>JBBBDQ010000996.1:1965000-2347500 GCA_037127315.1 Ascarosepion bandense
AATCTAGTGGCAAAATTGCTGTTTTTAAGAGTAGTTTACTAATAGAAAGGCATTTTAGGCTAGCAGAATTTTGGTTATGAAGTGCTTGATATCAAAGTAAAAATAGAGTGTTTCGCCACATTAATTCTAATTCTCTTTCTTGCTATATATCTATAACTTTCTCTCATTCCTTAAAAATATTGGTCTCCTTTTGACACTGCATCTGAACTAAAGCTGACTAAGCATAAAGGTTGTATTCATTCATGGCAAGTCCATGCATAGTATTCATTCATGTGTAACCATCGATCTCTCATAAAACTTAGCCTAGTTCCTGCATCCTGGAGAGAATATGTTGTCAGTGTGCTGCTCTACAGTAGTGATACTTTGAGCCTCTACTCCAGAGAAGAGCAATGCCTTAGTGCTTTTCATTTTCACTATCTGAGATGCATTTTGAGCATCAATTTGTCCAACCAGATCATCAATGACATAGTTCTCACTTGTGCCAACTTACCCAGCCTATAAACCCTTCTCCAACAGTGCTGGCTCCACTGGCTTGGGCATGTACCTATGTATGCTAGATATGAGGATTCCAAAGGTCCTTCTGTACAGGGCCATTGGCAAAAAGGAAACTTCATCTTTGCTTCAAGGGCATCTGCAAAAAGAACATGAAGGTGAAGATCATAAATATCAAGAGGTGAGAAGATGTCACCAACTATTTCTCAAGCTGGAGATATGATTTACTCCAAGGACTGAAGTGAGCAGATGAGAAGGGTTCTCAATGGAAAGAAAACAATACAGCAACATCAGAGAACATATTCACAGACATTCATTGCAATTGAAATATCACTCCCATGTGGGCTTGTACAGCCACAACAGATGCTGCACTAGCATCAGAAGCTGAAGCATAATGCTTTGGGCACAAATCTGTGGTCTTTCGAGACCAACAGATGCCGTTAAATATATTCCATTCAGCAATGAATTAGAACACTCTCAGCTATTGGGCATGTATAATGATAATATACATGCTAAAAAGTCTGCCTCCTTCTACCAAGCGTCCATAGCTCAGAGGTAGAATTGCTGACTGACGCCAATTCAGTCGGGTTTCAATCCTGGGTAAAAAGCAATCGGCTGTCTAACCGTACAGATGAGCTGTGATACAGTGAAACAAATCTGTCTGCAGATGACTATTTACGCTCTCACACCCTGATTGAGCACTCTAGAGGAATGGTAGACTTTGAAAAACAGTAGCTACTCTGGCATCTATGCATCGTTCATTCAGCAATGAATTAGAACACTCTCAGCTATTGGGCGTGTATAATGATAATATACATGCTAAAAAGTCTGCCTCCATCTACTAAGTGTCCATAGCTCAGAGGTAGAATCGCTGACTGAGGCCAATTCAGCCAGTTTTCAATCCTGAGTAAAAAGCAGTTGGCTGTCTAACTGTGCTGATGAGCTGTGATACAGCAAAACAGATCTGTCTGCGGATGACTATATATATATATATATAGATATCAATAAATATAAATATACACACAAGTACATGCACATATATGAAAATTTTTCAGGTGTTAATAAAACAATGATCAATGTAATATAACAGAGCTATTGAATATATATCAATAAATATACATATTATTCTATGCCCACTGAACAACTCGCAGTTTCATGCACTGTGTAATTATCAAGTGCATATTATCAACTCTTATACGAGTTCATAAAATGCACATAATGAGTGAATAGTACCTGAAAGTCAAAGTCGTGCTATAGACATAGGATAATATATATATATATATATATATATATATATATATATATTAAATTGTGTGTATTTTGGCAGCATTTTTTCATTAATGCAGGTTTCATTGAATAATATAGACAAGTTTTGTCTATTAATTTTGTGTAGGATCCGTTCATACCGTCTGATATACTTGATGGTGATGTCGTTGAAAGATAACAAAAAATCACAGTATTTGTTGAATTTTTTATCGGGTGTAAGCTTTCGGCTCACATAAGCCATTATCAAAGAGTAAATATTAACACACAGTAAACATAGAACATTTAAGCTATTAACAATAAAGATAATTCAATTGAAAATATAAGTCCATCCCTACCGTGGCGGATGGCCGAAGACAGTGACAAAATAGTGGTGTTGTGGTCCCTGGTCTGATTACAGACATTTGAGTACGTTATTGGAAATATCGAAATTGATTGTATTCAAACCAGGTTTAAATTGTTTAATGTAGAGTGCTTCGAGGATTTTTAGTTTCTGCTTATTATTTTCTTGTTTGAGTATGTACGCATTATCAACAAGTGTTTTTCTCAGAAGTGTGCGTTGATAACCATGTTGTTCTAAATGACGGAATATATTTGCACTTAAATAAAAATTCAAATAGGGATGGACTTATATTTTCAATTGAATTATCTTTATTGTTAATAGCTTAAATGTTCTATGTTTACTGTGTGTTAATATTTACTCTTTGATAATGGCTTATGTGAGCCGAAAGCTTAGACCCGATAAAAAATTCAACAAATACTGTGATTTTTTGTTGTCTTTCAACGACATCACCATCAAGTATATCAGACGGTATGAACAGATCCTACACAAAATTAATAGACAAAACTTGTCTATATTATTCAATGAAACCTGCATTAATATATATATATATTGATGAATGTGTGTTGTGGTGCAGTGGATGTCAGCTTGGTGGAGGAAATCGGTGAGCTGAATTCTAATTCGAGTCGAACACTTTGCATTCACTTACACACTGGTACCCTTGGAAAAGGTATTAATCCATCCTTTCCCTCCAGTTATGGGTTAAATAACTGGGGTCTGTTGTTCATGCGATCTGTGGCAGACTTCTGCATCGATTGTTTGTTATCAGCCATTCGAAAAACTGTGGATGGTGCTACACAAGCCTTCACCACTTTAACCAATTCTTTGTATGGTAGTCTAACTGTGTTAGACACTCATACGTCGAAATTGACGGGAGAGTCCATAATATAATATAATAATATATATAAGAAACATACAGAATAAGAAAAAAAAATCTATAAAACCAAAGCTACTCAAATTTCCACTTGAACTGGATGATTGTAAAGCCAGATTTATTAACAACATCATTATAGTTGGATCTAATAAACTATTATTGTATTTCCTTATATAATGTAGAACTTGTAAATCTCTAGGCTGGTTGGCATCAATTTCACTGTATAAAATAGCAGAAATATCGACTCAAGCATTAGACAGACAAACAGAAGTTTGAAATTTTTATATATGAAAAATGAATGCTAAATAGATTTATTTTTAAATTACCATAATACACACACACAAACACACATTCCCTTACATGTACTTAAACATGTTATGTAGATGTGCATATATATTTTTGATTCTGTCTGTTCACCATAATCAAGTTATCAGCTGGATACAGAATTATCTTAATAGAGGATCACTTCAAGATATACATTCATTACAAATCCATCTCTAAAGAAAAAGGAGAGAGAAGACTTCTTCCTCATTGCTATTTCCTCAGGGGTACTCAAGCAAATAAGACAACATAATCAGTTGTGACAAATCGTATTTAATAGTTTCACTCATTTATTTTCAACATTTTCTGATATTATGCCTTACTTTTGTCTTTAGGATAAACTCATCTAAAAGTGAATTTGATTAATCCCTAACTTGAACTGGGTTTTTAAGAGGAAAAACACAAACATTTATATAAATAATAAAAGAAAAAGTTGAGTATGATTCAAATATAATGTATTTCAGTTTTAAGAATGCAAAGGAATAATTTAATCCATTATTTGTTATCCTGCAGTTATTTTTATGGCATGGATTTTAGTAAATCTGACATTATGGGTTCTAGCTGTTATTTAACCAATCATTGTTTTAGCCTAAAGAGAACAGATTATACAGTTTTAAATCTGTGGAATATTTCATAAACTATAAAATACTGTCTAGGACTGTATAGCACAAAATTTGATTATCTGCTTCTTGTGCCTTCTTTTATTTATGAAGTTCATGGACATATCACATTGAAACACTATATTATTATCACTATATTATCACCAAGGTTAAGCAACATTGAGCCTGGTCAATACCCAAATGAGTGGCCACTTGGAAATACCAGGTACTGTAAGCTTGGATGTATGGGATGTGTAATGGATAACAGCTCCCAAAATTAGAAATTTGAGAGCTGAGTTCTAATTCCAGTCAGGTTCATTATATTCTCTTATGCACAAGTAAGGGTAAGATATGAATCCAACTCTTCTCCTCTCAGCTATGGATTAATTAGTAAGACTTTTATCACTAAACCATTGTTATCCAAAAAGGAAAAAAATCTTCTTTTTTTTTTTTATAATCATTTTACCCCAAGCAAAGCAGGATTGCCACTGGTGTGCAGGGAGTTACAGTCAGAGAAAAAGGCAGGGTACAGAGGATGTTGTGGAAAGGATAAGAAGTGGATGAGATTTAGGGAGGTAGAAGATGGCAACTGATATTTTATTTAAACTTTTGGAGATTGTAGCTAGTAGTAAAGTAAGTATATAGAAGAAAATTCCGCAGATAGGAAGTACGAGAAAAGACACTGATAGAATAGAAGTGGCATTTATATTTGAGTCTTTTAATTATAAAAGGGTGGGACCTCAATGGCAATCTAGTAGCATGAGTAAATTCATGTGATCAAGGTACCAGGAAAAAAACTATTATTTGCAATGACTTGTTACCACACATCAGGCAACTCTTTTGATTAAGGTTTCAATTTGAATGATTTTGAGAAAATCTTTAGTCTTGATTTTTTTTATAATCGTTTCACCCAAGCAAGGTAGGATTACCATACTTCACAAGGGGTTACTGAGATAGAAAAAACAGGTTACAGGAGATGTCAAAGAAAGAATGGGAGGTGGATGGGATTTAGGTAGAGAGAAGATGGCAACTGACATTGCATTTAAACTTTTAGAGATTGTAGCTATCAGGGAAGCAAGTATATGGAAGGGAATTCCATGTTAAGAATTACTGGGTGTGACTGAATATAAGAAAAAGCAAAATATTAAGTAGAGAAACCAACAAAAAAGCAGGAATTAAAAAACAGAAGATTGCATTTAAATTTTTGAAGATCAAATGTGACTGAAAAAAATAATAACGAAACATGCATAAAAAGATTGTTGCCCAAACACATGATATGTATATATGGATAATTATGTTTCACTTCAAGAAGAAAAAGCATGTAGATTTTTTGGTGTCTAAGAAATTGCACAGGTTCACACCCACCTGCTTCCAGAGTCCATTGGGAAGTCCAGCATACAGTGATTGTTTTAATCACATTTTAATACAAGCAATGACTCCATGCATTTCACAGTTATGCTTTAAATTTTACAATTTTTCTTCTCTGGAGTAACTGCCACCCAAAATACAAGAACCCATTCTGCCCTCATATTACCCTTATAACTAGAGAAAGCTGGATTCATGCCTTTTCCAAAGGTATTAGTGAACATAAATAGATCTAGTCAGAATTTGAACTTCGGATGCTAACAGCAGTTTCTGCACTTTCGGCAACTTCTATAGCCATTTCCGTGAGTTTTTATGTCTCTGCTATTGTCATTTTCCTTCATGTCTTGACTGTTAGGTAGTAATTTATTTTGTTTTGTTTTTGCAAAAAGAGTGTTCATTCCAAGCTCTCAATGCTGCATATGACTGAAAATCATATGAGCATCTTTCTATTTTAAAAACATTTGAATACTCCAATTCAGCTATTAAATTATATAAAGTTAATGGTAGGTGATAAATGTTTTATATATAGTGTCTCTCGAGTAGTGAGATATTTTTGATATTGTGATTTATATAGTATTCTTGTGTTTTTATCAAAGTTTTCTTTAAAGGTTCTTGTAAATTATGTTAATAAATATTTTTTTATGGCACTTTGGGCATATATATATATATATATATATATATATATATATATATATTACTATTCACAATGAAACTAAACCGCTAGAACTGGCGTTAACTCAACTGTAATTTAATTGTCCTGAACACCCAGAAGAAAATCTCTTCCAAGGGCAAAGGGGGGGGCAAAAAAGAAACCAATTGCATACAAGCACAAAACAACGAGTACCCGTTAGAAAGAAAAAAAAACCCACAAAACCTTAACAATAAAGTGCTTGATACATTGTACGAAAGTACGAACGTAGAGCTACAAATGTAAAATATCTAAATGTGAGCCAAAACCTACAGCGGTTTCACATTACGGTTCTTCAGGGCATGTCCTGAAGAACTGTAGTGTGAAACCACGGTAGGTTTTGGCTCACATTTAGATTTTTACATTTTATATATATATATATATATATATATATATAAAATAACTTTTATCCAAATGAAAAAGTAGGAAGGTAAATCCCCAAAACCTGATCCTAATTAATATTAAAATTTTAATATTAAAAAATGATACAGGTGGAGAGCTCAATGTAATTAAAATTACAGAGCTAATATAATTGAAAACTTATTTTATTATATATATATATGTGTGTGTGTGTGTGTGTATATATATATATATATATATATGAATAGTTATATAGATATAGATAAGCAGAAGATAGATATCTGCGTGCCTATAAAGAAACATGCACGTTAAATCTATGTGCATATATATTAATAGATAAACAAAAAGGTATAAATCAGTTGATATGGATAAGGAGCAATCAAATTTTGATTCAGTTGTCATGCTGGTGTCACCGGCCAAATGTTGCATAAACTGTTTTCCTTAGATCACTTTTCATAACCAGTCACCAACTAAACAAACTTGACAGCCGACTACATCTATAAGTACCCTGGTCCATTTATTTTTCCATGGCAACTGATTCAACAATATAACACAATGGTCATATGACTTGCTGTCAGTCCACTTCCACTGACCCAACTTCAGCATTTCCATTTTGCTCCACCCACTAACTTCTCCAAACCGGTCTTCACCCCCACCGGTCTTCAACATTTGGTTAATTTGATTCTCTAAGGAATTCAAACTGATTTCCGTATTCCAACTCAAGAACAGAGTGATCAGCATGTGGCCCATTTTGCACTGGTGCCCATTTGAGATACCAGACGATGGTCAGTAAACCCCGCCTCATAGATCTGGCCCCCACCTGTCAGTTTCTGTTTGTAGCATCCGCAAGTTGAATTCCGTTTGAGAAGGGGTCATTCAGATGCAGAGGAGATTGAAAGAAGTCACAAAATCTCGTTCGATGCAGATATAATATATTCATGAAAATGTCAAATCAGCAGCAATAGGTTTTCGCTGCCTGACAAGTCCGTGACCTCGATAATGGAATGGACTAGAAAATTACACCTCCATCTACAGCCATTGTCAATTGCTATATACTGGCCGGTGCTTCTGTTGCTGAAGACATTTGAGGCACAAACCTGAGGTACAATGTCAATCCAATCAATGCTTTGGAAAGAAATAATTAATAGTTCCAGAGAATAAGTAGAAATTGGTAAAATAATTTTTAGCCAGTGTTCTTAGAGCATTGCAGATTAGGAAAAGCTGGTTGTAGTGAGGGGAGGTTGGATATAAGTAATTTTGATAAATGGGCTTGTTTTGACGTGTCGGAATGTTTCCTTTCTTTATTCTCAGTCGTTATTTTTACTGTATTTTTATCTTTTCTGCTTTTGGTAATTGAAAAAGAAAGGATTTCTTTTCAAGAACGGATATGAAAACCACACTGAGTGCCAAAGAATATGAAAAAGAAAATAATATTATTAAGAAGGGAGAACAATAAAAGAAAACAAATCAAGAATACAGTAAATAACAAGTGACATTGCATTTAAATTTTTGAAGATCAAAGTTGGTTGAAAACATGGAGCCAGAAGAGAGTTCCACAAGTGAGGAGGTATGAGAAAAGAAACTGTTATTATACAACTACCAGTTATATGTAACAATATCAACTGTACATTGATGAGATCTGTTGCAAATCTAGTACTGCACTAGACCAGATTTTTTTTTTTTAATAACCATATCGCCCTAAGCAAGGCAGTTTACTGTCACTGAGGTGCAGGGGGTTACATAGGAGGAAAGTTATGAGAAAGAGTGACAGTTTATAGGGATGTCAGGAAGTGAGTAAGAGAAGGATGAAAATACTGATGAGAGTAGAGTGGATGGAGAAAGGGGCATGAGAGAGAGGATGCAGGTTAGTGAGACAGGAGATGACTATTGATTTTATATTTAAATTCTTGGAGACTGTAGCTGTTGGGGAAGCAAGTAAATGGAAGAGAATTCCACAAGTGGGAAGTTTGAGAAAAGAAGCTGATGGAGTAGAATTTGTGTTTATATTTTAGTGTGAGGTGATACAGTGTCTAATTCTATCAGTGAACATTGACTTAGCTTAATTGAGTGCACAATTACACTCATTAGGAGTGGATACTCACTGAGTGACCCATATTTTGGCCTTGTGCCATATTTAAACTATGCTTAGAAAACCACCATTAGGAGTGAATACAAAAAAGCATCTGTTATGATCAAAAACGTCATGTTGGTAGAGCTGGAAAAAATAATTCCTGTGGGATATAGAAGCTGAACGGGTTGGAGCAAACCTGTTAATAGGGGTTTTTTGTGTAATAAAGGAAAGGAAAGAAATATCCACATATTTTGCTGGTCAGAGTTATGGAGAGGACAGTTGCCATGCATGACATGAGTCCAGAATGTTGTCTACTGGATTTTGAGCATGAGCACTTTCTTAAATTTATCATTGCTTGGCTCTTTCATGTAACTCAGAGCCTATAGGGAAAATGTAGGAATACTACTCTCTGAACATCAACTACAATAATCTAGTTACAAGAATGCTGAAATTGACTGAAAGGTTTGTAATTCTGAGTTCTCCTTCCCTTAGTCTGCTTTACTATTTAACCCACTGTTGGAGAGGGAGAAATGATAAATTTTTCAAACTTTTGCAAGCTTATTTGTGTGAAAGCAAATGTAATGAACCTGAGTGCAATTTTAACTCGGCTTTCTAATTTCACATTCTGAGCCACCAACCATTACACAACTCTGAATCTATATATAAATGGAATTATAATATATATATATATATATATATATATATATATATATATAATTGATGTAAAAAAATTGTTACTTAGCTGAGCATTGTTATTTCAATCATGCTGACTTCAAAGTTTCATTAGAACATTATTATGATGTCTTCCCTCTTCAGGGTCATTTGATTTTTCTGCTGCTATTTGCCAATTTTTTTCATATTTATATAAATTTTGGTGTAATTTGATAACTTTGTGTGTATGGGATTTTTTCTTGATGAATGTTGTCTTATTTATTTATCTTTATTTTTTACTGTTTCTTAAGTGGTGTAGGAGTTATTGGTGGTTAATTGGTCTCTCTCTCTCTTTCTCTCTCTCACTTTCTCTCTCTCTCTCTCTCTCTCTCTCTCTATATATATATATATATATATATATATATATATACCTTAACAATGAAAGTTTCACTCTTCTGGTCAGGTATTTGTATTTCATGATTTTATGTTTCTGTTTATTAAAGGTCTAGATAATATTGAGTATATTTACTGAACATTTTTGTATTAGATAGCATTACCTAACTGTGTTTTCAAATCAATATATATTTTATCAATTTGTCCCTAGAATGATGATAATGCCCCTTAAACACAAGGGGTTACTAGAAGTGAAAGAGACTGAGAAGACTTTATAAGGAACTGGAAAAACAATCCTAAACATGAAGAAGGGATAAAACTTCACTGTTCAGAAGACTAAGGAGAAGTGTGAACCAGATGATAGGTTTAATATATATATATATATATCAGTCAGTTAAGTGCCATCAGTGATACACAATTGGGCTATCATGTCTCTTTTGAGACATGACTGATTGGGCAGAAGATTATCTCGCAGTATGTTGCCATTAACTTTCTGCAGTAGACTGGTTAACAGTCAGGGGCTATAGAACCCAATCTGTCCTGTTATTTAACCCATAACTGCAGGGAATAGATGAATTAATACCTTTCCCAAGGTTATTTGTGTATAAGTGAATGCAACAAATTCAACTGGAATTTGAACTCGATTCCTTGATTTCTCGATTCCTTGATTTCTCGTTCTCTACTCTTCAGAAGACTGAAAAGACGTGTAAACCAGATGAAAGGTTAATATATATATATATATATATATATATATATATATCAGTTAGTTAAGTGCCATAAATAATACACAATTGGGTGATCATGTCTCTTTTGAGACATGACTGATTGGGCAGAAGATTATCCCACAGTAGGTTGCCATTACTTTCTGCACTAGACTGGTTGCCAGCCAAGGCTATAGAACTCAATCTGTCATGTTATTTAACCCATAACTGGAGGTAAGAGACAGATTAATACCTTTCCCAGGGATATTTGTGCATAAGTGAATGCAACGAATTCAACTGGAATTCGAACTCAGCTCCTCGATTTCTCATTCCAAGCTGATAATCACTGGACCACAATGCATATATATATATATATATATATATATATATATATATATATATATATAATGTAGAGATATGGAATTGCAAAAAGTAATCGAAAAGCTATGTCTATAGGGAATGGTTAACAGGAAGAAATATGAGAGTGGGAATATCTGTTAAGAAACAAATCAAAGATAGAATAAGTATATAACATTATATGGGAAGAAAAACTGAAAGTGAGGATGAAGAGAAAAAGAAAGGTAACTTATGGTAGAAGAAATAAAGAAGGAAAAAAAGAAAGAAAGGAAGAAAGGCAAAGAAGGTAAAAAACAAAGTAAATAAAAATGAAAGAAAGAGAAAGGTAAGACAGAAAAAGGTAACAAAAAAAGGAAGAGAATTTTTTCTTAATTTATTTTTCTTTTTTCATGCTTTTTTATATCTATTTTGCTTTTCTACTTTTTTGTGTTTGTTGGTGGTGATGGTCAAGGTGGGGACGCTTCCTATGATTCATCACATTTCTTTCTTTCTCGCTGACCATCTTTTTTTTATTTTACATTTTTTCTTTTTTTTTTCTGTCTTCATCTTTTGGTCTGCATAAGTTGTCATCTAGCAACCAGACAATCACAAATCAAACAAACTATTTACTCAACATTGTTTGCTGACTGACCACTACGTTTGGGTCTTATTTTAAGAGTCTTCAGCCTTTATTATTACGAGTTTTCTGTTCCAATATTTTATCCACAGTTATATAGATTTTCAATAAATCTTGAGTAGATATTGAACAAAATAAAAACCATAATTCAGAGTATATGTATATAAACGGAGATATTTACACATATGTATTTGAATGTGAGTGTGTATGACTACACAGCACATTTTTTTTATCTCATTCCATGAATGATGGTCTATAAATATATTATGGAAAATATTTTTCAAGAAATTTTATAAGGAAACTTGTCAACACAGCACTAATATAAAAAAATAATGAATCTATACTTGAATCAGAAATATTAATAACAAAAAACAAAGAAAGTGTAATCATGAAAAGAAATAAAAAAATGTCTTTGATACATTAGAGCTGTTTAGGATAGTGGATTTAATGGTATCTCAATGTTATAACAAGCATACAGTAACATGAAAGGATAAATGATACAAGGACTGCCAGTGAGGCAAAAGAAAGATAGAAAAGAATAGTTAATATAAAAGTGTTGTATTGTTGATATGGAGAATGTGAGCAAAGGGTCTCTATGTGGGAAAGGGAAGCAAGTTGAAAGAGAGGGTAGAGTTTTGTAAGGACTGAATTTGATGTGCTTGCCTGTTCAGTTGACCATGGTTATAAGTGCTGGTGCAGTGAGCATATCAGTTATCAACAGCTGATCTTTTTTATATGATTCTCTCTCAGTCATTTGTGAACAGTTTCTTAAAATCAAATGTGGTGGTTCCCAGATTCATCTTTAGTCATGTTTTTATTTTGGTAGCAAAATACATGACTGGGTTCTTTTATGCTGTATTTATATTTTTCTAATTTCTTTTGTGGGCCAGATGTGATGCTCAAAACCAATGGACAGAAGATGAATGTTTTTATTTTTGATTTTGCTTTCTTAATATTTCTCTATACTTCTGAGATGAGGTAGTATTTACATTATTTACATTGTTCAGACTGTTGTCCTCATCTTTATTGCCATATTTATGATATTTCAGTCAGCTGTCTTCAGGTGATTGACGATTTGAACTGAAGATGATATTTTGATCATTGGTGCATAACATTCTTGTTCCATGTGCCATGCCAATTCCGGATGTTATGTAGTTGTCTCCCTTTACCTAAACTCTCTAAGTTATTTGTTCACTACTGCTGTAGCCAGGTATTGAACTCACAACTCTTTGGGTCAAGTCATTGTATCTAACCACATGGCCCAGTGTATAAAAGTTTTGGTTAGTTTCAGTGACTTGAGTGAGAAAGAGTGTGTGTGTGTGTGTGTGTGTGTGTGTGTGTGTGTGTGTGTGTGTGTGTTCTTATAAAGCTGGTACATTTAAGAGGAATGTAGAGAAACAAATGCTGCCATAGGAAAAAAAAGAAAAAAGAAAGAACAAATTGAACAAAATTCAAAAGAAAAAAAGAAAAAAAAGTTGGCAAAGATGAAAAGGACAAAAATAAGATTAATAAAGAATAATTATTAGAAATCAGATGCAGATAACTTCCTATCGATCATTAAAATTAGAGTTTAACTGACATCCTTTTTCATTTTAATTTTTTATTTTCAGATTGCTAAGTTCATAATATGTTAGTTCATATATTTGAAAATCTTTCTAATTATGACTTCCAACATGCTCTCTTTGCTGTTTATTTAGGCAGGGTTAGGATGTGCATTGTGGTGCAGTGGATATTGACTCGGAACAATGAATTGGGTTGCCAAGTTCTAATTCTAGTTGAATTCCTTGCATTCACATACGCACAAATACCCTTAGAAAAGGTATTAATCTGTCTCTTCCCTCCAGTTATGGGTTAAATAATAGGACAGATTGGATTCTATAGCCTTAGCTGGCAACCAGTCTACTGCAGAAAGTAATGGCAACTTACTGCAGGATAATCTTCTGCCCAGTCAGTCATATCTTTTTCGAGACATGATCGCCCAAAGCGTGTATCATGTATGGCACTTAACTGATTATTCATTCATACAAAAGGAAAACTTTAAGTTTGTTATTTAACAATCATGTTAATAAAAGTCTAATATAGATTTTACTCCATTAATAGTTCGACAAAATTGCTAGATTAATGATTTTGCTCAAAGAATTAAACTTAAATAGATTCTTTTGAGTCATAAGTAATTTCATTATCTATCTATTCTCTTCATTATCTATCAAGGTGAGTCATAAGTAATTTCCATTTTAAAAACCAATTGTAATAACAAATGTATCATCCTAACTGCTAATATTTTTTTAATAACTTCACTCCAAGCAATGAAATAAAGCCACTATGATGCATGAGGGTTACTGAGTGCTCGAGAATATGGGAAAAAATATTAATGAGAGAAAACATTAAAAGAATATGAATTAATAAGACAAAAGATAACAATCACCATTACATTTAATTTTTTGAAGGTCAATGTTGACTGGGAAGCAAAAAGTTGAAAATTAGTTCCACAAGTGAGAAGTGCAAGAAAAGAGACTGTTAACATAGACCATACAATTACATCTAGTCATTTCAACTATAAAAATTTGAAACCTTGCTGTCCTGGCTTTGGTATTACATATACTAAGATTGAAATGATACAAAGATTAGCATGGCCTCTGCACAAAGATGACACACAAATTTGTGAAGCATTCCATATTTTATTCTTTGGGCATCTCGACATGGTGCAATGGTTAGCAAGCTTGTCTTGCTAGAATCATTCACAATTGAGTAGGGAGTTTGATCCTCACTGGGTAGACCATACTTCTGGCCTTGTGCCACATCTAAACTGAGCTTACAAAAGCACTAATCAACATTTGACTCATTTGGGTGAAACCTTGATTCCAATCTAGTCAGTTAGTTAAGTGCCATACATGATACACACTTGGGCGATCATATCTTGAAAGAGACATGACTGACTGGGCAGAATATTATCCCGCAGTAGGTTGCCATTGCTTTCTTTGGTAGACTGGTTGCCGACCAAGGCTATAGAACCCAAACTGTCCTGTTATTTAACCCATAACTGGAAGGAATAGATGGATTAATACCTTTCCCAAGGGTATTTGCACGTAAGTGAATGCATTGAATTCAAGTGAAATTCGAACTCGGCTCCCCGATTTCTTGTTCCAAGCTAATATCCAATGCACCACAATGCATATCCTAATCAAGTATTGTGCTTAAATTCATAAAGCCTAGGTACCGGAGAGAAAAGTTCATCAGAAGAATTGCTATGAAATTTATAGAAAAGTCACAGAGAAGCTACATTACAGTGGTGAGAAAGTGACTGAAGTTGAGATTTCAGATCAAGACCAATAACATTGCAGATTTTTTGGATTTTATGAAGAATCTCAAAATATAGTACACTAATATACCTTTGCTTTTGCATGGATGTGGCAGGATACACAGCAGGTTATGATTAAGTTTTTTAACCCCTGCTATGAAGGGGTTTAATGTGTATTTACATCGTATTGTATAGAAGTTCAAGCTAGAAGATAATATTATCAGGACATCTAGGAAAATATGTGCTGTTCATGCTCAAAGAATCATAAATTACTGACAAATATGAAATTCATTTGCCAAGTTTTGTTCTAATGGTGGGAAAATGTCATTTGATAATGAATGCAGACTGGTCTATTTGTCAGACTTTAATGATGAAGCTCTAAAGTTCTTTTATTTTTGTTATTTTTATAATGATTTCACCCTAAGAAAGACAGCATTGTCACTGGTCTGTGGTGTGGTGGTGGGGATTACAGGTAGAGAAAAAAATCAGGGTTCAGGTGAAGGCAAAGAATGGATAAGAGATGGATAGGATTTAGGGAGGTAGAAGATAGTAAATGAAGTTGCATTTAAAGTTTTGAAGATTTTACCTATCAGGGAGGCAAGCAAATAAAAGGGAGTTCCACAGATGGAAAGTGCAAGAAAAGAAAATATTTAAGTAGGAGTGATGGTTACATTTGACTCATTTGGGTGAAACCTTGATTCCAATCTAGTCAGTCAGTTAAGTGCCATACGTGATACACGCTTGGGTGATCATGTCTCGAAAGAGACATGAATGACTCGGCAGAAGATTATCTCGCAGTAGGTTGCCATTGCTTTCTGTGGTAGACTGGTTGCCGACCAAGGCTATAGAACCCAATATGTCCTGCTATTTAACCCATAACTGGAAGGAAGAGATGGATTAATACCTTTCCCAAGGGTATTTGCACGCAAGTGAATACAATGGATTCAACTGGAATATGTGCATTGTGGTACAGTGGATATCAGCTCGGAACAAGAAATCGGGGAGCCGAGTTCAAATTCCAGTTGAATCCATTGTATTCACTTACGTGCAAATACCCTTGGGAAAGATATTAATCCGTCCCTTCCTTCCAGTTATGGGTTAAATAGCAGGACAGATTGGGTTCTATAGCCTTGGCTGGCAACCAGTCTACCGCAGAAAGCAATGGCAACCTACTGCGGGATAATCTTCTGCCCAGTCAGTCATGTCTCCTTCAAGACATGATCACCCAAGCGTGTATCATGTATGGCACTTAACTGACTGAAGTAAAAACATGTAAGGCATCCAATCTAGTAGCATGAGTAAATACATATGCTTGGGGTACCAGGGAAAGGAACTCATCAGAGCAGAAGCCATTAAAATATTTGGAGAAAAGACAGAGAGAAGCCACATCACGTTGGTGAGAAAGTGACTGAAGATCAGCTGCCAAATCAGAATCGATTACATTGCAGATCATCTTTTGAATTTTGTCAAGAACCTTGAGTTGAATAGCAGGAACACCTGATCAGATATGGAAACAGTATTCAATGCATAGATGAACAGTAAATTTATAAATGTGTAAGATAGATTCTGAGAAAAAACTTTCTGGCCAACTTTCTAAGTGGTAAATGCAGTTATAGATTCAATGTAATCATTTCACTTAAGTTCAAAAGTATTCCATGGTACTTTGAAATTAGCAATGATGATAAACATATCACAATCTACCTGATCCCAACTTGGAAAAGATAGAAAAAGTAATCTTGACTTTTTCCAGAGAAAAGAAAAAAGTGAATTTTTTTTTACAGTAAGGTTCACTCTTTACAAGGCTCGGTGGCCACTCATGGTAGAGAGTTACATCAGGAAGTAAGTGGTGAAGATAGGAGTGGAAGATGAAAATTAACCTAGCCCTGAACATATTAAGAGTGTAGTTATCTTATAAAAATATGAGAACCAACTACAATACACTATTATTGATTTATTATTTACATTATCTATTATTTACACAAATAACTATAAATACAAATTATAAATCAATAGTATTTAATATTTTTGTTGTCAATGTATAATTCAAGGTTCATATATGTTTGGGTTTTATTAAAATTATACAAATAGCTGTTTAAAACAATAAAAATTACTGAGGGATTATCCATCATACTGAAAGAAAAATCATATACAAAAAGAAATTTTTTTAACCCTTATGGTTCCAAATCTATACCAGTTACATATTTTGCCAGTCTATCAACTAATTTCTAATTCAACAACAGTTCTGGAATCTACTATTTCAGACATTTTCTTTATAAATCTTTTCAGTCTTCTAACTTCTATTTCTAGGAGATATTTGTTTATAAATCCGTTTATGTTTCTGAGATGTGGTATTTTAACTATTTATACTATTTACATTGTTGTACTCATATTTATTGTCATATTCACAATGTTTCGACTATTGTATACTTTGGCCTTCTTTATAGTCCTGTCACCAAAGACACTTAGCCCAATGAATAAAAGCACTGCCTGAAGTAATCCAGTAACTTGACCAAAAGATTTGTGAGTTGAATATCTGGCCACAAATGTGGGTTAACAAAAACTTGAACAGTTGAGTTACGAATGGGAAGCAACAGAAACTGGGATATCCAGGAAAGGGTCGTGGAACTAGAACAATCTACCCCCATGGACTAAATAAAGGGTTTGGTTTGAAATTTTAATGTATATCACCTGAAGAAGGCCATAGTGTACAATGGCTGAAATGCTGCAAACATGATAAAGATGAAAACAATAGTTCAAACAATTTAAATAGTCTACGTTATATATATATATATATATATATATATATATATATATATATACTGCTTATATATTTGTTCTATTAATGATATATTATCTTAATTTTGATGAGACATATTTTTTTTCTATTATTTTGCAGAATGTTCTTAGTTTACCTCTGAATAAATTGAAAATATTTGTAGTTTCATTATTTTTCTTTTAAAAATAATTTTGATTTGGTGAATTGATTTTTTCTTACTGGGAGAATTACTTCTCTTAAAATAATTTTAAAATTTTTTAGTCTGGAACAATAAAAAATGAAAATAAAATGGTACCTTATTTATGATAGAATTTTTTTTTCTAAAAGATATTTTTAGAGAACATTTTAAATCTGACAGGACTTTGAATAATAGACAGTCTATTTACTCCAAAATAAAAATAAATTTTATTGGAAAATATGTATATTTTTAAACCAATTCTAAAATCAGAAAAATTGATTAATTATTCAAATGTTTTGATCCTGATCAACAACGCATTAAAAAGTCCAAACCATGGACTTTTCCTTATTAGGACAAAGAATCATATCTAAAAATGAAGCTAAGATAAATTAAATAAAAAAAGAGAAAAAAAACTCTTTAAAAATTGGCTTAAAAATGAGGAATAGGGTAAAAAGTGGAAGGATTGGAGTAATAAAGAAAGAGGAATTAATATATTATTACAGAAGCTAATCTATTCTATTTTTGTGATATTGTTCTATTATTACTTTTTTTTCATTCACACATTGATTGACAAGGACAAAAAGGTTGGATTTATTTTTTTAAATGAATCATAATAATGTTGATAATGATATATTAAAAAAGAAAGCAACAAAGATCATAAAAGAAGAGTGTGGAAATAGGAGAAAAAAAAATCCTAAAATGAATAGAGAAAGAAAGAGGAGAGATAGAATAAAAAAGATATAGGAGAAAGGAAAGTGAAGAATGAAGAAATGTGAGTTAAGTAAGTATGTAAGAAAATAAGAGGAGTAAAGAAGGGTTTGGATAAAGAAGTAAAAAGAGAAAAGGCGAGAAAAAAGAAAAGAGAAAAAAGAAAAAAGAGATATAAAGAAAAGAGAGAAAGTGAAAAGAGAAAAGGAAATGAAAGAAAGAGAAAAGAAAGAAAAAGAGAGAGAGGGAGAAAAAACTATGAGAGAAAGAAACGTTTAAAGAAGAGAAGAAAGAGGGAAAAAGAAGAGAAAAGAGAAATTGAAAAAGAAGAGGAGATAGAATGAGTGAAAAAGAAGAGGAGATAGAGAGGGAAAACAAAGAGGAGAGAAAGAGAAAGAGAGAGAGAGGCAAAAAAGAAGAAAAAGAAAAAGAAAAAAAGAAAAAGAAGAGAGAGAGAAAAACAGAAAGAAACAAGAGAAAAAGAAAAGAGAAAACAAGAGAAAAGAGAGTGAAAAAAGGAGAGAAAAGGGAGAAAGAAAGAAAAAGAAGGGATAAAAAGAGAGAGAAAATAAAGAAAACGAAAAAGAAGAAAGAACAGTGAAAGAAGAAGAAAAAAGATGAGAGAGAAAGAAGAAGAAGAAAGAGGAGAGAGAAAGAAAAAGAAGAAACAGAGAGAAAAAAAGAAAAAGTGTGAGAAAAAGAAGAAAAATGAAGAAAAACGAGAGAGAAAAAGAAAAGAGAGAGAGAGAGAAAAAGAAGAAAAGTATATTCCAAAAAAAAGAGAAAGATTATTGTTGTCATCCTGAAAGGTTACTGCATGAGTTATTCCCAAAATGGAGGTTGGAAATAATAGTATATCAACAAGTACAAAACTTGTACTTGTGAAGTAGAGACATTGCTAGTGAACTGCTAGTCAGTATAATCACACTCTCTACTACAATTTACTCCAATAGGGTCCAGATATTTAAGAGGACAGGAACATTCCATTCCTGTATAAAGGTAGGTATACAAAAATTATATAAAGGAAGAAGTTTTGGTGAGAAAGTTATCATAAAAAAGAATAAAATGTATATAAATTGAGATGAAGAAATTAAAATTAAAGACAACAAAAGACAATTGCCAAATTTGGGATGAGAAAAAGTGAAGATCTAAAAAAATATAGAAAATGCAAAAGAAAAAACAAACATTTTATGCAAATACCCAGAATTTTTGTGGGGTAGAGGGCTCTCAAACAAAGGCAATAAAGCTACTAAGATGCAAAGGCTTACTGAGTTTGAGAGAATATGAGAACATGTTCACCTGAGAATGCAATCAATCATGAATTCAGTCAATCATTGCATGATTGACTGGAGATTAGCATGCATCCTCATAATCTTAAATCTTTGCCTAAAAGTTACTTACCATTGTGATATTTTATAAACATTGTTAAATTTATGTTCAAACATGCTTGTATTTTCAATTTTTATATACATTTTATTTTTTAATTAAATATATTTTTATTAAATTTGTTATTATTTTAATTTTTTAAATTTTAATTTATTTATGGACAGCCCTTATTTTAATCATATCAAAAAAATATTTTGTATCAACATTTTAAGAATTTTTTAAAATTAAAAAAATAAATAAATAAATAAAATTCCTGCTTTATTATGAAGTTTCCAGCAGGATTAAATATAAAAAGTTCTCACACCAGTCACTTCATATTTGAAAATTTAACCAAATATCATATTATTCCAGGGCATCCTTTCATAGTTTAGTTACTAACTTTTAACCATGGTCAAATCCTGCAACGAAAGCAAAACATGAGCCAGCTCATGACCACAGTGTATATTTACTACTCTCCCACCAGTCTGGGTGTGTACATGTGTTAGGCTGCAATCAAAACCTGTCCTCCTCGGACCATGAGGCCTCCAGACACTGATGACTTTCTACACTGTGCCATTTCATGCCACACACCTATGACGTTCCTTATGACATTCCAGCCTGAGGCATGCCTGTGACGTTTCTGCCAGCCAGTGACATTCCAGCCTGTATCAATGCTGCTAGATGCTGACAACTTTCCAGCCTGTGTATTTTATACCAGATGCTGATGACATTCCTGCTTGCACTGTTCCTGCTGACCAACACAACTTCCCAGTCTGCACCATACGTTTCTGCTGGCCAACAATGTTCCAGCCTGTGTCGATCCTGCCAGAAGCCAACAACTTTCCAGCCTGTGCCTTTCATATCAGACACTGACAATGTTCCTGTTGACTGACAACAAAATTCGAGCCTGAGCTGATCCTGCCAATGTTTCAGCCTTTTTCAACATTCTACCATTTGCTCGTCAGTTTCATCACAATAAAAATTGACGCTGAAACTCTACATCTTCGGCTCTGTCTCCTCATTGTCTTTACTGTTTTTATATATATAAAAGTTTGATACCCATTCCTTATCGCAGCCCCACAACAGATTAATTTAAAACCAAGTTCCAGAAGTATATTATTAACAGTGCAAATTTTATTTGAATTTTTAAAATACTTCTTTTCTTTTCTTTCAATTATGATGAACTTTTAGCTTACATTTTATGTTACTTTGTAAATTCTTACTTTTTCTTTTGTTCAGAAACAGGTTGGAAATTTAAATGAAAAATCAATATTTTTAATTTGAAATAGATCTTTTTCATTATGTACAATTCACACCACAAATTAAATTACTCATGCCAGAATCTATTAAAAAAAATACACAGTATATAGAAAAAGCTGAAAAGAGGAAAAACAAACTCATAAACGTAAAAAATCTCTTGTCAGAATAAAATGAAAATATTTCACCATGAAATTTAATGATAAATCACTATTGCCGATTTTCAAACATTCTTCTTTCTTTTTCTTTTGTAAGCAAATAAAAATAAATTGTGAACAAATTTTTAAATTCGTAAAATGACAGCTTGTTTATTTTTTATATTACCAGGCTAACTTTATTTCAGTTTATTCTTTTTATGAGCTTATTTCTAGGCAACACTTTTTTGACTCTCAATGAATTATGTGTAAAAAACAATTATAGAGCTATTTCCCTGATAGAATAATAAAAAAGATTTTAAAAAAATAATTTCACTCCAAGAAAGGGAATAATGTCACTAGGACACACTGAGTGAAAGGGAGATCTTTGGTGAGGAGAGGATAATAAAGAAACAGGGTTCATAAAAAAATAATTTCACTCCAAGAAAGGTAATAATGTCACTAGGACATACTGAGTGAAAGCGAGATCTTTAGTGAGGAGAGGATAATAAAGAAACAGGGTTCATAAAAAAATAATTTCACTCCAAGAAAGGTAATAATGTCACAAGGACACAGTGAGTGAAAGAGAGATCTTTAGTGAGGAGAGGATAATAAAGAAACAGGGTTCATAAAAAAATAATTTCACTCCAAGAAAGGCAATAATGTCACTAGGACACACTGAGTGAAAGGGAGATCTTTAGTGAGGAGAGGATAATAAAGAAACAGGGTTCATAAAAAAATAATTTCACTCTAAGAAAGGTAATAATGTCACTAGGACACAGTGAGTGAAAGAGAGATCTTTAGTGAGGAGAGGATAATAAAGAAACAGGGTTCATAAAAAAATAATTTCACTCTAAGAAAGGTAATAATGTCACTAGGACACAGTGAGTGAAAGAGAGATCTTTAGTGAGGAGAGGATAATAAAGAAACAGGGTTCATAAAAAAATAATTTCACTCCAAGAAAGGTAATAATGTCACAAGGACACAGTGAGTGAAAGAGAGATCTTTAGTGAGGAGAGGATAATAAAGAAACAGGGTTCATAAAAAAATAATTTCACTCCAAGAAAGGTAATAATGTCACTAGGACACACTGAGTGAAAGGGAGATCTTTAGTGAGGAGAGGATAATAAAGAAACAGGGTTCATAAAAAAATAATTTCACTCTAAGAAAGGTAATAATGTCACTAGGACACAGTGAGTGAAAGAGAGATCTTTAGTGAGGAGAGGATAATAAAGAAACAGGGTTCATAAAAAAATAATTTCACTCTAAGAAAGGTAATAATGTCACTAGGACACAGTGAGTGAAAGAGAGATCTTTAGTGAGGAGAGGATAATAAAGAAACAGGGTTCATAAAAAAATAATTTCACTCTAAGAAAGGTAATAATGTCACTAGGACACAGTGAGTGAAAGCGAGATCTTTAGTGAGGAGAGGATAATAAAGAAACAGGGTTCATAAAAAAATAATTTCACTCTAAGAAAGGTAATAATGTCACTAGGACACACTGAGTGAAAGAGAGATCTTTAGTGAGGAGAGTATAATAAAGAAACAGGGTTCATAAAAAAATAATTTCACTCCAAGAAAGGTAATAATGTCTCTAGGACATACTGAGTGAAAGCGAGATCTTTAGTGAGGAGAGGATAATAAAGAAACAGGGTTCATAAAAAAATAATTTCACTCCAAGAAAGGTAATAATGTCACTAGGACATACTGAATGAAAGCGGGATCTTTAGTGAGGAGAGGATAATAAAGAAACAGGGTTCATAAAAAAATAATTTCACTCCAAGAAAGGTAATAATGTCACTAGGACACACTAAATGAAAGAGAGATCTTTGGTGAGGAGAGGATAATAAAGAAACAGGGTTCATAAAAAAATAATTTCACTCCAAGAAAGGTAATAATGTCACTAGGACACAGTGAGTGAAAGGGAGATCTTTAGTGAGGAGAGGATAATAAAGAAACAGGGTTCATAAAAAAATAATTTCACTCCAAGAAAGGTAATAATGTCACTAGGACACACTGAATGAAAGGGAGATCTTTGGTGAGGAGAGGATAATAAAGAAACAGGGTTCATAAAATGATAATTTCACTCCAAGAAAGGTAATAATGTCACTAGGACACAGTGAGTGAAAGAGAGATCTTTAGTGAGGAGAGGATAATAAAGAAACAGGGTTCATAAAAAAATAATTTCACTCCAAGAAAGGTAATAATGTCACTAGAACAGAGTGAGTGAAAGGGAGATCTTTAGTGAGGAGAGGATAATAAAGAAACAGGGTTCATAAAAAAATAATTTCACTCCAAGAAAGGTAATAATGTCACTAGGACACACTGAATGAAAGGGAGATTTTTGGTGAGGAGAGGATAATAAAGAAACAGGGTTCATAAAAAAAGAATTTCACTCCAAGAAAGGTAATAATGTCACTAGGACACACTGAGTGAAAGAGAGATCTTTAGTGAGGAGAGGATAATAAAGAAACAGGGTTCATAAAAAAATAATTTCACTCCAAGAAAGGTAATAATGTCACTAGGACACAGTGAGTGAAAGAGAGATCTTTAGTGAGGAGAGGATAATAAAGAAACAGGGTTCATAAAAACATAATTTCACTCCAAGAAAGGTAATAATGTCACTAGGACACAGTGAGTGAAAGCGAGATCTTTAGTGAGGAGAGGATAATAAAGAAACAGGGTTCATAAAAAAACAATTTCACTCTAAGAAAGGTAATAATGTCACTAGGACACACTGAGTGAAAGAGGGATCTTTAGTGAGGAGAGGATAATAAAGAAACAGGGTTCATAAAAAAATAATTTCACTCCAAGAAAGGTAATAATGTCACTACGACACACTGAATGAAAGGGAGATCTTTGGTGAGGAGAGGATAATAAAGAAACAGGGTTCATTAAAAAATAATTTCACTCCAAGAAAGGTAATAATGTCACTAGGACACACTGAGTGAAAGAGAGATCTTTAGTGAGGAGAGGATAATAAAGAAACAGGGTTCATAAAAAAATAATTTCACTCCAAGAAAGGTAATAATGTCTCTAGGACACAGTGAGTGAAAGAGAGATCTTTAGTGAGGAGAGGATAATAAAGAAACAGGGTTCATAAAAAAATAATTTCACTCCAAGAAAGGTAATAATGTCACTAGGACACACTGAGTGAAAGAGAGATCTTTAGTGAGGAGAGGATAATAAAGAAACAGGGTTCATAAAAAAATAATTTCACTCCAAGAAAGGTAATAATGTCACTAGGACACAGTGAGTGAAAGGGAGATCTTTAGTGAGGAGAGGATAATAAAGAAACAGGGTTCATAAAAAAATAATTTCACTCCAAGAAAGGTAATAATGTCACTAGGACACAGTGAATGAAAGGGAGATCTTTGGTGAGGAGAGGATAATAAAGAAACAGGGTTCATTAAAAAATAATTTCACTCCAAGAAAGGTAATAATGTCACGAGGACACACTGAGTGAAAGGGAGATCTTTGGTGAGGAGAGGATAATAAAGAAACAGGGTTCAAGAAAACAGATGAAGATTGATGTTGCATGTAAATTTTTGAAACTTTTGTGTGACAGGAAAGTAGCGAATCATAAAGTAGTTTCACAGGTGAGAAAAGAAACTATTAGAATAGAAGATTTGGCTGCATCTAACTAGTTCAACAGTAAAACAATGAGACCGAGTCACCAAATTTATGAAGTCACGGCACTAAGGAAAAATGCTTATCACAACAGTTGCCATTAATACATTTGTAGAAAAAACAAAGAGAAGACACTTCTCCTCAGTGAGAATGTGACTGAAGACAAGATGCCAATTTTATTACAGACACTTTTTTAATTTTGTTAAGAATCTTGAGATATACAGCAGGAGCACCACACCAGACATGGCAACAGTGTTCGCTACACAGATGAATGGTAGATTTATAAATGTGTAAAATGGGTTCTGACCCAACTTTTCGTATTTGTCTATATTTCTTGAATGAGGTAGTATTTACAGTATTTACATTATTCAGACTATTGTCCTCATCTTTGTTGCCATTTGTACAATGTTTCGGCCGTTGTACACTCTGGCCTTCTTCAGGTGCTAGGTCTTTCCTATTTGTCTCCATATTTTTGGTGTATTGGGTCCATACCAAATCTTTTTTTTTTTTTTAATCATAACACCCCAAGCAAGGCGGTAACGCCACTGATGTTCAGGGGGCTATGTAATAGTGAAAAGATTGGGAAAGAGAAAGTCGGAAACCACATCCTAAACAGGGAACAAGGGATGAGCCTCTTAACCTGTTCAATAGACGTGGGCAAAGTGTAAACCGGGTGATAGAGAGATCTATCTACTCCAATTGCATTTGTCTATATTACTGAGATTAGTATTTACAGTATTTACATTATTCAGACTATTGGCCTCATCTTTGTTGCCATTTGTACGATACTTCAGCCGTTGTCCACTCCGGCCTTCTTCAGGTGCTAGAGATGAACACAATATGGGAACCAGTAATACAGAGTGCCAGAAAAAATCATTAGTGTCAAAAATTTCAATATGAGTTCTGGTAAAAAATACTAGAGAAAAAACCATTAACATCAAAAATGTGCAAGATAGACTCTGGGAAGAAAGTGTAACTGGACATTAGGTTTATAAGTCCCAAAAATTCAGTTGTTCTTTTCCTTAAGGGCACATGGCCTAGTGAATATAGATGTTGGTTAATTCCTGACTTCACTCTTAGAGTTGTGAGTTCAATACCAGGCTACAGTAGTGGTGAGATAACTCAGTACTTCCAATCAAGACTTTATGCACCGAATGAGGATGATATATTCTGAAAAGATATAAGAATGCATTTTGTCAATAAATGCTGAAAAATTAATTTTTTCTGCAAAGAATGATAAACACATTTTTGTCTGTAAATGGTTTAAAAAGTCTTTATTTATGTCTGCAAAAGTTCTTAAGCTGCAAAAATGCATAGTGGAAGACAGGTGTTATGGTCTGAGTTGCTAGAAATCTTTTTTTCTGCAAAAGCATCTGATAAGGTATAAACCTATATTAACTGCTAGGTAAGCTTATCTTATACTGGGAACAAACCACCTGTATTTGGAAAGGAACCAGGTACATCAAAATAAAATGAGGAATGACAAGGATGCATTTTTCTTACCAGATTTATTTTACCTATACCGAATGATGATTCCAAGATAATAAAAATAACTATAATATTAAACAAATAAGATATCCAGTTATGGTGCTAATGATATACTGAAAAGGAAAACTCCAAAACTCCAAAAGAAGGTATAAAAAGAAAGTGAGAAGAAAAGACTAATTATAAAGAGAAGTTATGATCATCAGTTACAGGTGTGAGCTTCAAAGTGGGGACAAAATCAAGCAGATACTCAAAATAACCACTGATGGAAAGTATGACACAAAAATCCCAAGGTATATCGGAATAGTGAAAGAAGTTTTCCAGAAATTAAGCAAAGAATTAAGATAGGAATATTTAATTAGAAACAAACAAAATTCTGCTGATATACTATGTCATATCTCTCCTGTATGGCAGTAGATACTAGAGAATATTCTTGCAAGCAACTCAAAGTGACAGATATATATATATATTTTACAAATATATTTTTACAAAGGGATGATGGGAATGCTGTGAACACAATACATATAAAAAAAGTGAAACTAAAAGACACTAATAATCAGAAAGAGAAAGATAAATTTCCTGTAACACATTATGAGGAAGAACACCTTGGAATTTTTTTTTTTTAATAATTTCACCCTTAAACAAAGTTGGGCCTCCACTTCAGTGCAGGGAGTTACAGTGACAGAGAAGACTTGGCTTAGAGGGTATTGAACAAAGGATAAAAGATGAACAGGATTCAAGAAGATGGCAATTGACATTGCATTTAAATTTTTGAAGATTTTAACTATCAGGAAAGCAAATACATGAGAGCAAGTTCCACAGGCAGGAAGTGTGAGGAAAGAAACTGTTGAAGTAAAAGTGGTGGTCACATTTAACTATTTTAATGATAAATGGGTGGGACCTAGATGCCAACCTAGTAACACACCTAAATTCATACGGTTGGGACACCGTGGACAATCCACAGGATGAACGGAAGTAAAATGGGGCTGAAAGTAAGCTTAGGTAAATGGATGGGCAGAGCAGGAAAAATGGTGGTATAGAGTCAAATGCTTCTGAAAGCTACAAAAGACAGGAAGTTGTGGAGATCCATGACCATACTGAAAGGATAAAGCACATAACTGGCCAGCCAGATACAAAATAGATTCATGAGAAAATAGGTGATGTTGATTTCATGCCATGAACAGTTTATTGCAATCTTTGTCACATAGTATAGAAGTGATGGCAAAGAAAAGAAAAGAAAAGAAAATATAGGCCAAAAGTGTGGGACCACTTTCTAGATTTTGAAGAATCTCATGAAAAATGGTGATATGTTCAAAACTAATTTAGTAGGCCACTTTTTTCTCAATAGAAGTGAATAGGTTTTGCCTATCATATAGATCACATCCACTCCAGTCTTTTGAACATGAGTATAAGTTTATCCCTTCTTCAGAATTAGGTTTCTGGTTCCTTCTATCATTTTGTCATTCCCAGTATCCTCTTACGTCATAGTGTCATTGATATCTTTTTTAGGATGAATTGATTATATATATATATATATATATATATATATATATACATACAGTGTGATGAGTAAAGTACTTTTGATCTCTTCCTAGATTATCCTTAAGAAGATATCAAACATGGTTGGGTAGGAGAAATCTGCAGCACTTTTCTTGATAAATTTCATCTTAATACCAAGAAACTGATTAGAGAACTACAAAGGATCATTATAAAATTAAATAGACATATGTCTATATTATTCAAGGAAACATTTGATATATATATATATATATATATATATAATAATAAATAAAGTATTAACTCTTTACTGCATAAAGTTTTTATAAAACTTAAGCTGTTTTGCTTTATTTACTTGGTGGATAATTGTAATCTCAGGCCTGGCAGATTTAAAATTTTAGGTAACTACTTCTCTGAAAAAAAATTGGACACAATGCCCTAATGGGTTAAATAATCTCAGTAGTAATTAGTTAAACTAGAGATGATATGAAACCTACTAATGATTAAATTCAAAGGGTTTCTATAAACTTTTAGCCTATAGAGTAGGCATAGTGTAATGATTAACCATCAAGTATGGCTGACTTACTAAAAAGGAGTGAGGTTAATTTACATTGAGTGCACTATACTTATGGCCTTGTACCAAACTAAGCTTTGTAAACAACAAGTAAAAAATGCAAATGGATTTTTATTTTCATTCTTAATTATATTTTTTTCAAGGATGTTTTATCTTTGATCTTTGTTTTGTTCACTTGGTCTTTGATTCTTTTTCAAAATTTCATGCTTATTTTTATTTCATACTTTTTTCTTTTTTATTCATTTCTCTCATTTATTTGTTTTCCTCTCTCTTATTGCACTCATTAATTTTCTCATTCTTTCATTTTCTATTTTTTCATCTTTATTGCAAATATTTGGTTTCATTTTTCTTCTTGCTTGCTACCATTTTTTTCTTTTTTCTCCTGCTTCTTTTTTCTTTCATTCTATGTCTAACATGACTGTTTCATGATTCTCTTGATTACAGACTTTATTCCACTTTCCATATGGGTAATAAGTATTTAAAATACAATAATTAATGATTCACGTCATCAGTTTACACAATATACAATTAATTTTTCAATTAATATTTATCATAAAACTTAATTTCACCATCATCACCATTACCTCTAATATAACTTTCAGTTTCATCATCAACAGTACTATAATCATTGGTATTGTCACCAATATAGTCCTATTATAATAATATTAGACAGAATATTTATGAATGTGCATGCATGTGTGAGTGTTGAGGATGCATATTTTTCTAACAAGATTTCTTGAATATTCAAGCCGGTAGATGAAAATAAATAAATATATTGTTTAATAATAAAAACAGATCATCTACTCAAATATGAGTATCCATTACAAAAAATATTTAAATTTATATACATAGTGTTCAGCTATGATAATAATTGGCACCAAGTTTGCCAATTTTTCAGTAACTTTACTGATAAAAGGTATTTCGGCAATCACGTTTTTTTATTGTAAAGTGCTGGATATTGGGGATGAGAAAGGACATTGCTAGTTTTAGTGCAAAAAATTTGTCACCATTACTGAGCAAGTTCAGGCCGACTTCTAAGTTTCATAAGAACACTGTTCTGATGGCCTCACTTATCAGGACTGTGTTTCTTGCAAGAAACCCAGCCCTGATGAGTGAGAGCATCTTAACTAAACCTGTTCAATTAAAGTTACAAATTCTTTGCACTAAGGCTATATATATATATATATATATATATATATATGAGTTGAATATATGGTTCAGATTCTGACAAGATGAATAGAATAAGTAAAGAGCAAATAGGAAAAACGTGTCTTTAATCTAACATGTTTAACTTATAACAAGCTACTACAGAGATTTAATAAAGACAAATGATTTAAAAATCCGAAAGACAGTATTTTTAAATGAGGTATTTTATTTTAAAAATGTCTCTCTGATTTTGTTCTCATTCATTCATATTAAATCTCTGAAGAAGCTTGTTATAAGTGAAACATGTTAGATTAAAGATACATTTTTCCTTTTTGTTTTTTACTTATTCTATTTGTATATATATATATAGATAGATAGATAGAAAGATATATATTAGTTAGTCTTTCCAGCTTCCTTACATCTTTCTGTTTTATAAAAGTGAGGGACAACAGAAATTTCCATCATTAAAAAGGCTATTTTAATATGTTCATAAATGTGTGTGTATATATATATATATATATATATTGTTCATTTAGCAATGAATTAGAATACTCTCAGCTATTTGGCATGTATAATGATAATATACACACTAAAATGTCTGACTCCTTCTACCGAGCACCCGTAGCTCAGAGGTAGAATCACTGACTGACGTCAATTCAGTCTGGTTTCAATCCTGGGTAAAAAGCAATTGGTTGTCTAACTGTACTGATGAGCTGTGATACAGCAAAACAGATTTGTCTGTAGATGACCATATATATATATATATATAAATAATTTGTCATTTTTCTTGGATACTCATATGTAAGTAGACGCGATGTTTATTCATTAAACAGTATATTTATTTTTGTCTTCTGTACCTTTAAAAGCTGACAGATTAATAAATAAAAAAATTCAGCTTTTTCTTAACAAATTGTTTTGTTTATGTTAAGATATGAAACTGAACAGATAGGTCTATATCAAGAGTTCCAGAAAAATCTGCACACGATTCAGCTTTGCTTGGTGACTGAAGCAGTTTGTATTTTTACAACTGCCAAAATAATACTGGATTTATAACTGTTTAAATATATGTTGAGTTTTCTCTCTCTCACTCTCTTTCTCTCTCTCTCTCTCTCTCTCTCTCTATATATATATATATATATATATCAGCATGCAGTGTGGGTATAGAAGAATCCAAAGGAGTATCCTGTACATACAGTGGTAGGATAACTCTCTGAGAGAGCTCTAAATATATATGTATATAAATACATATAGAGCAAATATAAGAAAAATTAAGACAGACACGTTATTTCATGGTAAATCAAAAGTATGGGCCTATTTCAGGTGAACCATCATCAGCTTCCGTCTTTAAAGCTGATGATGGTTTGCCTGAAATAGGCCTATTTCCGGTTTACCATGAAATAACATGTCTGCCTTAATTTTTATATATATATATATATACATATATAGAAAGGACAAAATTTTTGTTCAGCTGTTTGCTATACAAACCATTTCATGTAAAGTCCTCAAATTTGATATGCATTTTATTAGATCAAAGTTAATATTTTATTATAAAAAATCTTCATTGGCAAAAAAGCTGTTTACTTATTTTCTGTCAAACAATACAGAGAGAATATCCGAAGAGAACTGGAAAGCCTGCCTATATTTACTAATGTCATTAACAGTAACATTTAATGTTTATAGCCAATTTGTGTAAGATTCGATATTATAAATAAGTGAAAATGCAAAAAAGAAAGTATTTGGCTTTGGTGAACTTCATGACACATCAACACCTACTGGGTTATTTAATATCAAATTCATCTTTTTTTATACACAAGTTAATAAATGGGCATCACTCAACAATATACTCTAGTCCATGTGTAGGAGTCAGCTGGTTTTATGGTTATATATCTGAATATTTAATATTTATGTTCTTTCTTCACCCCCTCCCTTTTTTTCGGGATTTTAGCAACCCAGTAGGAAAAAAAAAAATTAAGCCTACAAAGAGTGGAGAAACTCTTGATGAGTCAAAGGCCAGCTAACTAGAGGTGGTGTCTCAATAAATCACCATGGAGAAGGCAACAGGAAAGCACTCCACTATCTATCCTGCATACAATCATGGCTATATAACAAATATATATTAAATCTAACGGCGTGAATGGGATTGCTTCCAAAGAGAGCAATTCCTTGCCTGGTAAGGACTGACATGGGCAACACGTGTCACCTGACTGTCATCCAGTGACTGTTAGCAAAATTGGCATAAAGGGGACAGTTTTTCCCAAAATCTATCCCTCGCCCAGGGAGGAACAACATGAGCAACAGGTGTCTCTGGGCCGTTACCCTGTGACTGGGAGCAACAAAGAAAGGATTACCTCGGGGACATGGAATGTTAGGACGTTAAACAGCTGCGGACAACTAGAGAATGTCAAGCAGGAAATAAACAGACTGAAAATCAATATTCTTAGATGGCCAAATAATGGAGACTTCAGCAGCAACAACCATAGAATAATACACACAGGAGGCAAAAATAATGACAAAGGAGTTGGCTTAATGCTAGACAAAGAAATGAAGAAATGTGTTTTGGAATACTGCCAGTTCTCCAAAAGAGTGCTCCTGGTCAAACTGAAAAGGAGACTGTTCAACATAGCAATTTTAGTCATGTACGCATCAACAATACAAACCACCTAGGAAGAAATAGAATCTTTTTACTCCATTCTAGACAATGCCAAAGCTCAATGAAAAAGCCAAGAAATCAGAATCATTATGGGAGATTTGAATGCCAAATTAGGAAAGGAGAGGGAAGGTATGACAACTGGCAACTTTGGTTTAGGAATCCGCAATGAATGAGGAGAAAAATGGGTCCATTGGTGCATAGCAAATGACCAGGTAATAACTAACACCTGGTTTCAAGAACACCCACGACATCTATGGACATGGAGAAGCCCAGGAGGTGACACAAAAAACCAGATAGACTACATAACCATAAACAGCAGATTTAGAAATGCAGTGGTTCAAAGCAAGACCTATCCAGGCGCTGATTGTGGAAGCATCATGTCCAGATCATCTGCAGAAAAAAAAAAATGAGTGGATGACTGAAGAGATTCTGGACATGATGCAAAGGAGGCAGAAAATGATGCCAAGACATGGAATGGAGTACAGGGAACTACACAAGGAAATAAGAAGAAAATGTACACAGGCTAAAGAGGAATGGCTCACTGACAAATGTGCAGAAGTAGAGAGATTGAGTAGGAATACTAAAGCAGACATGCATAAAGAAATAAAAGAACTGACAGGACAAAAACCTGCTATCAACAGGATGTATAAAATCCAAGGATGGAACAATCACATTAAAGAAAGAGGAAATACTGCAATGATGGGAAGAATATATAAAAGATCTTTTCCATGACAAGAGAGAGCAACCAATAATACACAAAGATGAGGACAGACCGGAAATATTAAAGGGTGAAGTGGAATCTGCAATAGCCAAACTAAACAGAAACAAAGCAGTTGGACCAGATGGCACAGTCATAGAGCTGCTGAGAGCCTTGGAAGAATTTGGCATAGAGAAAATTATAGAAATAATAAATGAAATTTATAATAGTGGTGTTATACCAGATGACCTCAGCAAGTCAATCTTCAGAGCACTACCTAAGAAGACAGGAGTAAATGAGTGCGAACTCCACAGAAACATCAGTTTAATGAGCCGTATAACAAAACTCATCATCTGAATGCTGACGAATAGAGCGAAAAGCAGAATCAGGCCAAAGATAGGACAAGAATAGTGCAGTTTCTTCAAAGACACTGGAACAAGGAATGCCATATTTATGATTAGGATGCTCTCTGAAAAGCAATACAAATGAAGAAGGACTTATACCTGTGCTTTATTGATTATGTGAAGGTGTTTGACAAGATATGCCACAAAGAATTGATGGAGATGCTCAGCAGCCTTGACATTTTTGGGAAAGACATTAGAGTAATCAAGAATCTCTACTGGCAGCAAACTGTCTGCATATGGACAGGTAACAATTTCAGCAGATTTACAAAGATAGAAAGAGGCGTAAGAAAGGGTGTGTCTTTTCACTGGATCTATTCAACTTGTACAACAAGAATATTTTGAGGACCCAAGATGCTACGCCAGGATTTGTTATTGGAGGCCACAATTTAAACAACCTAAGGTATGCAGATGATACAGTGCTGGTAGCAGACACAGGAAGGAAACTACAATACTTCCAAAAGAAGGTAGCTGAAGAGAGTGATAAGAAAGGATTACAAATAAACTGCAAGAAAACCAAATGCATGGTCATCAGTAAAAAAGGCAGTCCAATATACCAAATACAGGTCGGAGATACTAAAATCAAGCAGGTACAAAAATTTAAATCCCTGGGAAGTGTTCTAACAGAAGACAGAAAGTGCAACACAGAGATCCGAAGGCGAACTGGCATGGCAAAGGAAGCATTCCAGAAGTTGAAGAAACAGGACAATTTCACTCAAAACAAGGAAGAGAGTACTGGATTGCTATGTAATGTCAGTTCTTCAATATGACAGTGAATGCTGGACAATATCATCAAGAATGAAGGGAAAACTTGAAGCAACTGAAATGTGGTTCTACAGAAGGATGCTGCGAATATCATGGATCGAGCATGTGAGCAATTATGAGGTCCTAGAAATGATGGAAATGAAAAGGAAACTAATATTGAGCCTCAGGCAGAGACAGCTGAAGTTCCTGGGACAGGCAATGAGGAAAAAGGGCTTGGAGAACCTGATACTAACAGGCCAGATACAGGGAAGGAGAGACAGGGGAAAGCAACAGGTAACATATTTGAAGGACCTAATCAAGTGGATGATGGAATGAGGGTTGCATGGTGTAACAGGAGAAGGTGTGCTAAGAGCCACCAGGGATAGGTAGACATGGAAAGCCATGATCATCTACGTCCTGAATGGACAGGGCACTTAGAAGAAGAAGATCTGGATGGGTATCAGCTAATTTTTAGACTGGAGTTTATGAGTGGGCATTGGTCAGTTTTATACTAGGGTTCATTTGCATTCTTTCAGTAGATGCCCTTCCCACCACTTAGGTGTGGGTTTTAACTCTGCATGAGATGCACTTGGCATATTCCAAACTGCACCAACAGGATAAAAAAAATAATATTTTAAAAAAAACCATATCATGGGACAATTTGCCACCAAAATATATTTTCTATCTTTCAGGTTATTTCTTTATTGGAAAGTTACCAAGAACAAAATTCTTTTTCAATACTAATTGCATGTGAACAATGACGATAACATTTTTTTGTTGACAAAAAATAAATTGTTTCTTAGTTATATATTTCTTTTGTTTCATCCTTGGTACAGAATGAACTTAATTATACTTTCTTTTATTAAGCAAACTATCAGTATTAAGGAGAGAATTTTACTGTCATGTTTACTGTTTCTTTAGGGGGTTTTTTAGAAACTTTTTTTGGCATCGATAAGTACTTCAGCCAGTTATAGTTATAGTTATACTTATTAAGTTTTTTCGCATGTAATAATTCATGACTTTTGCTCTAGATAAAGTGACTGCAAGCCTCTTCATTACTCTCCTATCTACACAGAACAGAGAAAGAGAAATCAACTCTCAATGTGATACTCTTCTTATTCCGTCATATTTGGTCATATACTTTTTGTTGTGCAGTAGTTTTCACGCTGAAGGTTATAATCATGCTGACGGTTGCTAATTGACTTAACATACCCAAAATGTTAGGAACTTGGTAATCTTCCACTGAAAGCTGACTCCTTAGTATTAGGCTAACTGCCGACTAATATCAACTGCCTAGTAGTTCTACTGAACTCCAATAGAAGTCTAAAGAACTCCTATGAACTTCCTGTTAACTCTTATTAATATAGGAAGGAGAGGCCATTATCTGAGGAACAGATGTGTTTCCCATAGCACTTTTTGACACAGCTTGCTTCATTTAATTATGATTGGTATTGCCATCAGTCATTTTTTATTCTTTTCTCAAATTAACAGTGGATGCATGGGTGGTGTCATGAATAAATGCTTGGAATGAGAAATTGAGAGGCAGTGAGTGAATTTGGTTGGTTTTGTTACATTCACTTTATCATTTAATTCCAAGCAAGGCAATAAAGCCACTAAGATGCAAGGGATTAACAATTGAGAAAGAAACAAAAACTATTAAAAAGAACAATAAAAGAACAAGAATTAAGAAGACAGATGACCATCAAAATTGCAATTAAATTTTTGAAAATCAAAGTTGATTAGAAAGCTCAAAAAAAGTTACACCTAGTAATTTAAATTGTAAAATGATGACACCAAACTGCCAATCTAGTACTGTGTTTAAATTTATAAAGTCTAGATACCAAAGAGGAGCACTCATCAAAACAATTACCAGGAAAATATTTATAGAAAAGACACAGGGAAACTATGTTATGGTAGTGGGGCTTCTTTGGATTTAGTCATTAATCTCTAAATACAGAGAAGCATCAGACCAGGTGTGGTAGCATTGTTCGATGCACAGATGAATGATAGATTTATATGGTAGAAGACAAATTTGGGGGGAAAAATTATCAAGCATGACAGTGAAACAAGCAACTGATTCAATATAATCTAATCTTTCCATTTCATGTCAGTGGAAAACTTTAGTTCATTCTCCTGAAAGTTATCATTGGCCATTCTGTTGGGAAGCAAAAAAGGTTTTGCAAGATAATTAAGAGGGAGCAGTTTAATTTTGGTGGCCTTAAAATTAACAAGCTCTTCTTGCCTCAGTTACAATAGATTTAAGTTTATTTTTTACATCTCCTGTCATTTTGACCTTATGAAAAATAACAGACTTACATTTAAGATAGTATTAAATAGTTGTATCATCAGCATAAATACTATTGAAATAGTTAAATGTGTGCATCACTTCTACTCAAGCAGTTTATTTTCTCGCACTTCCCACCTGTAGAACTCACTTTTGTTTACTTGCTTCCAAGTTAGCTACAATCTCAAAAAATTTGAATGCAATGTCAATCACCATCCTCTATCTTCTTGAATCCTTTTCATTTTTTATCCTTTTCTCAATACTCCTGTACCCAGCTTTTCCTTTCACTGTAATCCCATGCACACTAGTGTCAGCTCCATCTTGCTTTGGGTGAAATGATTAAAAAAAAAACACCAAGTCGAGAATTGAGGAAATCTGAAAAGTCATTCTTGAAAATTAGGAACAAAATAGGCCAAAGGATAGAGTCTTGGGGATATCTGCATTAATGGGAAAAGAGTGACCATGACATGATTTTCATTTTGGAATTAGATAAAAAAGATTGAATCAAATAAAAAAATTGTAAGAGAAATATCATAACCATTTCTTTTGTGAAAACAAACATGCCAAACCCTGTCAAATGCCTTTGAGAGATTTAAAGCAACAACCCAGGATTTATCATTCTTATCTAAAGTTTGACAAACTTTGAGCAATAATCATTAATGCATGAGCAGTTGATCTAAAGATGTGACAGCCATTTTGAAAGAACCCTGAGAGGTGAGATGCTTAACCAATTCTGAGTTGATTAGGGCTTCCAAGACATTGCCAAAAAGAAAACTAAAAGGTTGAGAGAAGGATTAGATTTTTTTTTTTTAATCATTTCACCCCAAGCAAGGCATTCCACTGCCACTATTGCGCTTGGGGCTACATAGGGGAAGGTAAAGAGAAAGAGTGGTTAGATATAGGAAATGTCAGAAGCGGGGTGATAGATGGGTATGGATACGGAGGCTGGGGGTTGGGTGGATGGAAAGAGTGTTTGAAGGAATGGAAGTGAGTTAATATGTTAGGAGGTGTCTATTGACCTTACATTTAAACTCCTGGAGATTGTAGCCATCGGGGAAGCAATCATGTGGGAGGGAATTCCACAGTCGGGACGTGCAAGAAAAGAAACTGTTGGAGTAGAAGTTGCATTTTATTGGTTTCACTGTAAAAGGGTGGGATCTAGTTGCTAATCTAGTATCTTGTGCAAATTTGAACCTAGGGGGCACCAGTGATCTAAGTTCATCAGAGCAGAAGCCGTGAAAGTATTTATAGAAGAGACACAGGGAAGCCACATCGCGCCGGTGAGAGAGAGACTGCAGGCGGTCTGCCAAGTCGGTATCGATCACATTACAGACCCTCCGCTGTGCCTTGTCGAGAAGCCCAAGGAGAATAGCAGGGGCATCCGACCAGATATGGCAACAGTATTCAATAAACAGGCGGATGGTAGATTTATAAATGTACAGGATAGATTCAGATGGAAAAACTTCCAGGCCTTGCACAGAGAACCTACTTTCATAGCAGCGGATTTAGCAATGGATTTGATATAGTCATTCCACTTGAGGTCTGCTGAAAGTGTGAGACCAAGGAGGCATAGTGATTTACTCTCTGGGAGGCAAGCCTGGTCCATGCTAATGGTTATATGATTTGCTTGCGTTTTTACATGCAAATATACTTGAGAATGTTTGAAGCTATCTACCCCAGTCTAGGGTTAAACAGACTTATATCCAAAAAATATTGTTAATTCAATATTCAAATGCAACAATAAAAAAAAAAACAATTATTTTGACAATTCAAAATAAATTTCAATTTTAAATAACCCAGAAAGTGTTGATAAGCAATAAAAAATATCCCAAATGCAGTGAATGCTGGATGATCTCCTCAAGGATGAAGAAGAGGCTCGAGGCAGCAGATATTTGGTTCTATTGAATGCTAAGGATACCATAGACCGAGGTGGTGAACAATGATGAGGTTTTGGATAAGATACAAGCCATTGTGGAGCAGTGGATATCAGCTTGGAATGAGAAATCAGGGAGCCAAGTTCAAATTCTAGTTTGATTCCTTGCATTCACTTACGCGCAAATACCCTTAGGAAAGGTATTAATCCATCTCTTCCTCCCAGTTATGGGTTAAATAACAGGACAGATTAGGTTCTATAGCCTTGGCTGGCAACCAGTCTACCGCAGAAAGCAATGGCAACCTACTGTGGGATAATCTGCCCAGTCAGTCATGTCTCTTGCAAGACATGATTGCCCAAGCATGTTTCACATATGGCACTTAACTGACTGACAAGCCATAAGAAAATTCATACTTAACACCAGGAAAAGAGAAATGAGGTTCCTGGGACATGTCATGAGGAAGAGGGTCCTAGTGAAGCTAATACTCACAGGACAGATAGAAGGAAAGAGAGACAGAGAAAGCAGCATGAGACAGATTTGATAGGTGTGAGCAAATGGATGGCAAAGTGAGGTTTGGGAGAGATACCAAAAGGAAAAATATTGAGAGTGACAAGAGACAGGGCAAAGTGGAAGTCCATGATTGCCTACATCTTGAAAGGACACGGCACACAAAGAAGAAGAATAATGTCAGTATCTTTTTTGTATTCATTTCTCTTGGTGTTGTCTATGATATAATCTCAAACTAAAAGAATATAAATAATAATTACATTATAAAAAATTGAAAGTGTATTTATAACCATTCTTAACTAGAAAAATTCAGAAAAAATAATGACATTTTTATTTCTGTTTAGAAATCCTTACATTTGCCTTGATAAAGTCTATCAGAGGATGAAACATGTCAGCTAAGATAAGTTTTCCTTTTGTTTTAATTCACAATTTTTTTTACAGATATATTTTTGTTATATCTGAATGTATCACAGACAATGAATGTCTGTTATGTTTTAAACATCGTATTTTGGCTTTAATTTCAGGTGAAAATGAAGACAAAAATTGTCCAACATTTGTACATTTTTTATTATTCTGGGTCTAAGCTGTCTGTTATATTTAACAATATATGTTTAGAAAATATATATATACACCTCAGTAGTTTGAAGATCTGAAAAATATTTGCCATATACAAAAATAGACAATATACATAATTAATATTATCACTCAATTTATAAGTTCAATACAGACATTTTCATGAGAAGTTATCTCATCCCTGATTTCTTAAATTATTCATTAGGACTTCATAAATCTCACAATATCGCATGCCATTTATCGGTAAGTTTTGACAGAAGAGATTTATTTGAATGTGGGCATGTCTATCATAACTTTTACACTGAATTATACATATATAGATATATATGTAAATATATAAGTATATATGAGTCTGGATTTCTGAGATGAGAACTTATCTTTAAGATAAAGTGATTTATTTAAACTGTTATCTTAATTCTGATTATTAGAGTAACAATAATTTAGCCATTGTCCTCTCTGGCCTTCTTGGGATATCTGTTTTCTAAAATGCTAAGCAGGAGCAAGAGAGAAGTACACCATGTGATACTAGCATAGAAATGTACAAAACATAATAGACTCATTATGATAACCATTCTGATAAGTGAATACCAAGTACATGCACTGTGACTAAATGTGAATAATATGATAACAGATTGTGATAAAAGTACATAATCTTGCAGGTGGGGCCCTGTTAAGAATACCTTTAATCTGCTCAGACAGTCTCCAGTTGAGGATATTCCCAATTAGCTTATTAGAACTCCCAAGTCACCTTGGCTGACTTATTATTCAAACACTCACTCAATACCTGGCCATGATATACCTCCATTGCTCCCACTTATGATCAGAGATGCACAATGCAGTGACCTTGTGTGAACATGACCAAGTTGTTAAGATCCGGTAACCAACAAGCATATTAAAAATAAACAAAAACATTTTTCTTCAGGGTACTTAGTTTTAATTTTAGTTTTCAAATAGGATGTATTTACACATACCTCACACAATACATAAATAAGGCTTATGGCCATATCACATTGAAGTTAAACAATGTCAAGTCTGGTTAGTAACTATATGGGTGACTGATTGGTGATACTAGGTGTTCTGAGATTAGATGTGCAGATAGTGTATTGAAAAATGCCTCAGAATTGTTAATCAAAAAGCCAAGTTTCGATTCCATTTAGGTTTATTATGTTCCCTTACATACAAATATCCTTGAAAAGTACATAAATGCATTTAGGTCCTACTCTTTTGCCATTGCAATAGTTAAATGTAACTGTCACTTCTACTCCAACAGTTTTTTTTCTCGCATTTTTCGCCTGTAGAACACTTTTCCATTTACTTGCTTCCTTGATAGCTACACTTTCCAAAAACTTAAATGCTACATCAACTGCCAACTTCTATCTTCTTCAGTTCTGTTCATATTTTCTCCTTTCTTAAATACCCAGTCTTTTTCCCACTGTAACCCCCTGTGCACTAGTGGCAGTCCCACCTTGCTTGAGGTGAAATGATTAAAAAAAATCTATCAGTAAACAATAATTGAACTTTAAATAACCTGTAGAAACGAAATCAATCAAAACAATACTAAAAATATATTTTACTGATATTTAAACAAATTTTAATAACTTTAATTGATAAGAGATAGTTTAATTTTTTATTGTATTTTTCAAGTTTCTGAATAAGTTATTTCTCATTTGGATGGTAATCAGGGATAAATTTAATATTCTGTTATTTTTGAGTAATTGCAAAAATGTTGGTAATTAAGCATTCCCCTAAAAGACCGTGATAGTGCTCATGGAAATTATGATCCTGCTTGATAATGACTGAGATGATCAAACAAAAGCATCAACTACATATTTTTTGCTATATTGTCAATTACGTATCATACCATGTTTTTCAAAAAACCATTAAGTCTTACCATATTAAGTTGAAATCATGAAAGAAGTCTTCGAAAAGCTGAGCAAAGTATTAAGAAACTGCATAATTATGTTAGAAACAAGAAAACAGTATCAAACTCTTATACAATATCATTTCCCCTCTATGGCAAGGAGTACTGAACAATCACCTCACAGATGACAAAGAGACTTGAGGCAACAAAAATGTGATTCTACACTAAGGATGTTGAGAATAACATGGATGGCACAAATACCAACAAGAAAGTTTTAAAGAAAACTGAAACAAAAAATTATACTTATACATGGAATCAGAAAGTGATAGTTGAAATTTCCAATACACATGATGAAGAAAGAGAGCTTGGAGAATTTAACACTCACAGGATATAATAGAGGTAAATGAGACAGAGGAAAACAGCAACTAAGTGATCCAACAATCTTGTGTAAAGGCAGAACAGAAAGTGAGAAACACAGTGAAAAGACAAACCTTGCTAAAAATGTCAAAGAATAGGAAGTTGCGGAGAGCCATGTTTACTTATGTCCTGTAAGGACAATGCAAATAGAAGAAGCACAGTTTCAGAAGTACACTCAATTCTCTACATATCTGGAGTAAGAAAGATATATCTTTTCTATGTGCACCATATTCATTTGAAATGTAAGTCACCATAGCTTTCCACAGCTTTTTTTTTTTTTTAATCATTTCACCCCAAGCAAAGCAGGGCTGCTATTAGTATGCAGAAGGTTACAGTGAGAGAAAAGACTGGGTAGAGGAAGTATTGAAAAAAGTATAAAATATGAACAGCATTCAAGAAGATAGAAGATGGCGATTGACATTGCATTTAAATTTTTGGAAATTGTTACCATCAGGGATGCAAGCAGATGGAAAGGAGTTCCACAAATGGGAAAAGAAACTGTTAGAGTAAAAGTGGTGGTTATATTTAACTATTTCAATGGTAAAAAAAAGTGGCACCTCGATGCCAACCTAGTTCTTCTTCTATGTGCCTTGTCCTTTCAGGTCGTAGGCGATAATGGCTTTCAGCGTCTCCCTATCGCTGGTGGCTCTCAGTACGCTTCCCCCTGTTACACCATACAACCCCCGTTTCACCATCCACTTGCACAGGCCAGTCAAATACATTACATGCTGTTTCCCCTGTCTCTCCTTCCCTCTATCTGACCTGTTAGTATCAGGTTCTCCAAGCCCCCCTTCTTCATTGCATGTCCCAGAAACTTCAGCTGTCTCTTCATGATGCTCAGTATTAATTTCGTTTTTGTTTCCATCCTTTTCAAAACCTCATCATTGCTCACATGCTCAATCCATGATATCTACAGCATCCTTCTTTAGAGCCAACCTTGTAGCACACTTAAATACCTATGATCAAGGCACCTGGAAAAAGTTAATGAGAGCAATTGCTATGAAAATATTTGTAGAAAAGAGGGGGAAGCCACATCACATTGGTGAGAAAGTAAATGAAGCTGATATATCAAGTCAGGATCACTTCATGTATTTTTGTGGCTGAGAAGGGCAGTCTATTCTTAAATGTCATGTGCCATTGATTTTTTTCATGGTTTGGAATTCAGAATTGTTCTCCTGTTAGTTTTCTTTGCTATTTAACCCATAGCTGGAGAGAGATGTCAATTCAGATTTTTCTCACAAGGATATCAGTGTGTAAATGAATGCAACAGATTAAACTTTTGTTGATTTCACATTCTATGCCAGTAACTTTTACATTACCCACACAATGATTGCGTGATCAGATCTATTTTAATTCATGACAGACTAGGCAGAAGATTTTCCAACAATAATTTACTGTTTCTTTCTGTGGTAAACTGGCTGCATTCAAAAGAATATAAGATCCAGCTTATCCTGCTATCCAGAGAAAAGTTGCGTTCATACCTTTCTCAAAGGCATTTGCATGTCAGGGAATATAACAAACCTAAGTGGTATTTCAACTCTGTAGTCTGGTTTCTTATTCCAAGTCAACAACCATTAATCCATTATCCCGCAGTAGGTTACCATTGCTTTCTGCAGTAGACTGGTTGCCAGCCAAGGCTATATAACCCAATCTGTCCTGTTATTTAGCCCATAACTGGAGGGAAGAGACAGATGAATATCTTTCCCAAGGGTGTTTGTGCATAAGTGAATGCAAAGAATTCAACTGGAATTCAAACTCGGCAACCTGATTTGTCATTCCGAATTGATATCCACTGCACCACAAGGCACATCCCATTTACATATACTTTTCATAAAAACAAGAAATCGTTTGAAAAAAAAAACAGAAGTACAAGATGGAAAAGTAACAACTCCTTCATTCTAAAGAATATTTAAATAGAAATAAAATTTGTTCTGTAATTCAGCTCAGTGAGTAAAATATAGTTGTAAAATATACCTTTTTTTTTTCTTGAATGTTTGTGTCAACAAGTTTTTGTGATCAAAAAGATATTTAAAAAAAACAACAATGTTTCAAATTTCTTCCTCTCTTAATTCATTTTCATTCTTTCATGGGTGTTTTATTAAGTCCATAATGTAATTCATTATTTTTAATATTATTTGCAAAGTAAGAAATGTCTTTTAAATAATGTTCAAAACTTTCACTTGAGAGAAATGAAAGCACTCAAAAAAAAAAAAAAAAAAAATTTATGCCCTGTTTGATTCAAGATGAAATTTCATTTAGTTATGAAAGGAGAAATAATTTGAATAAAATGATATGAAAGAAAGATTTTCAAAAATAAAAGATAAGAATAATTATTGTAGTTAAGAAGACAAAAAAATTTAAAAAATGAGATTTGAGTGATTTTTGGTTTTTTCTATTTTGATTGGTGATACACTTTTTTTTTCTTCTTACAAGCATTTTATGACCAAACTTTTTTAAGGTTATTTATTACATGATTTTTATACTTTTTTTTTCAGAATTTTTTTTTTTTTTTTTTGCTTATATTAGTTACTACTTTGTTTTATTTATTTTTTTATTCCTGGATAGCTTTGATTTGGGAGGGGGGATATTTTTTCTTTTAACTTTAGTGTATTTTGCCATGTCTCCTTTCATGCTTCTGAATTTTTAAAATTTTTTTGTAATTTTAGGCTTTGCTCTGTTCTATGGTTTTTGGCTAATTTTAAAAAAAAAGAGATTTTTTTTAATATATTTTTAGCATTTTTTTCCTTTATATTTTTTATACTATATTTTTTATACTATATATTTTGCTTTTTATTTTATTTTGCATATATTTTTTGTTTTGAAAGATTTTTTAAAGGTTTCTTCAGACAATTATTTTTAGATTTCTTTTTCATTTTGAAAATTTTTGTACTTATTTCTTTTCTCTTCTTATTTCTTTTGCTCTTTTTAGCTTTTTTCAAATTGTTTAATGTTTTATTTTTTTGCATTTTTATTTCATATCTATTTTTTACTGTGCTACTTAAGAAAGAATCAAATCTTTTTTTTTCTTTTTGATATACGTTTTTCTTTTAAGTCTTTTCTTTAGCCAGCTCATCTTGAAGTCATTCATTCATTCATTGACGCATTCAGTATTCCTCCCCACCTATCGTTCCCAAGAAGAGTGAGTGGCGGAGCTTCCTTTGTGATAAGTGGCTAGATTCATTTCCATACTTTCTGATCGAGTCTTGAGAAACCTTTTCTTTTTTCTCCCCACTTCCACCTCCTCTGCTGCAATGAACGATTGCACAAAGTGTTTCAGGAACCACAGCAGAGGAATATCCCCACTGAAAGTACCATTATCTCGACATGAGGCAGAATGTCTTCGCTGTGACCAAGTCTCTTTCTGCATGGCCTACTGTCTATAACAATTCAATTGCTCATTAAGGCATGAAATTATTTTATTGCTGGTTTTCAGTTTTTGGATCTTCAATTTGTTTTTTTTTTTGTTTTTGTATTTTTATAGCAGGAACGAGTTAAAAAATGTGCTGTTTGTGGACGTTTGTTGCCTCGTTATTTTTCTTAAAATTTTATCGATTTGTTTAATTTATTTATTAGTTGACAGCATCTTTAGATTGTTTCTGCTTTTAAAACCATTTTTTTTACTATGTGCTAACTCTTTTTTTTAGTAAAGAAAATAAAAGCACAAAGTGTGAAAAAAAAGAAAGGCAGAGTGTGAGATTAAACAATAGTAGAAAAGGGTTTCAAAAAAAAAAAGAAACAATGAAGAATGAAGACTAAGAAATATAAAAAAGAAAAAAGAATTTAACAACAATTAAGAGACAGAAAAGAAAGACAAAGATTAGAAACATAAAATGGGAATAATTGAGAGAATTAAAAAAAGAAAAAAATAACAATTAAAAATCAGTGCAGCAAAAGAGAAAAATAAATGAAACAATTTATTAAAAAAGATGAGGAGTGTAGAAATAAGGAGTAAAAGAGAAAAAAATAAGAAAGCAAAATGGAAAAAAAAGGAGGAAAAATGTGAAAAGGAGTAAAATAATGAAAGGTGAAAGAAGAGAAAAGAGATTTTTCTTGAGAGATTTAAAAAAAGAAAACAAATAAAAAAGGAAAAAAAACAGCTTTTTAAAAAGTAAAGAAAATAGTGAAATGAAGAAAGAGAAAAAGAATTAAATTCTGATCATGAAAATGAAAAGGAAAATAAATTCAAGCCAGATGAAAGAATTGGAAATAAGTTAAAGGATAAAAGGGATAAAAAGAGAAAGAAATTAGACATGAGTATAAATGGGGGGGAAAAGAAAAAAAAATCAATGAATTTGGTAAGAAAAAAATTAATTCGAGAAAATGTAGCGAGAAAAAAACATAACCAACAAAAACCCAACAGAAAATGGAAAAAATAAAAACAAGATTCATGCAGCTAAGTGTCAAAAGATAAGAAAATGGTGAGTTCAGATTTCAGATGTGGTTTTCGAATGGCATCTCCGATTAGCTTCCTTCAACAACTCTTAAAAGATTTTTAAAAACTAAAAAAAATGAAAATAAGTAAAAAGCGTAAAAGAAAATAAAGTGGATCTGAAATGATTGTAAGTACTTGAAAGAAGTGGAAAAGATCAGAATGAAAGGATTTTTTCTTTTACTTTTATTCTGAACCTAAAGAAATAGCCAAGGTATGTAAGAAATGCAACAGCAGTGGAATCGTAACTAAATCAGAAACAGATAGGTAGATAAAGTAATCGATATTTACACTGTCAAGTATACAACTATAAAATAATTTTTTTTAAAAAGTGTTAAAATAGAATGTATATTTATAGTAAGAAGGAATGTAAAACTACCAAAAAAGTTAAGCTAGGTAAGTTAACATAATACAAAATTTAAAAAAACTAAAATAAATACAGAACTTTGTTTTTTTAAAAGCATTTAAAAATGAATAAAGCTTTATAGAAACTTATGAGAACTACACATTTTGTTACCAAACATAATACAGACTCATTTTAATTAAAAACTTATAATTTTTTAAAACATGCATATTGTTTTTTATAAATCCATAATGGGTTATAGTAATTCAAACATGGACCTCTTAGCAAAAACATCATTTGATTTTAAAGACATTCTTTTACCTTTTCTTTATAAACTCTGTCTTTCTGCACAGAGTGTGAACAGGTGTCTAGAATTGAAACGGTTTTTTTCTAGAATATAATTTACCTTTCAGGCCTTTCAAGAGTGTATTTTGAAACAAGTCACATTTCATTGTCCAATTTGTATTCACCTGTGTTGTGAATAGGTCAATTTTTTCCCATCAACATAGAAGTGATTTGATTAGTCCACCATTACTATACCTTTTTTAGTTCTGTCTTGTGAAATGAGTTCAGCTGAGTGGCTTTGTGCCATACTTAGTTGACACAAGTTAATTCTTCACTTCTTATGTTACTTATAGAAATTAATTGCAAATTTACTAAGAATAAAGAATTTCAGTTTACAAAATACAAAATCAAGTTCTCTCATCACAGTAATAATCTTAGAGCAATTTATATATATATATATATATATATATATACACACACACACACACACACACACATATATATATATATATATATATATAATGCAATGTGCACTATACATAATGATTATCATAATATCCACCTGATGATTTCTATGGTATGAACAAAAAATAAACACACACCATTAACCCTCTAGGGCCATTCGTATCATATTTGATACAGTATTTCCCTATAAGGAAACATTTGGTATTTCCCTATAAGGAAACATTTGGTATTCATTGACTGAGCAGTCAGCACTGCTTTCATTTGAAATTTAGAAAATATTTCTCTTAAAAAATTTTTCAGGAAAATATTTCTTTCAAGGCTTGTTTTCATACTGTATCAAATATGATACGAATGGCCCTAGAGGGTTAATAATATAATATGATTAAGGCTTCTACTTGTCATAAAGTGGGGGATCAGTTCTATATTGTTATGAAGTAATAAACAGATCCCCCACTAATATGATACGAATGGCCCTAGAGGGTTAATGTCTTTTGGTACAGTGATGTAATGGACATAGATTTTTAACTGATTTTTATTTTTTTTTATAAGGCCCAGGGAAGTAGAAGTGGATTTATAACTTTCCCAAGTAAATATAATGAACCTAAATGTAACTGGGATTTGGATCTCCCTTTTACAATTCCATGTCGTTATCTGTTATACCAGCTGCACATCCAAGATTACTTCTTAGGCATTCCCAAGAGGTGACCCTTCTAGATAATGATCAGGCTCAACGTTGCTTAACCTTGGTAACTGTATGTGTATCAACATTTCAATGTAATATGGTTAAAAGCCTAGTGGATATGGAAGTTGATTATACATGTGTTACTGTCATCTAAGGTTCATGAATTCAATCTCTGAATCAGGTAGTAAAGTTCTGATCCAGCAGAAATAATCAATAAGTGATATCATGTGGACAAAATATCACAATAATCAATAAATATCTCATATAAGCCAATCAAAAGACACCTGATGATGACCAGAGGGTACTTGGTTTATGCCTATAATAATCTCAATATCAACCAAGATGAGAATAGTTTGAAATAATAAGTTTATGAATCACTGAGTTTGCTCACCAATCATCTGTATGCAGTCAAATTGTTGGTTTTAAGTAGTAATGTAAGTTTTTATATGTCAAGTTAGCAGTTATTATAAAAAATAATCAGGTTATATTTCTAGAATGTTTTTAATAAGTATTCACTTATAGTCATGCTTTTAAAGAACTTTCCTAAAATTTGAACCTAACATTCTAAAGCAAGTAAAAAAAAATCAAATACAGAGGACAGAATATATGCCACGAAATCTGAAGGTGCACTGGAATAGTAAAATGTTTTCCAAAAGCTAAGCAAAATATTAAGAAACAGGAAAATAACAAGGTTACATGAAGAGGCAATTTATATGGTGATGACAGGGAAGATAATAGTTAATACTGTAGTAATTTGGGAAACAACCATATGAGTGTCAGTTTCACTGAGCAATGGGTCATGGGAAGAAGCTGATTGACTAGGACTTACTTCTAACTGATGGAGTATGGAGGGAATGTGTGTGGTTTGCTACAATGTAAGTAGCATGCTTGGTCCTAGCCATGAAGGTTGGGAGTGTCAGAATGTAGTTTGTCTGAGCCCTTTCTATGTAAGTAGCAACAGAGCAGTGAGAGGCTTGCCACATCTCACCTGTGAGAGAAAGGTTCGAGGGTGAAAAATAAGGTCACGCACAAGAACTTGGAGAAGATTTTGGACTCTACTGTGCTTGGAAATTGACGACTGGGCAGCTCCCACCCAAATATGACAACAGTACTCCATTCTTGGCCTGATCTAGCTCTTGTAAAGGTAGATAATACAGGGAGCCAATCATTTTACCCGCATCTTTAACAATGGATCATATGTATGAAGTTTATTTGAAGTCAGGTGTGAAACAAAGAAATTAAATGTTTTCTTATATTTAAGATTACTTCATAAATATTGTCAAAGTAAATGCTGTTCCATTTGCTACAAGTAAAAATAAAATAGCTACCCTGACAATATTTCTCTTTAGGTAAAGAGAAAAAAAGCAAATACTATTTTAAAAAGAAAACAAAAGAAATTTAATGAAAAAGAAAAATAAATGCATTAACAAAAAAAAAAAAATAATATGTCATCTTCAGAGAAATAAAATTTTATTTCTTTTTTTTTAATTTTTCCACTAACAATATTGTGTTTGCCTTGTAAGTCACTTAACAAATTTTTCAAATAAAATAAAGTTAAAAAATATGATGCCTCTTCAAGTCTTTTGCCATATCCTAGACCCAACCAGACTGAAATTTTCACTACATAAAAGATAACATATAGTTTCTGTGAGGGTTAATCATTTCACAAGGTTTGTTCCTCTCTTTCTCTCTCTCTCTTTCTCCAGATGATGAGCAACCAAAAGACTTCCTCTGAACAAGAGACAATAATATGGGCTTGAAGTATTTAAATGTAAAAATTAGTAAAATTTTCTTGATATTCCATCCACTTCACAAATCTGTTTGCAGGTGTAAATATTGTTCCATCTCTTGTTTTTGTTCTTTGTTCTTTTTTCTTTTCTCAATCATTTTTTATTACATTGCTTTTCTCCTGCTTTCATTATTCCTTTTGTACCATGATCAGTTTTTTTCTTTTATATGTTTTGTTAAAATCTTCCTTCCCTACTCTTTCATAATTATCTTTTTCAATTCTTTCCCTCTTCTTCTTCATTTTTCTCTTTCTTATTTAACCCCACTTTTTCTCATACACTTTTGCCTTATCTTTTTTCTCTCTTTTCCTACTTCATCTTTGTTGTCCTATTTTCATTCATTCATTCTGTTTGGTTAAACTTTTCTTTTTCTTTCCCACAGATACTTTCCTTTAATGCCTTTCTCCCTTTCTGTAATTAACAAGAGGAGAAATAACTGATGAAAGAGAGAACTAATAAGAAAAAAAATGGGGAGAATAAGAAATTAATGTAAGGAGAGAATGTAGGAAAACAGAATAGATAAAAGAAAAAGTAATGCAAAAAATAAAATGGAGGTAATAAAGAAACAAAAAAAAGAAAAAATTGAAACAAAATTAGAAGAAATTGATCAAAAAGGAAGAGGAGGAGAGAATAATGACAGAGAAGAAAATGAACAATAGAAAGTGAGGATAAAAGGAATAAAATAATTAAAAGAAAGAGTAAAAATCCAGCAAAGCAGAATATAAAAGAAAAATAAGAGAAGGAAAAATGCAGAATCAATGAGGGATGGAAGAGAAAAATGAAAAATGAATGAAAAGCTATATATTATAGAGACACCAAAGTGAGGAGAAATAAGAAAAGAAGAGAGAAATAAGGAAAAAAGTGAAAAAAAAGAAGAAAACAATGTAAAATGATACAAGGCTATGGCTGAAGTTACAATATAAGAAACCAATAAAGAAAAAATATTCAGAATGGTAAAGGAAACAGTAAGAATAAAAAGGAAGGAAGAAAATGAAAAAAAAAAAAAGGAAGAAAACTAATAAAGAGGAGATGGACAAGGAATAAAGAGGAAAAGTGACAAGGAATAAAGAAATAAAGTAACAAGGAATGACGAAGAAAAAGGATATGGCATGAAGACGAAACAGGACAAAAACTAAAGAGGAAATGGGACAAGGAATAAGGAGACAAAGGTACAAAGAATAAGGAGATAAAAGGACAAAGAAAAAAGAGGCAAACGGACAAGGAATAAAGATGTAAAGGAACAAAGAATAAAGAGGCAAATGGACAAAGAAAAAAGAGGCAAACGGACAAAGAATAAAGAGGAAATGGGACAAAGAATAAAGAGGCAAAGGGACAAAAAATAAAGAGGCAAAGGAACAAAGAATAAAGAGGCAAAAGGACAGAGAATAAAGAGGCAAACGGACAAGGAATAAAGAGGCAAACGGACAAAGAATAAAGAGGAAATGGGACAAAGAATAAAGAGGCAAAGGGACAAAAAATAAAGAGGCAAATGAACAAAGAATAAAGAGGCAAAGGGACAAGAAATAAAAATGTAAAGGGACAAAGAATAAATCGGCAAATGGACAAAGAAAAAAGAGGCAAACGGACAAAGAATAAAGAGGCAAACTGACAGAGAATAAAGAGGCAAACGGACAGAGAATAAAGAGGCAAACGGACAAAGAATAAAGAGGCAAAGAGACAAAGAATAAAGAGGCAAACGGACAAAGAATAAAGAGGCAAACGGACAAAGAATAAAGAGGCAAACGGACAGAGAAAAAAGAGGCAAACGGACAAAGAATAAAGAGGCAAACGGACAAAGAAAAAAGAGGCAAACGGACAAGGAATAAAGAGGCAAACGGACAAACAATAAAGAGGCCAATGGGACAAAGAATAAAGAGGCAACCGGACAAAGAATAAAGAGGAAATGGGACAAAGAATAAAGAGGCAAAGGAACAAAGAATAAAGAGGCAAACGGATAAGGAATAAAGATGTAAAGGAAAAAAGAATAAAGAGGCAAACGGACAAGGAATAAAGATGTAAAGGAAAAAAGAATAAAGAGGCAAACGGATAAGGAATGTAAAGATGTAAAGGAACAAAGAATAAAGAAGCAAAGGGACAAAGCAAAAAGATGCAAAGGGACAAAGAATAAAGAGTCAAACAGACAAAGAATAAAGGTGAAAAGAACAAAGATTGACAAGGAAAAGTGACAAGGAATAATGAGGAAAAACAACAAAAAATAAAGAAGAATAGGAACAAAGATTAAAGAAGAAAAGAACAAGAAATAAAGAGGGAGAAGAACAAGGAATAAAGAGGAAAATGAATGAATAACAAAAAAAAACAAGATTTGAAAGAAAGCTATATGAACAATGAAAGAAAAACAGAAGAAAGAAAGAGAAAATAAAAACAAAGAGAAAAAGACAGAAACTCAGAAGAACATGTCCAAAGGCCATTTACTTCACTTAACTCTTACAATTAGTTTAGTTTTGTGCTGCATTTATATTGCCTCTTGTTATGCTTGTATTCAATAGAAGTTTACTGTAAATTTAGGCTGGTGTCAGATGCATAAGGGCTTTTTGGAAATTTAAGAATGCTTCAGTGAAATAATAAAAGCAAAGAGAAAGAAAAAAGAAAATAATTTAAAAAAAACAACAAACAACAAAAATAAGTAACTCTATATGTCAGGTCTATTCATAGACAATCATAGCTCTCCACAGCATCTTGTTTTGCTTCTTTCAGCAATGCAAGAGTTAGCTGAAAAGTTATCAATCCAACCAAAATAAAATCTGATATTTGGTCATATGCTCAAGTTTTTGGCAAGTGGAGTTGATTGATAAATTTTCAACACCCCATTGTAAACAAACAGGTGAAGAGGCTCATCCCTTGTTCCCTGTTTAGGATGTGGTTTCCGGCTTTCTCTTTTCCAATCTTTTCACTCTTACATAGCCCCCTGCGCATCAGTGGCGTTACCGCCTTGCTCGGGGTGATATGATTAAAAAAAAAATTACCAAATATTTGAATATTGAAAAGGCTTCCTGCTATTGTCAAGCATCTGCTGGTCGCAATAAAAGCAATATATCAGTTATAAGTTTTAATTTTCATTATATAATGAACACTAAATACAAGAGAACTTATCAGCTTGTTTTCGGAGAGATAGGGCCAAAAGACTGAGCTGCTTTTGAATACAGTTATAACATTCTGAATATCACAGAGCCTCTAGGTCATTTCGGACAGGATAACTTTTGCCTTCATGTTAGTACAACCTTTAATGGCCTCCAAAGTTCCATTTACCCAATTTAATTTACAAGGCTTAGGTCAATCCCTCCTGCAGCTTTCAGACACGATAAATTTTTGTTTTGTTCCCCCAAGGCCTTTACCCCTTCAAATCTTTCCAAAACATCCTTATATCCATGCAAATGTAAATGTTGAACTCAAATTGATAACTGTTTATTGATGAAACCTACCTTTTTTCAAGTTTACAACCAGAAAAATATCGAACTTCTTGTCGCTGATTATCTCACCCCGTAACCACGCTTCAAAAAATGTTATTCACTGCAAAATGATTTCACGCGTAGTTTGTCAATTTTTTGACCAATTTACTTTCTTTTTGCAATTACTATGCAGAAATTGATTTACGAACCCAAACAAATTGCAGAGTATTTTCTCAAAGAAAGTAAAAAGGCTGAAATAAGTATCTTACGCCTCCAGTCATTCAGCGGTGAATCAGATATGAGAACAGTGGTAAGGGGTGAGATATAGTCCAATTTTTTCTGGTCGATAACAGGAAAAAAGGTAAGTTTCTTCAATAAACAATTATCAATTTGAGTTCAGCATATACATTTGCATGTAATTAAGGAAGTTTATGAAAGATATTGACGGGCTAAAGGCCTTCAGGGAACAAAACAAAAATTTACCTCAGACACTTTCCAAACGTTACTGCATGCTAGAATTGCCTCCCCAGGCTGATAACATCAAGAAGCCACCTTTCTGACAAATCAAACACTGTGAGATTCAAATCTGAAAGAAAGAACAAGAATTAGTGTTTGAGCAAAATTTAGACCTGCTACTTATAATATTATAGATATTATAAAAAATTACATTATTAATCTCCTTGGCTTCACTCTCTCAAATGACTTCAAACAGAATGACTACATCGAATCTATAGATGCATCAACTGCTAGGAAGGTTGGGTCACTGTGTGGGGTCAGGTAGTTTTTTCGTCAAAATCCATTTTGCACATTTATAAATCTACCATTCAGCTATTCATTAAATACTATTGTCATATCTGGTTGGATGCTCCTGCTATTCATCTTGAGGCTCTTGACAAACTCCAAAATAGGGTCTGCAATATAATCAATCCTGACTTGGCTGTATGCATTCAGTCACTTTCTCACTAATATGATGTGGCTTCTCTCTGTCTTTTCTACAAGAATTTTTATGGCAATAGCTCTGATAGCTTTTTTCCCTGGTTTCCTAACCACATGTATTCATGCATGTTACTAGATTGGCAACAAGGTTCCACTCTTTTGCTGTCAAAATACTTAAATATAACCACAATTCCTTTTCTACTCTAGCTGTTTCTTTTCTTGCACTTCCTTTTATGGAACTCCTTTCCATTTGTTTCCTTCCCTGATAGCTACAATCTCCAAAAGTTTAAATGCAAAATCAATTGCCATCTTCTATCTACTTGATTCCCATCTATCTCTTATTCTTTCTTCAACATCACTGGTACCTTGTTTTTTCTCTCACTGTAACCCCCTGTGCACCAGTGGGATTCCTGCCTTGCTTGGAGTGAAATGATCATAAAAAAACATAATAATGATAATACAATATTACATCATCATCACCATAATAAAATAGTATGTAATAATAACAACTTATTGTATAATAAAGAAATATTACATAATAATATTGCAAATAACAACAATTATATAATACTTGTATAATTATAAATTATAATATATAGATTGATATTCAAATATACATAAACACATACATCCATCAGGTGGCGGAAAATGTAAATTTCTTAACAAAACCCACTTCATAAAATCATTATTTTCATAACCAAACATCAGAATACAGATTTTAGGAAATGGGTTAGGCAAATGGTACTTTTTGGTACCATCTTGTCCATGGCCCGAAATAAATAGAAGCATAATAAAATAATAATGGATAAAATTACTTGTATTAAATACTGAACACACACACACACACACACACACACACACACACACACACACACATTGGAGTAGTTAGACTAAATTATCGCCCGGTTCACACTCTACCCACGTCTATTGAACAGGTGAAGAGGCTCATCCCTTGTTTCCTGTTTAGGATGTGGTTTCCGGTTTTTCTCTTTTCCAATCTTTTCACTCTTACATAGCCCCCTGTGCATCAGTGGCGTTTTCGCCTTGCTTGGGGTGATATGATTAAAAAAAAAATATATAACAATTTTCTGATAATATATAAAAACAAAGCAAGCTAACAAAAGGCAAGCTAAGAAGTCAGTCAGTTAAGTGCCATATGTGATACATGCTTGGGTGATCATGTCTCGAAACAGACATGATTTACTGAGCAGAAGATTATCTCGCAGTAGGTTGCCATTGCTTTCTGCGGTAGACTGGTTGCCAACCAAGGCTATAGAACCCAATCTGTCCTGTTATTTAACCCATAACTGGAGGGAAGAGACAGATTAATACCTTTCCCAAGGGTATTTGCACATTAGTGAATCCAAGGAATTCAGCTGGAATTTGAACTCGGCTCCCCGATTCCTCGTTCCGAGTCGATATCCACTACACCACAACGCACATCCTAGCTAAGAAGAGTAATAGGAAACAAAAAAATGAATGATTGGCAGATAGAGAAATGAAAGGGAGAGGGAAGAGATAGAAACACATGAAAAAAAAAAAAAAAAAGAAGCTCTACACTGATCCCATCTGCCATATGCATTGATACATTTAAATGCAGAAAAATTCAATTAATAATTTAATGCCGGCAATGTTAGTGATCATTTCTAATGACAGGTTGAAGCAAGTTAAACACTTAGAAATTGTAAATTGTGAAAAGAATAAATAAATTGATTATAACAGTGATGAGAAATAAAAGGTGGAAAGAAAGAATTAGAAAGACACGACAATTAAGTAATATTCAAATGCTCATGTTTCAGCAAGTACTCTCACAATCATTGACACACAAACATGTGAATGTTAATTCAAATAGTCATAATCATGTATATACATTAAAATATTCTGCATCCATACACAGGACTGAATACTCATTTTCCTTTTTCCCAGACATATACTTGAGTACAAGGGTTTACATGAATTCTGGAGGATTCTTGCACAAACAAAGGTGTCCAAATAAAAAGGCATCTTCAAGGCAAGTCCCTATCTGTGTTGTAGACTCATTTGTTTTGTCGTATTCTACAAGGTTACTGAGATGTTGGTATCACATGGTTGCATGTCTTGGTATATTCAGTTTGTAACGAAGTTCTTCGATAACTTCAGTCACGTCTGGCACAAGGACTATAATTACCAGATTTTTGCTTATTGAACCTCAAGAATATCTCCAAAATCCACCACAAATATTTATATTTAAGATTCGACACGACATACAAATAACTCCAGATGCAAGAAATAGGAATAGATAATAATAATGTCAATGTAACAAATAATTAAACATGTATTAACAATTCTACAAATATTGGTTGAAAAAGGCATGCAATACAGTTGACAACAGATAAGTGAGACAGGAGTTTCTTTCCAATGACCGAAGTCAAATGTTCTTAGAAAAAGAGTCACTTGTTGAATGAAAGTTCAAGTTGAATGTAATAAAGTTTGTTTTGCATGAAAGAAATAATCGAAATATTCACGAATTAGTTGTCAAAATTCAGAATGTTCTTAACTACTGAATAAGTTCAGATTAGATCAACTGGTCATATATTGAGTGTTTAGCATAGTGACCACTGGGAGTTTAAACAGTGTAGGCATGTGTCTGTGTGTGCATTTCATAGTGTGAGTAAGATTTTGAAACCGGCAACGTGGAGTCGTGGGGAAATTAAACCCTACTGAAGAAGTAGCAATTTCAGTTAGTTTATATACAATTTTAGGAGGCTCCAGGGAAGCTGCCGAGAAAAATTCAACTTACCTTTGTACAAAAATCTGTGATTGGTCATAAATTGACTAATTAGCTATGAAAGTGTCAGTCAGTTAAGTACCATACGTGAAACACGTTTGGACGATCATGTCTCAAAACAGACATGACTGACTGGGCAGAAGATTATCCCGCAGTAGGTTGCCATTGCATTCTGTGGTAGACTGGTTGCCAGCTAAGGCTATAGAACCCAATCTACACTGTTATTTAACCCATAGCTCCCCAGTTTCTTATTCTGAGCTGATATTCACTGCACCACAAGGACTAAGCATAAACTATAAGAACACTGAATGCATAGTCATCAGCAAAAAAAGAAAAGAAGCCCAAAATGCCAAATACAGTTTGGGGATACTAAAATCAAGCAGGTACAAAAATTTAAATACCTTGGAAGTGTTCTAACAGAGGGCGGAAAGTGTAACACTGATATCTGGGATAGCCAAAGACACATTCCAAAAGCAGACTATTAAGCGACAGGAAAATTTTGTTAGAAATGATGAAAAAGTACTGAACTATTATGTGAAATCTGTCCTCCTATATGGCAGTGAATGATGGATAATCTCCTCAAAGATGAAGAGGCTTGAGGTGACGGAAATATGTTTCTACAGAAGGATGTTCAGGATGCCATGGGACAAACATGTGAGCAAAGACAAAGTTTTTGAGAGGATGCAAATGAAAAGGAAAACTATACTTAATATCAGGAAGAGGCAGTTGAAATTTCTGGGTCACATAATGAGGAAGGAGGGCTTGGAGAATCTGATATTCACAAGGCAGATAGAGGGAAAGAGAGACAGAGGAAAGCAGTGTGTGACATACCTAATGGGCTTGAGCAAATGGATGGCAGAACAGGGTTTAGGAAAAATAAAAAAATAAACTTATTAGGAGATATAAGGGACAAGAAAATGTGGAGGGCAGTAACCGCCACCATTTTGAAGTGATACGACACATAAAAGAAGACTAGATTGGCAACACTTCATCATTTTGAAATTGTTAGATATAACCAGAAGTTCTATGCTAATAGTTTCTATTTAGCTTGTGGAACTCTCTTCTGGTTTTTTGTTATCGTCAACTTTACGAAATTCTTGATGAAATATAAAGAAGAATCTACAATATTATCAGTTTTGATCTGGCATTTCAGCTTCAGTCACATTCCCACTGCTATACCAGATTGCCAATTAGGTCTCATTTTATTGTTGAAATTGCTAGGTGAAATTGTAAATTTTATGCTAATAGTGTTTATTCTCACACTTCTTGCTGTGTAGCTCTCTTCTTGCTTCTTGCTATCTAGCTAATTTAAATGCAATATCAATCATCTGTCTTGTTAGTTCATGTTCCTTTACTGTTCTTGCACCTCAGTAACCCACTTGTGTCTTAGTGGCTTAATTACTTTTCTTGGGGTGAAATGATTAAAACAAAAAAAGATCACAAGTAGCCAATGATGACAGAAATTAATATTCTGTAGTAAAAATTTCTAAGACCATTTCTATAATAAAGCAGAGGATTACTGAAAAGAAGCAATCTCAATAGTTATATGTTAGAAAGTTTCATTGACAAAGTCAAAAGAATATATAAAACCTTTCTTAAAAGTATACTTAGTATTAATAGTATTGAATCTTTTGAAAAAAAAAATGCATTTGTTTAAATATATCAGTTGAACAATTATATAACATTAGAAGTATAATCAGAAAGACATTTTAACTTTTTGCAGGTGTTGCTAAGTAATCTGCTGGGAAGAACGTTAATGATAACCTCTGTTGGATATACTTTTATCTCTTCCCAAATAACTAGAATGAAAATAAATATTATTTTTCAAAGTAGATAGAAATATTTCGTCACCAAATAAAATATAAATAATATAACGTTATTATAACAACATTTAAATTAATAAAAAAATGTCTTTTTTCTCCATATATATATATATATATATATATATATGAAGAAAAAGACATATGTTCTCAACTTTCCATATGAGCTTAGTCAAAAAACAAATTCCCATTTTTGTTGTTCTTGTAGATTCTAGTAATAATACTTTCACCATTTCAGTATATAAAAAACCTGCAAACAAAAATTCTTGCGACTTTAATTTTATTAGTCAATGTCCTCTTCAATACAAAATGGGTATCGTCTCGGAACGATAAATTGGGGAGCCGAGTTTGAATTCCAGTTGAATTCATGTCACTAACTTATGCACAAATACCCTTGGGAAAAGTATTAATCTGACTGTTACCTCCAGTTATGGGTCAAATAATAGGACAGATTGGGTTCTAAAGCCTTGGCTGGCAATCAGTCTACTGCAGAAAGCAATAGCAACCAACTGTGGGATAATTTTCTACTCATGTCTCTTTCAAGGCATGATCATCCAAAGTGTGTATCACATATGGCACTTAAATGACTATATCAAACTTTTTCTTTATAACGTAACTAACATCAACTACAAAAAACATGGATAAAACAATGATATTAATATTTTTTACAAAAGTTAAGTGCACAATAACTACAGACAGGACAAATCTTCACTTTGCAATATCATCCAAAATTATGCGGCACCAACCATTTTATACGAGAAAATTAAATTATCTATTACAAAAAATTCAAAAGTGCTAACCTCATCATCAATGATGATAATTCACCTGCAAAATCTAAACTGCAGAGAACCAGTGTCATTTACGAATTTATATGTCTTTTGAAGAACCATGTTCCTCAACTATTTAAATTTGAAAACATTGGCCTCACTACAACAAAATTGACGAGAAGTTTGACATTGCACTTTTTCCTCAACAGTTCCATCTGATCTTATTTAAACACACATCGAGATCTTCCAAGACTTAGCTGTGATATACTTGCTGATAATACATTCGTAATAGCATCATTTACATAAGATTAAAAATAATGAAGGCATTACTAATAAAAACAGAGAAATCCTACACTTAATAACATCAGTTATGAACATGGTAAGAATGTGCTTACCGTGTTAGAAACTTAACATACACATGACACTGTATACATAAACTTTACACATGTTTTTTTACAAATAAAACAAAATTATTCTTGATAATGGCTAAAAGTATAGCCAAAAGCGCTCAAAAGTACAAAACCTTTGGATAATTCTTGTATAATTTGAGTTCTGAAAATAAAAAATTCTAAGAACACATGAAACATTATATAAAACTGTTAATAATAATACCTTGTCTGTCATTTTTAATAAAACTTGCATAAAAGAGAGATTGTTGCTCAAATACACAATATATATATATTATGGAAATTAATGAAGGTTAACGAAATGGTTATAAACAAACTGACAATTTGAAATTATTTGTTTGAACATTCTTTTTGATTGATACTCGTATTTAAGTAGATAATTTGTTTATAATCAAACAGCATATATATTTATTTTTACCGGTCTGATTATTTACAATAAATTTTTGTTATGAAAATGTGTGTCATTTGGCAGGATTCGAACCTGTGACCTCTATCCACATAGGGGAATTGTGTTATATAGGCTTGATTTGACTTTGTTTAGAGTGTTGGTTATTCGTAGTTGAGAGGTCTAAGATGTGCCAGATCAACTGGTGGTTCCCCTATGGGGATAGGGGTCGCAGATTCAAATCCTGCCAAATGACATACATTTTTGTAACAAAAATTTATCTTAAATAATCAGGCCAGTAGAAATAAATATATATACTGTTTGATTATAAACAGAATATCTACTTAAATATGAGTACTGATCAAAAATAATGTTCAAACAAATAATTACACATATATATATATATATATATATATATATGAAAAGGTGCGAGAAGCCGTGAAAGTTTTGTTTAAAGTGTTTTATTGTTACTATTATTATAATTATTACTTGCTTTTTGTATGATATATTAAGTGTCCATAATGGTATTTGTGTCACTACATGTGTTTCCAGTTTAAAGTTGACTCTCTTCAGACAAATAAATTGTGACTTAACATGTTGAGATCCATTTGCTTTTCTGAATTAATATTGTGTGTGTGTGTGTGTGTGTGTGTGTGTGTGTGTGTGTGTGTGTGTGTGTGTGTGTGTGTGTGTGCACATATGGAGAAAATACAAACATTTTTCCTTCCGATATGATTTGGTGCCTTCTCTCTAAATCCTTCTGACAATCAATTTTAAATTTTGTTTGATAATTTTTCCAACCTTAATTCATATCTAATGAGGCTATTAATACTAAAGAAATACTGGTGAACTTTCTGCTGAATTGCATTAACATGATTGTGAAAAGTTGGACATTTTATGATAAACATTTGACCTGAGATTTTTGAGAACTAAAATGTAAATTAAAAAACCCCATTCAATTATGAGAAAAAATTCCTACATCTTAATCTCACAATAAAATGCTTAAGAAATTAGAAGAATGATTTTTTTTTATTATTTACTGTAGTGGATTGATAAATAGGATTGAGCCTATTTGCATGTTGAAGAGATAAAAAGGGCATAATAACTAAGAAACAGGCAAAAAGTTGCTATTGATCCCGTGTCATAGAACAACAAAAAACAGTAATATGGTATCAACAAGAAGTTGTTTATGTTGCTTGGATGAAGCAGAATTTGTCAAGACTTGGATCAGGTGTTTTGCAACCCAGGCTTGAGATAAAAAAAATTGAAAGATTACCAGGAGGAGAAAATGAAATTAAACCAAGATCTCTATTAAAAAAACAAAAAAGATTGGAAAAAGTTCAACAACCAAAGGCATTAAAACTCTTTGGTTCAATGCGTTGCAGTGGATTGGTAAATAGAATTGTATCTATTTGTATATATTAAGTAGAAGCAATATAAAGTGTATAGTAAACTAAGAGACAGGAATAAAAGTTGACTACTAATCACCTGTCATTAAAAATATAAAATAAAATATTTACTTCTTTTGCAAAACAAAAAATCTTTTGGGAGATACATTCTTAGTCCAAGACACAATAAGCAAGGCTCTATTTTCCTCTTTTAAGGAAAACACATCTTCATCACTTAGATTGTTTTCCTCAAAATCTCATATTTCACAAACAAAACAATTTCTAAAGAATAAATGGATTTATATATATTTTTTTTAATGTTATTGAATCTTTTGGAAAAAAATGCATTTGTTTAAATATATCAGTTGAACAATTATATAACATTAGAAGTATAATCAGAAAGACATTTTAACTTTTTGCAGGTGTTGCTAAGTAATCTGCTGTCAAGAATGTTAACGATAACCTTTGTGGATATACTCTTATCTCTTCCTAAATAACTCGAATAAAAATAAATATTATTTTTCAAAGTAGATAGAAATATTTCATCACCAAATAAAATATCCTATTTAGAAAGGTGAAAGAATGCTTTATATACTGAAATATAAAGTGAATTAAATAAGAAATAAATAAGTTTAACAGCAAAAAAGACATAAAATATATAGAAAATCTGAGACAAATAAGACTTTGTAAATTTTCCTCCTTCATTTTAAAGTGATCTCTACTCGAGTGAAATAATTAAAAATCTGTTATCTTTTTTTTTCAAATGTTCGTAGTTATTATTTCCAAGAAATTTTGAATGATTCTTGCAAAGTAATTGAAAAATAATTGGGTAAGGTGATTTTTATCCTTGATACTCTTAAAAATTATTTTCTGATAGTAGAAAAATTTCTGCTGATAAAAATCATTTTCATTTCATTTTTTACTCTCTCTCTCTCTCTCTCTCTCTCTCTCTCTCTCTCTCTCTCTCAAGCCAGTCACATGAAATTAAATGAGATTTTCAAAATTCTTCATTGCTGCTTCTGTTTTAATAATATTTTGGCTCAACTCAAATTATCCTTTCATCATTATCTGAAATTGATTCTCAATATTTTTAAGCAATTATCAAAAAAAAAACAAAAACAAAAGAAAAAGAAAGAACTGAAACAAATACAATGAGATTGTTAAATTACTATTCTTACAGTTAACATTAGCAGCAGTAGTGACAATCAAAGTGTAAATTTCTGAGTCTTCATTGTGGCATTTTGGTCCATTTAGTGCCTTTATTGATATTAAAATCTAGAAATACCCATGAAAATTTAACAATTTTTTATTTGAATTATCTGGTGAATCTTAGTTCTTCAGTTAATGATCGAATAATTCATAGTGTGTTCTACAACAATAAAATATCTGTAAAAATTTCTCTATTATATCGTTAACAATTTTAGCAAAATATAGCAATGGTAATGATAAATACGTATTCAGGTCATTATTTTAAGAAGTGAAAGGACAAAAATGAAAAGATTTAAAATAGACAATTTTCTATTTCTCTGAAAGAAATGCTAAACATGATCTTTCCATTTTCTTTTCTTTTTTTGCTGAAATCAAGTAGCATCTCTGATATATCTTTTTTCATCTTTCCACTTGATTAAAGTGGAATAGTCCATCATTTATAAGGTATTGGCTGGGTGTAACAATATTGCTAAGGCAAGGACATGCGAAATTGTTCAAAATATTATCAATGTTTTTATAAATAAAATTTCAATGACAATAATATGATCCTTATTACAAATATATCTTGAGGAATAATTGTAACGTCAGCATGTCGTAAAGCTTTTTTTTTAATCTAAAATTGGTAGAATTTTTATTAACATAAGTTATACTTTAAATTAATACACAAGCTGCATACCAGTCTAGGAGAAGTAACATTGAACAATTAAACATTTGAACATTGAGCAATTAAACAATTAAACAATTTAACAATGAAACAATTAAACAATTGGACATTGAGCAATTAAACAAATCATTGAGAAGTCAATAGAATTCAACATTCTATCACCTTCATTGATTTCTCCAAAGCATTTGATAGCATCAAACTATCAAGCCTGTGGCAGTTACTGAGCAAAACGTCAATCAACAAGAAACGAATCAACCTCTTCAAAGAAACTTAGACTGACACTATGGCAACCATCAAGAGAGTTCTTGGAGTAACGTGTTATGTTGACATCCTGAAGAGAGTGAAACAGGGAGATGTTCTCTAAGCACTGATTTTTTCACTTTGTTTTTTCTTTTTTTTTTTTTTTTTCAATTGGAGTAGATAGACTAAACTATTGCCCGGTTCACACTCCACCCACATCTATTGAACAGGTGAAGAGGCTCATCCCTTGTTTCCTGTTTAGGAAGCAGTTTCCGGTTTACTCTTTTTTAATCTTCTCACTCTTATGTAGCCCCCTGCATATCAGTGGTGTTACAGCCATGCTTGGGGTGATATGATTAAAAAAAAAAGCTTCTTTTTTGTATTGTTATCCTTCAAATTGAAGAAGCGTAAAAACCTGGGTATCAAAAAAGTGGGAGGATTCTTTCTAAACTTAGCTTTGCAGATGATTTCTCCTTCATGAACAACTCAAGGACAGATCTTCAACATTTTCTCAATGTACACTCTCATTGGATTTGCATTGTGGTGCAGTTGATATCGACTCGGAACAACAAATCGACAAATCGAGTTTGAATTCCAGTAGAATTCCTTGCATTCTCTTACACACAAATACCCTTGAGAAAGGTAGTCTCTTCCCCCCAGTTATGGGTTAAATAATAGGACAGCTTGGGTTCTATAGCCTTGGCTGACAACCAGTCTACCGCAGAAAACAATGGTAACCTACTGTGGGATAATCTTCTGCCCAGTCAGTCATGTCTCAAAAGAGACATGACTGACATGATCACCCAAAACATGTATCACGTATGAAACTTAACTGACTGTAGGATGTGTGTTATGGTCTAGTGGATATTGGCTTGGAACGTAAAATTGGGGAGCCGAGTTCGAATTTCAGTTGAATTCCTTGCATTCAGTTACACGCAAATACCATTGGGAAAAGTATTAATCTATCTCTTCCCTCTAGTTATGAGTTAAATAACAGGACAGATTGGGTTCTATAGCCTTGGTCGGCAATCATTCTACTGCAAAAAATAATGGCAAACTATTGCAGGATAATCTTCTGCCTAGTCAGTCATGTCTCTTTCGAGACATGACCGCCCAAGTGTGTATCACGTATGGCACTTAACGGACTGACTGACACTTCAATCGTGAGCTTGAGGTAGGATTACAAATTAACATATCTAAGACTAAGTGCATTGACAACACACAAGAGAAACATCTCGCTACAAATCACAATTTACAACCAGCAAATTACCCAAGTTACAAAGTTGGTGTATCTTGGCAACAAGCTGTCATTGAGCAATAGTGCCTTAGCTGCAGTACAACATTGCATTACCCTTGGTTGAGTGACTTTCAACAAAAACAAAGATGTACTGACATCCAAACATTTTTTTTTTATAATCTAAAAACCAAGATTTATAACACATTTAGCCTATGCTTTATGGACTGGAATGTGTGACCTGGACAGATATAAGGATCACATCACCATCAACAAAATATTGAACATGACCAAGCTTGAGTCAATCACATCAGTTGTCAAATCAAAGGTACTTAAAGTGTTTGGACACATCAAGAGACCAACCTGCAATGCAAGTAAGGTATGTACAGAGGGAAAGACAGTAGGCAAAAGAAAGAGGTCAACCACCAAAATGCTGACAAGAAAATATTCACTTTGCCTCCACCAACTTGGCCATTCTTGATGGTTCATTGAGAAGAAGGATATCTCAGGTTGATGTGCAGTTGGCAACATGCAGAGCAAGAGATTGATGATGATAATTTAATTTACTTAATAGATGTGCAGATGTGCGCTGTGATGCAGTAGATTTTGACTTGGAACGACAAATCAGGAAGCCGAGTTTAAATTCAAGTTGAACTGCTTGCATTCACTTACACACAAATACCCATGGAAAAAGTATTAATCCATTATGGGTAAAATAATAGGACAGACTGGGCTGGCAACCAGTCTACCGTAGAAAGCAATGGCAACCTACTGCAGGATAATCTTCTGCCCAGTCAGTCATGTCTCTTTCATGGCACTTAACTGAATAGATGTGCATGTAACATTATAGTTTTCAAAGTGTTATGAGTGTCAGTCAGTCACTTAAGTGCCATATGTGATACATGTTTGGGCGATCATGTCTTGAAAGGATCATGACTGAGTGGGCAGAAGATTTTTCCACAGTAGAATGCAATTACTTTCTGCAGTAGACTGTGATAGACAAGGCTATAAAATCCCATCTGTCCTGCTAACCCATAGCTGGTGGATTAATACCTTTCCCAAGGGTATTTGCACATAAGTAAATGCAACCAATTCAACTGGAATTCAAATTCTAGTTTATGCTATTGAATTCACTTTAACATAAATACCCTTGGAAAAGTGTGACTCTGTCTTTTCTTTCATCATTCAGAAGTTAGTAGCATGGTTGCTTACTCTAGTTTTCATTGGCAACTGGTCTTAGAGAAAAACAACTCTGAATTAAAAAATGATTGTGTGTGGGATTAACGCTGAGCCCTAAACAATAAAATCTTGGAATAGGACACACAGCAGAAATATCTAGTGAGGTTAGCGGGCTCATTTCACTATCACAACAGATTTAGAAGAAAGCAGGTGAGAGAAAAAAGGCATAAGATAGAGGTCAAGTATGAATTAAAAAAAAAAATGAAGAGAAAAGCAAGTGAAAGAAAAAGGGAAAGAGGTTGAGAGGAAAAAACCAGAGAGACAGACTGGCTTGTTGTCACAACATTTATTACTCCTTTAATCTTTTAAAGTGAGTGAAACTTCATTTAATTTCTTTTTCTTTCTGTTGCTGGTAGGTAGTCACTAGGTAAATACTATGGTCTGACTATTGTCCTCATATTTATTGCCATGTTTATGATATTTCAGCTGTTGTACTCTCTGGCCTTCTACAGATGCTAGGAATTTCAAACCGAACCCTTTATTTCAATCACTGGAGTATATTATTCTCATTCCATGTGCAATGCCACTTCTGGTAGTAATGTAGTTATCTCTCCTTAACTTAAATTTAACTTATTTGTTCACCACTGCTGTAGCCTGGTGTTGAACTGGAATTAACCAATGCCTATATCCACTGGGCCATGTGTCCTTGAGTTCACATGGCCCAGTGAATGGGTTTGGTTCAAAATTCCTAGCAACTGAAGAAGGCCAGAGTGTACAATGGCTGAAACATTGTAAACTTGGTAATAAAGATGAGGATAATAATCCAAACAATGTAAATAACGTTAACACTACCTCATCTCAGAAGCATAGACAGATACCATGGTTTTAAATAAAGATAAGTTTGATTCCACTGAGAAAATGTTTATTATATCATCAACAAATAAAATTCTATTCCACTGTTTAATAAAAAATATTTATCCTAGTGCATATTTGTTTTAAATGCTATATTCTTCTAGGAATTAGGCAATAAGGGCTCTCCACAATTTCCTTTTTTTATTATTATTTGTAAATTATGTCATCATAGAAAAAGTAGAAGAGTGTTTCCTGTTGCCTCCTCCATGGTCTGAAATTCAGAATTTTCCTTCTCATAGACTGGTTGTCACCCAAGGCTCCAGAATGCAGTCTACTTTGTGTTTTATAGATGGAGGAAGAAGAGACAAATTCATGCCTTTCCTAAGATTATAAGTGCAAAAGTAAACAATGCAGAAGTGGCTTAAATTTGAAATAAACACAATGATACAACTTTCATACCAATATCTATTACATGACTGGCATATCCATTTTGAATTGTAAGTAAAAATAAAAAAAATCAACAAATTATTAATGCTTTCTTGGGATTTCATTAAATTATGAATGATTGGAACTTAATGAACAAAACACAAATTTAGAAAATATTCATCATCTTTAGTTATAGATTTGTAACAATTAAAAAAAGAAAATCTGATTATATCATGATGACAATTTAAATAAAATTAGAGTAATGAATCCGTAAACATGATTATCAATGATTTGATTCAAGTGTCCAGAAGTAGCAATGATATAATAAAATTAATTTTTGTTGGACATAAAACATTCAGAAAGCAGAAAGTGTTATAATCAGAGATTTGATAAAGTATCAAATAAAAATATCTAATTCTTGTAAATATTTTTTAAGTAAGCTGACACTCATTAAGTATTATCAAAAGTTTAGCCTATATATATATATATATATATATATATATATATATTATTCAAGAAGTAGTAGGAGGATTTGAACAATTATTAAGTAAATCATCGAACTTTATATTCGACCTCAACAGAATGCAGAAAACACTGGACGGCCGTTTCATCCTATATTTGGGACTCATCAGCAGTGTGCATCCACTACCAGGAATCAAACCCAGACAGTTGTGGTTGTTAAGCTGATGCTATACCAACAGTACCAAGGGCCCTGGTGATGAAGAGGTGAGGAATTAAGCTTGATGAAGTGCGCCGCTCCTCACTAATTCTGTGGTGGAACTAATCCAAGCTCCTTTGCCCATAGGATAGCTTAATTCGTTATCTCTTTCTGAGATGAGAATCATAAAAACAAGAAGAAACAAATTTGTAAAACATCTCAACACTTTCTAAAATATAAAATTTTTTTAATTACAATTTAATCCTCTTTTGGGGAACATTCTTAATAAAATTTTGCAAATTGATATATATATATATATTAATTATTTTTTGGTCATAATTAAATTAGACCAGTACAGTATAGTAAAATGTATTGTAAATTGTAAGTTTACTGTGGTTTCATGCCTCTGGTTTAAAAGCTTGTTGCTATTCATATATTTAATGATTTCAATTTCTGTTAACTGAGTCAGTTAACTAACTTTTATGTCCCAGCTTGAAGTTAACTGAGTTTCTGACACCAATATGAAGTCACAAGTGATTTTATTGAATAAATTTACTTTTAAGATATTGTTGTGTAATTTGAGGAAATGTATCTGTTCAATGACATTTCAGTATTGTTTTCATTTTTGTATAAATTAGAAGGCAATTTATTCTTTGCACACTGAATATATGACAAAGTAGAAAAAGTTTACTTGTGATATGTTTTGTAATTTATAAGACAAAATTTGTTACATACAACCACAATTACATGAGCAAGGGATGCTGGGGAGTTACATCCAAAACAATAAAAGATTTATAAAATAACCAACACACTGAACAAAACAATAAGCTAAAACCTGAATGAGGAGTTTACTCTATCACCAGCAATAATTGTCACGAAAATACATAGGAGAGACTTCAAGGAATTTAAATAAAAGATCATATGAACACAAAAGGGACATTTTACAAAACAATACATCAAATGTTTTGGTTACCCACCATTACGAAAATGACCACAATTTTAGCATAAAAATACTACTCTGAGCAAAGGAGAAAATATTTCACTACAATGTAAATGTCTAGAGAATGCCTTGATTGCAAGATCATCTACAGCAAATTCATACTCTGGCTGTTACAACATTTCACCATTTCTGGCTGATCTTCTAATATCACATTGTAGGAGACTTACTAACAAAAGCAGTGGGATGAAAAATACTCTCAATTAATTATAAAACAAAAAAAACAAACTCCCAGCACCTCTTTTACCAACATAACAAATTTACTCTGAAGTTCTGACGGCTGAAACATGTGACGAGAAAATTTTTTCCACTTTGTCATACAATTTCCCATATAGTGTAATATATATATATATATATATATATATATATATATTGTAAGAAAGTTATAGAACATGTAGGTTTTAAACCCACTGTTCATGCATTTACTTTTATAAAGAGTGCTCAATACAACGTAGAGCTTTATATTTTATTCCACAGACCATTACAATACTATATATATATATATATATAATGTTCATTCTTAAAGAATTTAAGAATCTACTTTTAAAATGTCTATTCTTAAAGATTTACACTTTTAGCTTTCTTTTCCTTTTGAAATAGTTAAATAACAAGGCCAAAGTTATACCCATTCAACCTTCCACAAAAAAATACATTAAGAGTAACTTGGATGTGTAATCATTAAAAGTTTAATCAAATTAATTAATTTTAAAAGAACAAACACATATATATAGGAAAACTTTTCAAATACATATGTATAGGGAGACATCTCAGATTTCTAAGATTAAAACTGATTCCAAGTTTATGATTAACCATTTCTTTAATCCTGTTTTCTATATGCTTAAAAATCAATTTGTGTAAAAAATAAATTTTAGGTTTGCACAGATGTTAAAAAAATTTACTTTTAACTGTATTCAGTTTTGACTTTAAAAAATAAACAGCTGGAAACTTTTTTTTACACACATAAAGACAATTTTGTTTTAGTCAAATACAAAATATTATTTTAATTATCTACAGGATTATGATTACATTATTTTACTTTAATTATGTCACTGTATGTTTGTGACTTTTTTCAATTCGAACCAGTACAACTTGCCAAGAAGAATGATCATAGAAGCAGTGAATTATTTTTTTTTTTTCTTTGTTAAAAAATGTCCTGGCCATGCTTCCTTTCTCTCCTTTGGCCTTTGGCGACCATCCCTTCTCACCACATGCCATTAACAAGGAAATTGTTTTCCACAGAAAATTCAGCAGAAATAAGGAATTCAATATCTAATATTTTCTTGAGGAAGGGGGTTAATATGACAGTAAAACATAGGGATATGGGCTATTTTGAAAGCACATTACAGCACCAAGAGAAAGTGTCCAAGCTGGGGTAGGCCTAAAATCAAACAACAATCCCCAGGGTCTAGTTATTTGATGATGAACTGAGTTTGTTTTATATTCCCCTATTGCAATTAACAAACCTGCATCCAAATTTAAGATTATTGTGTGCTTCATGATTATATATATATATATATATATATATATACATATATACAGGCACACCCTAAGATTGACCCTGTGACGAGATATTTTTTTAGGTATTTCTTACCATTCCACAAAACATAAGAAAAAAAACAAGAAATTACTGCCTCAAACACTTATGAATGAAACATCCTGTTCACAATTCTGGTCACGCACAATAATTCCCACAACCATAATTAGGTGGAATAAAAATAATTTCTCCAGCCATATATATTTTGTACTCTTTGAATTCTGTTATCCATTCTTCCAGCTTCTTTTTTTTAGGGATTACTGGCTATTTATGATACGGGTAGATCTAAAGAATAGAATCTAAAAAAATAAAATAAAACAAAAATCATATCCTGAATTCTCTTTATTTGAATCTTTCTTATTTTAGTTTATTTTAGTTTCTTTTTTTTATTATCTTTTTTTTTTTTAAAAAAAACCCAAATAAATAGATAAAAATTATTTGCATCGATGAATAAAAGTAACTCTCTTAAACTTTTATGTAATCAACATTTGATAAAGAAACAATAATTAGGGTTTATTCATTGATATTGTTAAAAGTTTTTACTACTTTTGTTAATGTATTTTTCCTGCATTTTCAATCTAACATTTAAGTTGTTTTATCTTCGGTGGCCATTAATTAAGCAGTCAAGATTTGAAATAAAATCTTTTAATGCAATCCTGTCTTACTTTAACAATAAGGCAATGAATGACAATAAGCAGATACCATTAAACCTAGCTCTGTGAGTCACAAACCTGAGCTACATTTAACTTTCACACTATATTGTTTGTTTATACTTTTGCTTTCTGTAAAGCACAGCTTTCAGGCAAAATAGAACCTTGCTTGACTGTGAAGCTTTTCATAGCAAAACAGTCAAACCATGGGTGGGCAAACTTTTCAGTATCTTCATGTGCTTTGTTCCCTTCAGAACATAGGTGGTCATAAACTTTCACTTGGCTCTGTCTCCTGTCGTCTATAATTTTCCTCTTGGTATTTCTTCCAAACCCCGCTTTGCCATTCATTTGCTCAGACCTTTCAAGTAGGTCTTGCACTGCTTTCCTCTGTCTCTCTTTCCTCCTGTACATCATGTGATTGTCAAATTCTCAAAGCCCTCTTTCCTCATTACTTGTCCCAGGAACCTCATTTGTCTCTACCTGATGTTTTCTTCTCATTTGCATCCTCATTGTTGCTCACATTTTCAGTCCATAGTATTCTCAGCATCTTTTTGTAACAACACTTTTCTGCTGCCTCAAGCTTTTCCTTCATCTTGGAATAACATTCATTTCAGTACAGAAGGAAAGATATCACATAGCAATCCAGCACTCTTTTCTTTGTTTCTCAGAACTATGGTTAACTTTTGAAATGTGTCCTTTGACATTCCAGTGCATCTTTGAATCTCAATGTCACACCTTTCATTCTCTGTCAGAACACTTCCCAGGTATTTAAATTTCTTTACTTGTTTTATTTTAGTTTCTCAAACTTATAGTTGGCATTTTGGTGTCCTCTTTTTACTGATGACCGTACATTCAGTTTTCTTGAAGTCTATACTCAGTTCTTGCTTCTTGCTTTCTTTTGTTACCTTTTGTAGAAGGTCCTGCATTTTCCTTTGCATGTCTGCTATCAGCACAGTGTCATCCATGCATCTTACATTGTTAAGACTGTGGCCACTAATGATGAATCCTGGCAATGGCTTTATTTCTCTCAGAATTATTTTGCTGTATAAGTTGAATAGATTTGGTGAGAAAATACATCCTTGTCTTATACCCATTCCTATTTTTGTATACCTACTGAATTTACTTCCTGTACATATGCAAGCAATTTGATGCCAACATAGATTCTTTTTATTCTAAAGTTTTTTTTTGAAAATGTCAAGGTTGTCGAGCATCTCTATCATGATTTGTGGAATACTTTCTCAAATGCCTTTGTGTAGTCTATAAAGCAAAGATTAGTGGTCCTTCTGCATTTCTATTGCTCTTCCAGATAGCATTCTGAGCATGAATATTGCATTCCTTGTTTCGGTATTTTTAACAACGCCACACTGTTCTTGTCCTTATCTCTGGGCTGATTCTGCTGTAAGTTCTTTTCATTAAAATGCGGATTATGAGTTTTGTTATGTGGATTGTTCCGTGGAGTTCACATTTCTCTGCACCTGGCTTTTTAGGTAGTGCTATGAAAATTGATCTGCTTAGATACTCCAGTATATTGCTGCTGTTGTGAATTTTGTTTATTATTTCTGTGGGGCTGTTTCTGCCAAAGTCTTCTAAGGGCCTCAACATCTCTATTATAAATCTTGTTGAGTTTTGCCACTTTCTTTTTGTTCAACTTAGTCATTGTCGATTCCACTTGGGTTTTTAATATTTCTGGTCTATCTATATTTTTGTGTATTGTTGGTTCCTCTCTCTTGCCATACAGGTTTCATTAAAAATAACAGACAAGGTTTGAAAGTTAAGTTTTTTATATAATTTTTCATGTGATCTTATGATTTTTTTTTTAGGTGAAATAAAAATAATTTCTCCAGCCATATTAAAATTATTTTGAAAACAACATAAATTATATAAAAAATTGTCTAAAATGTTTTGTTTAGCTTTATTAATAAAAACAAAAAATGAATAACACCCACTGCAAACATGCTAACAACATGTTTACTGTGTTCGGTACACAACACATGCCACTACTCTACATTATACATAGCACCACATACATTCTGTTACATGTAAAATAACATTCATCCTTAAAAATGGGTAAAAGTATATATTTGAAAGCACTCGAATAATTAAAACATTTGAACAATTTTTATATATTTTATGTCCTCAAAAGAGAAAAAGTCATAAGATCACATGAAAAATTACATAAAAACTTAACTTTCAAACCTTGTCTGTTATTTTTAATGAAACCTGCATAATAGAGAGATTGCTGTCCAAATGTGGATGACTATTTATGCTCTCACACCCTGATTGAGCACTCTGGAAGAATGGTAGATTTTGAAAAACAGTAGCTGCTCCGGCATCTATGCATCGTTCATTCAGCAATGAATTAGAACACTCTCAGCTATTGGACGTGTATAATGATAATATACATGCTAAAAAGTCTGCCTTCTTCTACCAAGCGCCTGTAGCTCAGAGGTAGAATTGCTGACTGATGCCAATTTAGTCGGGTTTCAATCCTGGGTAAAAGGCAATCGGCTGTCTAACCATACTGATGAGCTGTGATACAGTGAAACAGATCTGTCTGTGGATAACTATATATATATATATATATATATATATATATATATATATATACATATGTGTGTGTGTGTGTGTGTGTGTGTGTGTGTGTGTAGTATGAACACTGGAATCCACACTGCATATGGTCATGAGCCATTTCCTTATAGGGAAACATTCAGCATTCATTGATTAAACCGCCTGCTCTACTTTCAATTGAAAAATATAAAATCTGTTAATTAAAAAATCTATCAGGAAAATATGTATCAAGTACACCAACTCTTATTGGTCTTTCTGGTATTAATGAAGGCAAACTTTCTAACCTTTCGTTTGAAGAAGTGTGAAACCTTGTTTAGATTATGTCACCATTTTTACTTAGTGTTGCATGTATTATCAATTTAAGTTGCTGAAAGTATTCAAGTCATGTGGCTTCTCTTATTCAGTACAGTTATATATATATATATGTATATATACGCACACACAGACACACACACACACACACACATATATATATATGTAAAAATATACTCAGTTATGATCTGAGATTAAAGACAGGATAGTTAAATAAAATAAAGACAAGAGGAAAACTGTGTTTTTAATTGCCTACGCATTTCAACCTGTGATGGACTTTATCAAGGCAAAAAGATGAAATGAGCTTTATTTTAAATTACGTATCTATATTTTTGCCTTGATAAAGTCCATCACAGGATGAAACGCGTAAGCAATTTAAAATACAGTTTTCCTCTTGTTATTTAACCATATATATATATATATATATATATATATATATATATATTCACACACACACACACACACACACTCACAGTATTTAATAAATAATCTTTGGTTTAATTATGGTTTAATTATCTCTTGCTAAACTATGTCAGTCAAATGTGACCAAGCTCAAGCTGTGGGGATACATCATGTGCTCTCTGCATGTCCACAATCCCTGCAGATGTACACATGGCATCCTAATGAAGTGCTGAAAGTGGTAATAGACTTAATACATAATGTTAAGTAGCCAACAAACAGCCTGTAATGGCCAGAGAACCTAAGATCCATTTTCATAAAGAAGGTGAATGCTTTGTGCATAATACCCTAGTAACTTCTAACATGACACTACCAAGTGGAGCACAGGATTGAAGAGTGTTAATTGATCTTAGAAGACGTCTGCAATTTCTGGTGCACAACATTCAGACAGAGGTAAGCCCTGACAGTGTAGCATGGTCTGAATCAAAGAAGTGTGTCCTTCTAGTAGATTTAACAAGTACATGATAGGAGGACAGGAAGGAAGCACATGAGTGAAAGAAAGACCACTAAGAATTGTTGTGAACTAACTTCATAGAAAAGGTGTGAGTATGTCTTGTTCTACCTACTGTGGTTGGGTTCCTTGGACAGTCAATTGTTTCCTTCCATTTAAGGTAAGTCATCACTGAAGGGACCTAAAGTGTGCTTTATGTCATCTCCAGACATCAAGCATCAGGTTGAATCTAATCAAGATCCAAAATAAGCCAAGTTGATTGAAGCCATGCTCACAACACAATGCTACTTCTGAGGTGAGACATCTATTTTCTTTTCATTCTATGTCATTGATAACAGTTGCTATGAGGGCATTGTGTATTGGTTAACAATCAAAAGCAACTGCTATGCTTTTAACACAATGTTGAAAATTTGACTTGCAGTTGTTAAAAAAAGATGGACACTTCTACAGAAAAAAAAAATATCATGTCTGGTGGCAAAGTCAGTTCTCTGTGTAGGGCTAGAAAGTTTTTCCTGTCCGAAACAATTCCTGCACATATGCAAATCTAGGATCTGCCTGTGCATTGAATATTGCTGCCATAGCTGGTCGCGTGCTCCTGCTATCAACCTAGGTGTCTTTGACTAAATTCAATGGATAATCTGTAATGTGATCGATCTTGACTTTGCAACTAGGATACAGTCGCTTTCTCAGTGACGCAGTGTGGCTTCCCTGTGTCTCTTCTACAAATACTTTCACGGCTTCTACACTGATGAACTTAGCTCACTGGTACCCCCTATGTGTGAATTTCCTTGAGCCACAAGATTACCAAATAGGTTCCACCCTTTTACTGTGAAACCAATAAATTCTAAATGCAAATTCTACTCCAGCAGCTTCTTTTCTCACACTTCCCACCTGTGGAATTCTCTTCCATTTACTTGCTTTCCTGACAGCTACAATCTTCAAGAATTCAAATGTAAAGTCAATAGTAAAGTCAATAGTCTCACTAACTTACATCCTATCTCTCATTTTTTCTCCATCCACCCCACTCATCAGTATTCTCTTCCTTCTTATACTCTCTTCCTGACGCCCTCTGTCACATGTCACTGTTTCTCATAACATTTCTCCTATGTAACCCCTTGCACAACAGTGACTGTAAAATGCCTTGCTTGGGGCCACACGATTAAAAAAAGCTGGTGGTGGTGCCAGGTGTGGCAGTACTCCCTTAGTCACCAAAACTGTGTTACTTGTACTGGTTGGTGGCTGACAAGGGCAGGGTATTGCACACATAGTGTCACACATACGTAGAAAGTATACATATATATATATATTTTGTCATCCGCAGACAGATCTGTTTCGCTGTATCACAGCTCATCAGTACGGTTAGACTCCAATTGCTTTTTTACCCAGGATTAAAACCCGGCCAAATTGGCGTCAGTCGGTGATTCTACCTCTGGGCTACGAGCGTTTGGTGGAAGAAGGCAGACTTTTTAGTGCGTATATCATTACACACGCCCAATAGCTAGAGTGCTCTAATTCATTATTGAGTGAGCGATGCATATATGCCGGAGTAGCTACTGTTTTCAAAGTCTCCCATTCTTCCAGAGTGCTCAATCAGAGTGTGAGAGCATAAATACTATAGTCATCCACAGACAGATCTCTTTTGCTGTATCACAGCTCATCAGTACAGTTAGACTCTGATTGCTTTTTTACCCAACTGAATTGGCATCAGTCAGCGATTCTACCTCTGGGCTACGAGTGTTTGGTGGAAGAAGGCAGACTTTCTAGCGCGTATATCATTATACACGCCTAATAGCCATAGTGCTCTAATTCATTATTGAATGAGCGATGTATATATATATATATATATATATATATATATATATATCAAAAAGACAAAAGGATATATAATCATACACATGTATATATTGTTTAGTATGCAGGTATTGAAGGCTTTCCATAATTATATAGGTGTGTTCAGGTATATATGTAAGTGATGTGCATGTGATTGGAGACACATATGTAACAGTACACTATCATTTTAAAGAGTGAAGAAAATAGCCATACAGATGGCAGTAAATGTAATGCATTTGAAAAGTGGCGAGAAATCGATTATGTCCTTGTCAAATTAAATTCCAAAGACTGATACATGAATGCCATTCTGATTACATTATAACTTGCCTTTCTTTAAATTACTATCATTTCGAACAGAGAGAAAAAAAAAGAAATAAACCAATGGGTATCTCTTAAAACACCTATATCTTTCCATCAAATTCTTTTTTGTCTTCACTTAGATTCAATCACATATTTTAAATGGGGGTTAAAGTCATAGGATTTTTTCATTTTTAAGATTATTTGTCTGAATGCTAACAAAAATGAATCAGTTTGTTAAATATCTTTTTCTTTTAGTGAATAGAGAAATAGAAAATTGATTATAATGTTTTTGTTTTATGTCATTTTTTAAGCAAATTTTGGGTTTGCAACTGTTTATTGCTGCTTGGTTTTTATTCAAATTTTTTAGGAAAGAGATAAATATTTTGAAGGTTATTTTCCTTTCTTGCATGAAAGGTATTTACTATTGTCGGTATTATCTGGAATATGGTTTTCAAATTGCCCACCTACTGCCCCAAACAAAAATCACAGTTAGATGTACAAATCCATGCAAAATATCATTAAAAGTGATCAGAATGAAATAAAAAGTTTACTAAAGTTAAGACATTTCATGTCAAATCTCTGGAAAATGGTTTTGAAAATGCCTTATTTACTCTGATATAAAAATCTGTGAGAAACATTACTGACAGCACTCAAAACGAAATCCTCATGAACAAGATTTGAATAAAACTTAAATAGTCTACGAAAGAAATCAAAACAATTCTTTGTTATTCTCAGGTGTATGATTTTGTAAATATTTGTCCCCCTAAATTTATATATATACACAGCAAAACAGATTTGTCTGCGGATGACAATATATATATATATATATATATATATATATATATATATATATATATATGTTTTCTCCATTTAGTTTTCATTTCAACTTATCACCAGATGAGGAGCAAACGTAGCTCCGAAACGCGAAAATTTTTGTGTAGTGATACTGTGCTTTTATAAACCATTGTAACAACCATTACACTATATGTGTGTGTGTGTGTGTGTGTGAGAGAGAGAGAGAGTTATGATGATGCTTAATGTCAAGATTGTCTTTTCAGTGATTTATAGATAAAGGTATTTTGGCAAGCAGGTTTTTTTGTAGTAAAATGCTCAATATCAAGAGAGAAATAGAGTGTTAATGGAAGTAATATGGAGAAGGTTGTCACTTAACTCAGCAAAGTTATGCAGACTATAAAGTTTTGTGAAGACACCATTATGATATCTTTACTCCTCAGAGCATATTTATAAAATCAGAATGACTGCTCAGTTTAGTGATGAACTTCTCCACATTAATTCTATATATATATATATATATATAGATAGATTATATTAATACTGTTGTGGAGGAATATCCTGTCTTACCCAGGAATGGGTATGGGCCGGGTTATAAAAGACCGGGACTAGAATGAACTACAGAGTGATCGAGAGTGTTCGTCATTAAACAAGAGTGATCGTGATTATATGAGAGTCATCGACTTCTTTTCTCGCACTTCCCACCTGTGGAATTCTCTTCCATTTACTTGCTTTCCTGACAGCTACAATCTTCAAGAATTCAAATGTAAAGTCAATAGTCATCTTCTGTCTCACTAACTTACATCCGATCTCTCATTTTTTTCTCCATCCACCCCACTCATCAGTATTCTCTTCCTTCTTATACTCTCTTCCTGACTATCTTCCTAATGATAGTCGAGAGCCATCGGCCTGAGAGTTAGACATCACTAGATGGAAGCCTTCTTCTCAAGATGAATGCGTACGTCCTATACAGAGACATTACCTTCTTGATTGTTATTCTTGTTAACTGTTTGTTAGTGTACTTGTATTTGGTTTATTGTACAGAGGTATAATAAATCTCTATCTATATATCCTCAGTGTTAAGAGTTATTTCTTGCACTATTCTTTCTCTGTTTATCCCCTCCCGGGATATAACAGATACTATATATAATATATAGATAGATAGATAGATAGATAGATAGATAGATAGAGAAAATTCTGGGGATTAGTGAAATTGAGTTACCAAACAATATATTTAATTTATTTATTTGAACAATACTTTTAATTGATACTCACATTTGTGCAGATATTCTGTTTTTAATTGAACTGTATATTTATGTATTTATTTCTGCCAACTTGATTATTTACAAGAAATTTTGTTGGGAAAATATGTGTCATTTGGCAGGATTTAAACCTGTTACTTCTAACAATATAGGGGAAACCATCAATTGATCTGGTGATTCTTAGACTGCTCAACCACGAATGATTCCATGATCTCACTGAATTGAAAAATTGAAAGTTGTGTATATAAAGCTTGATTTAACTTTGATCGAATTTGAGAGAGAGTTCAATCCTCACCCCAGTCTTAAAAATTATGACCCTCTGCAAAAATCTTTGGATCGTATATTATTTTACAGTAATTAAAAACTGTTTCTCAGGCCATTGTTAGTGAGTTTAATTCTCACTGAGAACTTTCTGTCTATGGCTTTATTTTTTATATTTATCGGGGGTACCTCGACACAAAACCTAGCTAAGAACACTCGCAGATGCTTATAATACAACTGTGTGTGTAAATTACATCTGCTGACCTGCACACATGATAAATCATAAAGAAAATGTTCTCCCTGGAAAGGCATGAACCTGCATCCTTTTTTGTAGCAGAAACCATTGTAGAGCACATTTTCTTTATTAAGATTTCTCAAGTGTACATTAAAATAAAATTGGGCATCTGTTTCAAACATGTTTATCCACTAAAATAAAATTGGATATCTGTTTCAAACACGGTTATCCACTAAAAATAATAAAAATACACACACAGTGTTAAATTGTAATGATGCTTAGTGTCAAAATTGCTATTAATTTTCAGTCATCACTTCCAGGTAGAAAGGCATTTTAGGCAAGCAGGTTTTTTGAAATAAAGTGCTTGATATCAAGATAAAGAGAGAGCATTAATAAAATTTATATGGAGAAGTTTGTCACTTAGCAGAGTAATGTTATTTTCAGTAACGTCAATGTCAAAGTTTTGGGAAGGTGTTATTGTGGTGTCTTCACACTTCAGGGTTTTTCTAGAAAAATAAAAATACACACACACACACACACACACACACACACACAAAACCCTGAAGAATGAAAACATCACATATATGAGTGAGAGAGAGAGAAAGACAGATAGACACTGTGGATATGACAATCAACTCTCCACATTAACTGTCACTTTCATATATTGAGTGATCATCTGTTTATTAAAAGTCCTATAAATATATCTTTCTCTCAAATTCTTCCTTATATCAACTTACATTCTATAATATATGGTTTGAAGAGTGAAATTTTCTATAATATATTGTTTGAAGAGTGAAATTTTTTCTATAATATATTGTTTGAAGAGTGAAATTTTTCTATAATATATTGTTTGAAGAGTGAAATTTTTCTATAATATATTGTTTGAAGAGTGAAATTTTTCTATAATATATTGTTTGAAGAGTGAAATTTTTCTATAATATATTGTTTGAAGAGTGAAATTTTTCTATAATATATTGTTTGAAGAGTGAAATTTTTCTATAATATATTGTTTGAAGAGTGAAATTTTTCTATAATATATTGTTTGAAGAGTGAAACTTAACTTAATCCTATGTCCATGAACTATCTATGACCCCTTTATCCCTCACATATATATAGATATATAAATATATATTTGCTGATGAAGTGAGAGTTTTCTCACTGAAATAGCTATTCAACAAAATGTAATTTTTTGAATTTATGCATGTCTAAGCTCATTTATAAATGGAAATTTGTCTGTGTGTGTGTATGTGTATATATGTGTGTGTGTCTGTGTGTGTGTGTGTGTCCGTTACCTATAGACTCCGAAATGGCTGAACCGATTTTCTTGAAAATTTACACAGTTGTACTATAAGTGTCTGCGAGTGTTCTTAGCTAGATCTTGTGTCAAGGTACCCCCGATAAATATTGAAAACCGATAATTGAAAAACTCAGGTTATAGAAGGAGTGGGCCGATTTTAATCAAATTTGATACACTCATAGACAAAGACATAAGAAACGATATTCAGAAGTTTCAAGGTTGCAGTTCTTACAATAGAGCTGAAAATTGATATATATATATATATATATATATATATATATATATATATATAAAAGGCAAGATGTCTGTGTGTGTGTCTGTTTATCTGTATGTATGTCCATTATACAAAGCCACAATTTTTATCTGATTCTCACCAAACTTCTCACAAATATTATTTAGGCTGAGTCTGAGCTCAAGGACTATGGATTAGTTTTAAAGCTTTCATTACAACTGAGCAATGCCAGGCTATACTACTAGTATATATATATATATATATATATATACACAGATGTAAGATGGCGTGAATGTTTTGTTTAAAGTGTAGATTTATTGTTACTATTATTATTAATATTGATTACTTTTCATATAACACATTAAGTGTCAATAATGGTATTTGTGTCACTACATGTGTTTTGAGTCTAAAGTTGACTCTCTTCAGGGGAATAAATTTGTGACTTTACATATTGAGATCCTTTTGTCTTTCTGAGAGCTGAAAACATTGTGTATGTATAGATAGGTATTTGGTGAGCAGGTCAGAAAGTTCATATGTGTGGGTGTTTGTTAGTTATTTTCACACATTTTTTTCTGTTTTGAGAATCATTCACTTTTCATTGGCCAGAAAATTTTTTTACACTGACTCACAAATTTGATTGCGTCTTTTTTTTTTCAAAATTGCTTTTAGCAATTTTGATCGAATTTCATGTATGTGCAATTCTACTTTTTAGTAATAAGAAATGTGATACGGGTCATCAAGTTTTGTTTGTTGTTTTTGGAGTCCAGAATTACTATTTTTTGCAATGGCTCACAAATTTTTTTTTAAAAACTTAGAGTGCATTTAAATTTGGAGTGTGTGTGTGTGTGTGTGTGTGTGTGTGTGTGTGTGTGTGTGTGTGTGTGTCTTAGTTTATATATATATAATTATTATTAACCAGTTATTGGTCAGAATGAAATTACACCAGTATACAGTTGTATGAAAAAGTGCTCAATACATATATAATGTAGAAATTTTGAATATTTTAATTTCAAAGTTGATTATACAACCTTTGTTCCAACCTTTCAGTATCTTGAGGCTTTTTATATCAACTGACTCTCCATATATATATATATATATATATATATGACATATTTACAGAGTTATATGTACATAAGTACACATTTTCTTTGAATATTTCATACTATATACATACATGTGTATATATACACACACAAGCAACAACAAATCGAATTATGTTAATTTGCTTTAGTGGTAAAAGAATAACTAAAAATGAATGAACTAAACATTTCGTGATAGTTGCAGTCATTCACTTTAAGAAAATGAAATCAAGTTTTAGAAATAAGAAAAAAAAGATCTGACAAACTGATATGAAATTCAAGCTTATTATATTAATTGGTGGAAGAGTTGACTGTATACAACTGTCAATACAGCATAATTTTTTGACTTTACCCTGAATATTAGATGCAGTCACTTCCTGTTTTAATAATAATAATCATTATTCTTCATGACCACATGTGGTCATAAGATCGTTGAGTAGCTGTGCACCTGACAGTTCTATCTAGTCCAGTTTGAGTTTGGTGTGGTAAACAATTTAGTTTCCATTGCATAATGAAATGAACACTATCAATATAACGGTCATTTGGAATGTAATTGGATAGTTCAGTCTTTGCTTAATTCATGAGTACAATTTCTATTCCCTAAAGAAGGAAGTACTAAACTTTTGATATCCATTTATGTAAAACTGGATGATGAGATATAGAGGCCAAAAAACCAATTAAAAATTTTGAAGTCTCTTCAAATCAAAATGCAGCAACATGCTATCAATAAAATTTGTTTTAATCTTAGTGAATATGTGTCCAAATGCCTTTGAACAGTAAGGTCATTTTAGTTATGTGAGGCAATAATCTATTCTGTGGTCAGTGCATATGAACCCACATTCATTTAAAATTCTGCACCATTAACAGCAGAAATACTCCACCAGCAATGTCTTGAATTAAAATTTTTTTTTTTTTGAAAAAGACAAATGAAGGTAAATAGTACTCAAAATATTACTTATAATAATCACAACTTCTTTTACAAGACAATCTGTCCTGACTTGGCATCTTGACTTCAGTCATTTTCTCACCACTGTGATATATCTTCTCTCTATCTTTTATACAAATATTTTCATGGCAACAGCTCTGACAAAAGTTTTTTCCCTGCTGAATTTAAGCATGCTACTAGACAGTGGATATCGGCTCGGAACGAGAAACTGGGGAGCCGAGTTCGAATTCCAGTTGAATCCATTGTATTCACTTATGCACAAATGCCCTTGGGAAAGGTATTAATCTGTCTCTTCCTTCCAGTTATGGGTTAAATAGCAGGACAGATTGGGTTCTATAGCCTTGGTCGGCAACCAGTCTACCGCAGAAAGCAATGGCAACCTACTGCGGGATAATCTTCTGCCCAGTCAGTCATGTCTCTTTCGAGACATGATCGACCAAGCATGTATCACGTATGGCATTTAACTGACTGACTAGAGTGGTATTCAGGTCCCACCCTGTTTCTGTTAAAATAGTTGAATATAACCATTACTTTAATTGTTTCTTTTCGCACACTTCCTGCATGTGGAATTCCCTTCAATTTACTTGTTTTCCCAATAGCTAGTTTTCCTAATAGCTAATTTTCTGACACCTACTCATATTATGATTTTGTTTTTTGTTTTTACTCTTTGTTTCCTCAATTCTAATTCTCAGGGAACATCACCTCAGGAGTTTGTTTCACAAAGTAACAGTCCTTGAGAAGTAATATTTCAATGTGTTAGCAGATAGCCAACATAAAAATGTGCAGATGAAAAGGAGAATTGGCAGGTGGTTCCATGCAAACTCCATACAGGTACCCACAATCAAACACATTAACTTCACATCATATGAGACTGTCTAAGGTGTTTGAGCAAAAGTACTGTTGGGATGTGCTTTGTGGTGCAGTGGATATCGGCTCGGAACGAGAAACTGGGGAGCCGAGTTCGAATTCCAGTTGAATCCATTGTATTCACTTATGCACAAATGCCCTTGGGAAAGGTATTAATCCGTCTCTTCCCTCCAGTTATGGGTTAAATAGCAGGACAGATTGGGTTCTATAGCCTTGGTCGGCAACCAGTCTACCGCAGAAAGCAATGGCAACCCACTGTGGGATAATTTTCTGCTAGTCAGTCATGTCTCTTTCGAGACATGACCGCCCAAGCGTGTATCACGTATGGCACTTAACTGACTGACTGACTAGAGTTGTATTTGGGTCCCACCCTGTTTCTGTTAGAATAGTTGAATATAACCACTACTCTAATAATTTCTTTTCACACACTTCCTGCATGTGGAACTCCCTTCAATTTACTTGTTTTCTTAATAGCTATAAAAAAAATTTAAATGCAATATAAATTACCATCTTTTATCATCTTTAATCCTATTTATCTTTTATCCTTTCTTCAATACCACCTGTACACAGTCTTTTCTCTCACTGTAATCCCCTTCACATTAGTCACAGTCACAACATGCTTGGGATTGAAATGATTAAAAAAAAAAACCTGACATCAAATGATCTATTCAACACAAGGAGAAGCTCAGCAATCAAAAGGCTCAACAGATATTTCTTGTTTATTTTTTTTTATATTCATGTGGCCCCAAGCAAGGCATCTTACTGCCACTGTTGTGCAGGGGTTACATAAAAGGAATGTTATGAGAAAAAGTGAGAGGTTACAGAGGGTGTCAGGAAGAGAGTAGGAGAAGGAAGAGAATACTGATGAGAGTGAGGTGGATGGAGAAAAGAGCATGAGAGAGAGGATGTAAGTTAGTGAGACAGGAGATGACAATTGACTTTACATTTAAATTCTTGGAGATTATAGCTGTCGGGAAAGCAAGTGTGCAGAAGGGAATTCCACAGGTGGGAAGTACAAGAAAAGAAGCTGATGGAATAGAATTTGCGTTTACAATTTATCGGTTTCACTATCTGATAAAACATGTTTAAATGTAAGATTGAATAGCATGTTTAAGAACTTTCCAAATGATCTTTGAACAGTTCTTATATATACTATGTCTAAAAGAGAAATCTCTTTTGTGCACACAAGAAAAATATAATAAAATGCTTAATTCATAGCAACTTCTCAGTCATCTTCAATGAAACCTGCAGAAAAGAGGGATTGCTGTCCAAATGCACACACACACACACACACACACACACACACACACACACATATATATTGTCATCCGCAGACAGATCTGTTTTGCTGTATCACAGCTCATCAGTACGGTTAGACTCCGATTGCTTTTTTACCCAGGATTGAAACCCGACCGAAATGGCGTCAGTCGGCAACTCTACCCCTATATATATATATATATATATATATATATATATATATTAGTCATCCACATACAAGCCTGTTTTGCTGTATCACAGCTCATCAGTGTGGCTAGACGCATCCACTTGCTTCTGGCCGGGATTGAAACTCAACCAATTTGGTGTTAGTTGGAGTCGTTACTTCCTAAGCCATAGGCGCATGGAATCAGAGAAGGGAAATTTTAACGTGTTGTATATAAGCAGTGTATACATACGTCAGTCACTGAAAGAACTCAATTCATTTCTGAAGAGTCATGCAGACAATTGCAGAAGTGGAAACTGTTTTTAAAATTTTCTTCTCTAGAGAGCTCAATCATAATGAGAGCATAATATATATATATTATAAAATTCTCAATTGTAATGAGAGCATAATAATATATATATATATATATATATATATATATATGAAGGAGGTGTAAAATTAATTTCTAACCTCAACCAAAAAGCCTTTCAAAAGAAAAAGAACTGATATTTGGTTAGATTTTGGGAAGTGGATCAGGCCAAGAATTTTATATATACATATAGATACACAAAATATGCTGCAGTATTCAGGTGCTCATTTGCTTTTAAACAAAATTTCATTAAATACTGCAAGCCAGGATTATACTTATTCTATAACATTTGCGTATATTCTTGATCAGTAAAAATCATTTCCTTGTTTATCTGTTTAATACAAATACTCTACATTAAATTATGAATTTTTTTAAAGCCATTTTCAGAGAATTTTAGTAACCAAGACTTCTTGATATTATGACAGTTTAACTGAATGGTAGAATTTAGTCTGTATAATATTTCTTATTTTTAGTAACTACTATTATGGTCAAGTTTTTTTAGTAATATCTTTTTGCTAACATAGAATGCCAACTATTTTTTTACTATTGTTCATTCATTGTATATGGTATAGTGGTTCCTAGCTGCAAAGGTCTGAACTGGTAAAGACAAGGAATTTAGTTCACCTGATCATCTACCAAGAAAATACTGATGGGCTAGTAGTGATGTATCTGTGGGAAAGAAGTTGAAGGGTGGAAAATTATTCCTCACCCATAAAACTGCAGAAATGGTTAGGTTTTGTTTATGTATATCAACTTAAATGAGTTATTTAATGCTGACAAGAATTTTATAATAGATTTGTATGAATAGAATATATATACTTTGTAAGATATAAGCTTGTAGATTACTTGGATGTATTTTTGTAAAGTGATTTTGTTGAGAGTCAGATGCACTGACGAATTTTCCAAATAAGTATTAATAGTAATATTTTTTCCCTTCATAAATGTATTGCTGGCAAATAAATTTTCCCTTTAAAAATGTATTGCTGGTAATTATTTTTTTCCTTCAAAAATGTATTGCTGGCAATACTTTTCTCTTCAAAAATGTATTGCTGGTAATACGTTTTATTTTCAAAAATGTTTGCTGGTAATTATTTTTTTCCTTCAAAAATGTATTGCTGGTAATATTTTTTTTCTTCAAAAATGTATTGCTGGCAATACTTTTCTCTTCAAAAATGTATTGCTGGTAATACGTTTTATTTCAAAAATGTGTTGCTGGTAATTATTTTTTTCCTTCAAAAATGTATTGCTGGTAATATTTTTTTTTCTTCAAAAATGTATTGCTGGCAATACTTTTCTCTTCAAAAATGTATTGCTGGTAATAAGTTTTATTTTCAAAAATGTGTTGCTGGTAATTATTTTTTTCCTTCAAAAATGTATTGCTGGTAATACGTTTTATTTTCAAAAATGTTTGCTGGTAATTATTTTTCCCTTCAAAAATATATTGCAGATAATACTTTTCCCTTCAAAAATGTATTGTAAGTAATATTTTGCCTTCAAAAATGTATAGCTGGTAACTTTTTTTTTTTCATGATTGCATGCTGGTAATTTTTTCCTTCAAAAATGTATTGCTGGTAATACTTTTTTCTTTTCAAAAATGTATAGCTGGTAATTATTTTTGTTCTTCACAATTGCATGCTAGTAATTATTTTTTTCCCTTTAAAAATGTATTGCTGGTAATACTTTTTTTCCTTAAAAAATGTATGGCTGGAAATACTTTTCCCCTTCAGTTTATCGTCAGGACCTAGACCAATTTAATAATGTGTCTGCTATTATTTGAAATTGTTGATTTTACAAAGTTGTCATTCACATAGATTTTAAAATTTTTTTTACAGATACTACAATTCTTTTATAATATTTGCTTGTTTTTAGAATTCTATCCTAACTTCTGATCATGAGTGACCTCTCTAAATCAAACATTGGAATTTTGAGCACACTGTTGTTCTTGTTGCTCCTGCTGCTTCCATCAGCATTTATTTCACAGTCTCCCTCCCTCATCCTATCTCACAGATGTTAGTGACATTGTGGGTTACCCCACTTGGCTCTACCAAAAGTGCTTGCTAGGAGGCACTCTTTAAGCCTATAAATAGGCAATGATTTTTTGACTCACCCTCTTTAAGGTTGTTTTTTTTTAGCTCTGGCTTTCAGGTGTAGTTGAATGTAGATAGGAATGTTGATCACAATTGCTTCTTTGGTCTTCCTTTGACTTTTGAACTTACATGCACACATACACTCTTCTTATAACTTGTTTTTATGTTTTGTCCTTTTCTTACAATTGTTTACACATTTTTTTTAATCATATCACCCTGAGCAAGGCGGTAATGCCACTGATGTGCAGGGGGCTACATAAGATTAAAGAGATTGAAAAAGAGAGAACCGGAAACTGCATCCTAAACAGGAAACAAGGGATGAGCCTGTTCAATAGACATGGGTAGAGTGTGAACTGGGCAATAGTTTAGTCTATCTACTCCAATTGAAAAAAACAAAAGAAAAAAAAGTGAGAAGATTGGAAAAGAGAAAACCGGAAACCACATCCTAAACAGGAAACAAGGAACAAGCCTCTTCCCTGTTCAATAGACGTGGGTAGAGTGTAAACCGGGCGATAGTTTAGTCTATAATTGCTTTTGTTAATACATGCATTGTTGTTTGTTTTATATGCATTATTTTGGGTTACCCATATTTAGTGGTGTTAATATTGATTCCACCAATATTGTTTGCAGGATAAATATTCCCAGAGCCTTTAAATATTAACTATCCAAAATGTAGATTCCTGCAATATAATGGTAACTTATATTTACCCAAACATACTAGCATTTTTTTATAATTGTTTCACCCCAAGCAAGGTAGTGCCAACACTGGTGTGCAGGGATTACAGTGAGAGGAGAGCAGAAAAAAAGGAGAACAAAGTAAAACAAAGGGTGTCGGAAAAAAGACAAGAGACAGATGGGAACCAAGGAGATAAAATATACCAATTGACATTGCACCTAAACCTTTGAAAATTGTAGCTATCAGGGGAGCAAGTATACTGAAAATAGTTCCACAGGTGGGAAGTGTGAGAAAATAAACTCTTAAGTAGAAGTTATGGTTACCTTTGATTGTTTTAACTGTAAAAGAGTGGGTTCTAGTTGTCAACCTTGTAACTTGAGTAAATTTGTGTAGACAGGACACCAGGGAGATAAGCTTGCCAGAGCAGAAGCCAGGAAAATATTGGTAAAAAAGATAAAGGGAAGCCACATTTTGTTGGTGAGAAATGGACTGAAGTCGAGCTGCCAAATTGGGATCGATTACATTGCAGATTCTCCTTTGGATTTTGTCAAGATCGCCGAGATGAATAGCAGGAGCACCCGACCAGAGAAAGTGACTGGAGTCGATCTGCCAGGTCGCGACTGATTACATTGCAGATTCTCCTTTGGATTTTGACGAGAATTTTGAGATGAATAGCAGGGGCATCCGAGCAAAGAAAGTGACTGGAGTGGAGCTACCAGATCAGGATTGATTATATTGCAGATTCTCCTTTGGATTTTGTCAAGATCGCTTAGATGAATAGCAGGAGCACCTGACCAGAGAAAGTGACTGGAGTCGATATGCCAGGTCGCGACTGATTACAATGCAGATTCTCCTTTAGATTTTGTCAAGAACTCTGAGTTGAATAACCAGAGCACCAGACCAGATATGGCAAGAGTATTCAATGCATAACTGAATAGTAGATTTGTATATGTGCAAGATGGATTCTGACAAGTAAAACTTTCTGGCCCAACACAGTGACCTAACCTTTCTAGGAGTAGATGTAGCAATTGATTTGATGTAGTCATTCCTCTTGAGGTTGGCTACGAGAGTGAGGTTGAGAAGGTACAGCATATTGTTTTCTCAGAGACAAGCATAATCCATACTAACAGAAGGTAGAAAAGTTCTTCTATGGTGGTTAAAATAGAGCAGTTTTGTTTTGGAAGCATTAAAATTTATGAGCCATTTCTTTCATAGTTCACCACAGATTGGAGGTCATTTCCAAGAGCAGCAGCAAGATTTTCTTTGTCAGCTTTGGCAGATTTCTTATTGAGACAGAAGAAAATGGCGGTTTTAGAGTTCAATCACAGATGCTAGAAGTATAGATTGGAAGTAAACTTTAGAAGGAAATAGAAACCAAATCCTAAACAGAAAACAAGCAATAAACTTCTACTCCTGTTCAAAATACCGAGGACAAGTGTAAAATGACATCCAAGTTGTTCACAAATGTCTAAACTATCATCTGTATACCACCATTTTCTTATATCAATAAATAAAAATGATTTCAAATAAATGAATCCAAAGAAAATAAGTTTCATAAAAGAAGAGATTCCTTCATCAGGCTCGAGAACAAAGAGTTAGATCAAATGACAAAAACATTATCCATTAAACATATTTATGTTTACCATTCATCTTTACTTTGAATATTGCTTCCAAATCTAATCTGGTGCAATTTTATTAGCCCTGACCTGGCATCTCAGCTTTTGTCACTTTCTCACCACCATAATATAGCATCCTTGTGCCTTTTCTTTCAGGATAATTATTCTGATAATCTTTCCTTTTAGGTATCGAGACTTTAGGAAATTAAGTTCAGTACAAGATTGGAGGCACAGTCACATCATCTTATAGCTGAAATGGCTAGATGGAGCCATAAGTTATATGCTAATAGCTTTTTCTCTTATACTTGTCACTTCTTTGCCAGCTTCTTGCTTTCCAGTCAGCTTTCATTTTCAAAATTTAAAATGCATTGTCAATCATTACCTTCTATCTTCTTAATTCTGGTTCTTTTATTGTTCTCTCTCCTTAAGTGTGTTTTTCTTATATTCTCTAACACTCAGTAACACCCTTGCATCTTAGTGGCTTTGTTGCCTTGATTGGGGTAATATGATTAAAAAGAAAAAGAAAATTAGGCTAAAATACCTCAAATTTAATTTTAGATTATTAAAAAGTTACACAATTGGAATTTGTAGGAAACATCATGAGGAAACATGGTTTAGAGAATTTGACACTCACAGGATATAATGAAAGTTAAAGGAGCAAAGGAAAACAGTGAGTAAATTACCTAATAAGTATATGCAGATAGAGAGCAGAATATGGATTGGGAGTGATAATGAAGGGACAATTACTGCTTAGAGAAAGAAATAAAAGAAAGTCATGGATAGCCATGTCTCGTGAAGGGAGATGACATATAGAAGAAGATATCATCAGTTTAAATGAGGAAATGGAGAGGTAGGAGGTCTATCCTCCAAGTAGTGCTTGCTGGAAAATCTGCATTTGAAATTGTGGCTTTTAACTGGGCTTGAATACTGACCTAGGTCAACCTAGGAAACTAGGCAACTATTTTAGATATGAGGCAGGCTGTGGACAGAATCTTTACTCATTTAAAAAATATGGCCCCTTACTAGTATACGAATTCAGCCTTCAATAAGGTTACACTGGTCAAATATCCAGTGCATGCATCGATGAATTTGTGACTAATACTTGGTTATGGACAGGATTCATCCAATGGCTTTGACCACTTTTGTGAATTCTCTGCATGAGTGAATCAGTCCCTTGCATGCAGAGAGATGTGATAGATGATTACATTCATAATGATAAGCAGTTTTGTAAGGGACAGATTCCATATTGAGATCAGATCAAAGGTATTTCAGAATCCTCAGGAAGACATTTTGATTCTATTGGTGGGGGAGGGGAATTATGATAAATCTGAAACAAAAACACAAAGAAAAATTGGCATTACCAAATTCTATGTCTGCATTGTGCACACCATCCCCCTCCTTTTTCTTTGAGAGAATATCATGTAATTCCTGAACCTTTGCCATTTGTCCCTTTGTAAATATGCCATCCATAATACCCTGTAATGAAAATGGCGCCACTCTATACTAAAAGGGTTCAGTGGTATTAATGGTGGACAGAAGGGTGTTCCAGTGTGGTGGGTAACATAGCACTTTAATGTCATACCTTTTTATTTTTCATTTGCATCCATATCTCGCCCTTATCATTTACTTCCTTCAATAGACTGTCCAGATATAGATTAATAAATAAATAAATTCATTGCTTTGATAATTTAGTTGCAGTGGACACTCTTTTTTTGAAAAGCAAAGAAAGAAAGAAAGAAAAAAGTAAAAGAAAAGAGAAGAAAGAAGAAACAATGAAAGAAGAAAGAAAACACATGGAAATAAAGAAAGAAAAGGCAAAGAAAGTAGAAAAAGCAAAGAAAAAGTAAAAAAAGAAAAGAAAAAGTTGAAAAAGCAAAAAAAAACAAAGAAAAAGAAAAGAAAGTAGGCAAAGAAAAGATAATAGAAAAAGAAAAGAAATAAAGTAGGAAAAAAAAGAAAGAAAATATGAAAATGGCTAGTGATTAAAAAGAAAGTGTGCAAAAGAGTAGGAAATAAAAAAGAAAATATGACAAAAGATAAAGAAAGAAAAAAGATTCAGAAAAAAAAAGAGTAGTGAATAAAAGAAAAAAGAAGTAAAAAGGATTGTGAATTAAAAAATATGACAAAAAGTAAGGAAAGAAAGAAAAAAAGGAAAGGATGGCATATTTACAATTAACAAAATGTTAATTATCCTTGTTTGGGCAATGGTAATGTAAGGTGCTTTCTTATAAAGAAACATTTGTGATTAATTAACTGAGTAGCAAATGTTACTTTTGGTTGAAATTTATAAAATCCTTCTATTAAAACAGTTTTTCAAGAAAATAGATTGATCATGTCTACTCAATGTTATTGTTCTTTTAAGTATTGATGAGGGCTTCTTTCTTAAACCTTTGTTTGAATAGTGTAGAATGTCAACATCATTATGTCATTATTGTCTCTTTGAGCTACATCTTTTAGTTGTCAATGTTGTTGAGCATCATCAAATGATGGGGCTTCTCTTATTTGCAATATTTCTTTGCGATTCTGTATTGCAAGTCCACAAGGTTTGAAGAAAGATGGTTCTTGATCAGACCTACAAGTTTTATTTGCTCAATATTATTTTTAACTACTGATGCAAGAAAGCGATTGTGTGCAGCCCTCCTTCCTCATTGCATGTCCCAGGAACTTCAGCTGTCTCTTCCTGATGCTCAAAATTAATTTCCTTTTCATTTCCATCCTTTCCAAAATCTCATCATTGTTCACATGCTAAATTCATGATATCCGCAGCATCCTTCTGTAAAACCACATTTCAATTGCTTCAAAAAACTACTTTTATCATATTTTTTACTGTATAGGTAAACTAATACTTCTTATTCTAAGAAATTAAAAGTAAAAAAAGAATATTATGACCACTAGCTCACCTTAAGTTTGAACTCAATTCACTGATTTTATTTTGTATACTGCTAACATTAGGACAAGTATATACTACTGGTGACTCCCTAGCAAGTATATAAACAACAAATGATAGCTATATTAAAAATAAAAACATAATGAGTGATTTTGAAAAATACAGAGATCAATAAAAAGTTCAAGAAAAAATTGAAAGCTTGTCAAATAGATTAAAAACGAGATTAAATAAACAGACAGACTGACTCAATGACAGCTGAATAGACAAGAAAGACCAGTAAAACAACTGATTGACAGACAAGCACACTGAAAGACACCTTCAACAAGAAAATGACAGAAAGACCACCTGTATGATTGATAGGCAGGCAGATTGATAAAATGATTGAAATACAGACTGACTGGTCAAAAGAACAATTGAAACATTGATCAGAAGGAAAGAAAAGCTGTTTAAAGCTGATTACATGGGAGATCATGGCTCTTCACAAGTTCCTATTCCTTTCAGGTCTAAGCAATATTTGTTCTTTTCCCGAGATTTCCACACTGCATTCTGCTAGCCATTCCCACAAACTTGTCAAGTAGATGATCTTCTCTGTTCCTCCAGCCATTTTGTCTTCTATGTTCTATGAATGTCAAATTCTTCATGCTTTCCATCTTCATTATATGTCCAAGAAATTTCAGCAGTCTTTTTCTGATTATAAGTATGTCAGTTTCCTTAAAACAACTTAATTGCTTACTTGCTCTGTAGTATTATCACTATCCTTCTGTAGAACCCCATTTCAGTTGCTTCAAATTGCTCTTCATCTGTGAGAGAACTGTCCAGCACATACTGTCATAGATTGATATCTCATAGTAGTTTAGTCTTCTTTTCTTCATATTGAAAATATTCTCCTGTTTCTTTGCTTAGCTTTTGCAAAGACATGTTCATAAAAAAACCTTATACAAGGATGAGCTGGAAAGTTCATAGGTCAACTATGAAGGAGTGATACTTCTACTGTGAAATCTTGCATGCATTAATTTCAAATATTTCTTTTAAATTAGCATAGATCAGGCTAGTCTCCCTGAAAGCAAAACAGTGTGCCTCCTCGGATTAACTCTCACAGTAGACCTCAAGTGGAATGAATATATAGAATCCATAGCTAAAGTTGCTGCTAAGAATGTCAGTTCTCTGTGTAGGGCCAGGAAATATTTTCTATTTGAAATAATCCTGCACCTATATAAATCTACCATCTGCCCGTGCATTGAATATTGCTGCCATATCTGGTCGGGTGCTCCTACTATCCATCTAGGTGTCCTTAACAAAATCCAATGGAGAATATGTAATGCGATCAATCCTGACTTGGCAGCTCAGATACAGTCACTTTCTCACCAGTGCAATGTGGCTTCCCTGTGTCTCTTCTACAAATACTTTCACGGCTTCTGCTCTGATAAAATTAGCTCACTAGTGCCCCCTATATATGAATTTACTCGAGCCACAAGATTAGCAATTAGGTCCTACCCTTTTACTGGGAAACCAATAAAATGTAAACGCAAATTCTACTCCAGTAGCTTCTTTTCTAGCACTTCCCGCCTGTGGAATTCCCTTCCATTTACTTGCTTCCCCAACAGCTACAACCTCGAGGAATTTAAATGTAATGTCAATAGTCATCTCCTATCTCATTAACCTGCATCCTCTCTCTCATGCTCCTTTCTCTGTCCACTTTACTCTTATCAGTATTCTAATTCTTCTCTTACTCACTTCCTGACACCCCCTATAACCTGTCACTCTTTCTGATAACTTTTCACCTATGTAAACCCCTGCAAAACAGTGGCAGTAAAATGCCTTGCTTGGGGCCATATGATAATAAAAAAAAATACTGCATTGCTTAATTCCATCATCTGACTATAGAAGATTTCAGTATTAACTAGTAACAACTTCTCTTGACAATGGACAAAATTGGGAATCATGCTATTATCAAGTATCTGCAGAAAAGGGGTTTACCCACAAAGATTTTTATGCTAACATGGTTGTTACAGTAGGATTATACTCCAGCTTTATCAATAGTGCAAAAGTGGGTAGCTGCATTCAGGAGGAGAAGGGAGATACTTTAAGATGTGCCATAGTCTGGACATCCCGAATTTTTTTTATATATAATTATATCACTCTAAGCAAGGCATTTTACTGTCACTGTTGTGCAGAGGATTACATAACAGGAAAGTTATGAGAAAGAGTGACAGGTTATAGAGGGTGTCAGGAAGTGGGTAAGGGAAGGATGAGAATACTGATGAGAGTGGAGTGACTGGAGAAAGGAGCATGAGCAAGAGGAAGCAGGTTAATGAGAAGGGAGATGACTTTTGACTTTACATTTAAATTCTTGGAGATTGTAGCTGTTGGGGAAGCAAGTAAATGGAAGGGAATTCCACAGGAAGGAAGTGCAAGAAAAGAAGCTGCTGGAGCAGAATTTGTGTTTACATTTTTTTGGTTTCACAGTAAAAGGGTGAGACCTAGTTGCTAATCTTGTGGCTCAAGTAAATTCATATATAGGGGACACCAGTCAGCTAAGTTCATCAGAGCAGGAGCTGTGAAAGTATTTGTAGAAGAGTTTAAGTTTTGTTTAATGATATATCAACCTCTGTGGGTTATCTAATGCCAAAATGTAAGGTTTTAAGGTATTTTTTAATGTTCGTTTATAATGAGAATGTTGATTTAGTCAGATTTTGATAAAAAATTTTATACTTTAAAAAATTTTTTTTTTATAAAAATGAAGAGGTCTTCTTATTTTGTATTCAAAAAATGTATTGCTGGTAAAAGTTTTTTTCCTTCAAAAATGTATGGCAATAATGTTTTTCTTTAAAAAATGTATTGTTGATAATATTTTACTTTAAAAAATATCTTGTTGATAATATTTTTCTTTCAAAAATGTATAATTTTCTATAGAAGTCTATTTTTACGTATATATTTCTATAAAGTCTTTTTTTATACTTTCATAGTGTTTTGACCCCAGTTTGGGGATTAAGTATTTGTCCATAGATGGGATTCTAACAGGTGTTACCACTCTATGTCAGGGTGGACCTACGAACAACAGCAATTAAGAGGTGGTTCCATGCTCCTCACAACCTCCCAATCAGAGACCTTGCTGCCAGATGCATTTTACCATCATACCCAGGACCAAACATTGATCTTGTACACCACATAGTGAGGAATGTTAGACAGTTGATGATAAACCTAATATCTAATGGTATAAGCAAATCCCATAAAAGAATATTCTGCATAAAGAACTTATCATGCTTGGTACTTGGTGGGTAGCCATGTCTTCTGCAACCTGATCAAAAGCATACCAGGTTGATCAAATCAGAGAAAATTTTAACATTGTTTGAGGTAAATCCAGCTGGTTTTCTTGAATGTTTCCTAACCCAGGATAAGTGTTGGGCCTGTTACTTTAAGATGAAAAAAAAAACAGACAATCCTTCTCACCTGTTCCAAAGAAGGCTGAGATTGTATAATTTGCAGGGAAAGAGATGGCATTAATTTTTGGGGATGCAAAATCATTATGTTTATTTTCAAAAGGGCCACATTATCAATGCCAAATTATTGAAGCAATTATGAATAGTTAAGACCAAACACTCAAGGAAAATATCAAAAGAGATTGCTTTATTAGGACAGTGCTTGTTTCCTTGATCATTGATTTCAATGTAGACTGTACTTGACTGGTTTTGAACAACCAATTAGCTTATGATCACAATGTCAAACCTGGTAATTACCTAGATGGGTACCTGCTTAGAAGTCCCAGATTCTGTAAGCTTTGATGTGCATGTAATGTAAGGAATAATGACTTCAAACTGTTAATCAGAAAGCCGTGTTCCAATTCCAGTTGAGTTTATTATATTCAATTACATGCAAATATAATTGGGAAAGGTATCAATCCATTCTTTCCCTATCTATAGATAAATAGTAAGGCTTGTCTCTCAAAAAACAATTTGACAATCTAAAAATATTTTCTAGTTTTAAATAACCTGCAAAGGGTTGATAAGCCGTAGAAAGGGAATGAATGTATCAACTCTACTTATTCTCCTGATTTGGTTTGATCTATCATCTGTTCCCCAAGATGAAAAAAAAAACTTGGCTGTGAAGCAAAATCACAGTGATGATGACATCATATCTATTATTGATGAATTTTATTTTTTTAACTGGCAGGGTAAAAAGATTTTCACCAATGGGATTCAAGCAGTGCAGCATTGATGGAAGAAGTGTGTGGACTGCAATATTCCATGAGAGTACCTTTGCCAGCGGACCCTCATATATTATTATTATTATAAAAATTTAGTGGATACATGTTTTTGAGTAGACACCACTGATGTTTTTCTTGATGAATACAAATCCTGTCTACTTGCTTGAGCAATTTAAAGTTGCCTCCCTAACAATTTACCCTTGTATTAAATAAAATCTCTTAATTCTCTTGTGTCACCCGTTATATACGAGCATGTTTTTTTTAATACTTGTGTGTTTTCCTTTTCTAACCTTCCAACTTGGTTTATATTCGTATCAAATTTTAGACACATCTGACATGCATGCAGATCTGAAGACGTATTGTGATGGCCAAGGATACATTTCAAAAGCTGAGTTGAATTTCTAAGTACCGCTTAGATGTGGCACAAGGCCAAAAGTATGGGGTATCCAGTGAGGATCAAACTCATAACTTAGTTGTAACAGGTTCCAGCAAAACAAGCTTGCTAACCATTACACCACGTTGAAGTGCTCACATTTAAAAAGCTGAGTAGAGTGTTGATGGACAGGAAAATTTTGTTGGAAACAAAGAAAAGAGTACTAGACTGTTATAAGATATCTGTTCTCCTATACAGTAACAAATGCTGGATAATCTCTTCAAAGATGAAGAAAAATTTTGAAGCAGAAGAAATGTGGTTCTACAGAAGGATACTAAGAATTGGAGAGCAACAACAAGTTGTGGAGAGAATGAAAACAAAAAAGAAACTTATGTTTAACATCAGAAAAAGACAGTTGAAGTTTCTGAGACATGTAATGAGAAAGGAAGGCTTAGAAAATATGATACTATCAGGGAGGATACTAAGAATTGGAGAGCAACAACAAGTTGTGGAGAGAATGAAAACAAAAAAGAAACTTATGTTTAACATCAGAAAAAGACAGTTGAAGTTTCTGAGACATGTAATGAGAAAGGAAGGCTTAGAAAATATGATACTATCAGGGAGGATAGAGAGAAAGAGAAACAGGGAAAAACAGTGCATGACATACGTGATGGATGGTAGAGCAGGGTTTGGAATAAATAACAGGGCAAAATATTTTAAGAGTTACAAGAGACAGGAAGATGTGGAGCAACATGTTTGCTTACACCTTGAAGGGACACAGCACATAAAAAAACATAAATCAACATCTTTTGACTCACTTCATGCTGGAAGTTTGTTCTTAAAGTAGTTTCTTTTTATTTCTTCCAATGTTTCAATTAGTAGCTTTTTTGTTGCAACTGAAATTCACCTGACCCCTGAGAGTGGTAAGTTAGAACAAAAATTTAGTTTACTCAGGCTCTTTTATACACACATATATTTTTTACTCGCTTCACCCCAAGCAAGGCGGTAATGCCACTGATGCACAGAGGGCTACATAAGAGTAAATGATTAAATAGGAGAGTAAAGAGAAAGATGAACCAGTTGCAGGGGGTGTCAGAGAAGGGAGCAAGAGATGAATGGGAATACAGGTGTGATGACAGTTGCAAAGATAGAGAGAAAGGAAAAGATATACAGGATGATGTAGAAAGGACTGAAGTCAAGTGGTTAAGAAATGGGTATTGACATTGCATTTAAATTCCTGGAGGTTGTAATCATCAGGAAAGCAAGAATATAGAAGATAGTTCCGCAGGTAGTGCAAGAAAAGAAGCTGCTAGAGTAGAATTGTTGGCTGCATTTGGTTGATCTGTGAATGGGTGGGACCCAGTTGCCAGTCTGGTTGCACGAGTAAACTCATGTGGCTTAAGTTTGTCAGAGTAGAAGCCATGAAAATATTTATAGAACAGACAGAGGGAAGCCTCATCCTGTCGGTGAGAAAGTGGCTGGAGTTGAGCTGCCAAGTTGGTACCTATCACATTACTGATTCTCTTTTAAAGCTTGTCGAGAACACTGAGATGAGCAGTGAGGGTGCCTGAACATATATGACAGCAGTATTCCATGTATGGACAGATGGTTGATTTCTATATATGCAAGATGGATTCAGGCAGAAAAAACATCCTGGCCCGACACAGTGATACAACCTTTCTATCAGTGGATTTAGCTATTGACGCAATATAATGGTTCCACTTGAAAGTCTGATTAGATCCTGCGACTACTGTCATGCTGGAAGCAGCATCCACCAACATTAGTATAAAAATGGAGGTGCTACTGCATGGTTAGAATCCCCAGGACAAGGTTTCCCTCATAACTTAATGAGGAAGAGAAGACATATTAAACTGTGAACTCAGCCAGAAAGCCAATTAAATAAAGTTTTAAAAATTTCTACCCACTGTCCGATGGTGTTAAGCTGTGACACAAGGATGTTTAATGTGTTGTATTCCTATGTGTACAAAAGGACCAAGAACAGAAATTGTTCAGTCACCATGTGGAATGACTATATCAAATCAATAGCTACATCAACTGCTAAGAAGGTTGGGTTATTGTGAATAGTCAGCAAGTTTTCCTCATCAAAATCCGTTTTGCACTTATACAAATTTACCAATTGTCTGTTCATGGAATACTGTTGACATATCTGGTCAGGTGCTCTTGTTATTCAATTAAGGCTCTTGAAAAAATCCAAAGGAGAGTCTGCATTGGAATCGATCCCGATTTGGATGCTTAACTTCAGTCACTTTTTTATCAATAATTTTTGGCTTTCTCTGTCTTTCCTAGAAATATTTTCACGGCTTCTGCTCCGATGAGCTTATCTCCTTGGTACCTTATCTACACAAATTTACTCAAGCTATAAGATTGGCAACTAGGTCCTACCCTTTTACAGTCAAAACAGTCAAATGTAACAACCACTTCTACCCTATCAGTTCCTTTTCTTGCACTTGTCACTTGTGGAACACCCTTCCATATACCTGATCTCTGATAGCTACAATCACCAAGAGTTTAAGTGCAATGTCAGTTACCATCTTTTATTTCTTTGCTTCTTATCTTTCTTTTATTCTGTCTCTGACACCCTCTGTACCTTGTTATTCTTTTTTTTTCACTCTCCTCTCATGTACACTAGTGGCAGTATTGTCTTGTTTGGGGTAAAATGATTATAACAAAAACATCCTCAATTTTTAGTGCAATGTGGAAGATGTTGCTGCATGACTGGGACCCCTGAGGATTAGAAGAAGTCAATTTTACCATTTTTTTCCCAAACCAACTTCAGATTAATCTAGATGGCTGGAAAAATGAGATAAAAACTCACACTAAATTTTAGATTTCTAACTTTAAACCCATTTTCAGGAAATACAATAAAAATCATCATTGAAAATGCATTTAAAAAGCCATTTATTTTTATATGATTTGATTTCAACAGTAGGCCAAAAAAGTTGGCTATTTTAATAAATAAATTTTACCTTACATGAAAACTAATTCAATTTAAATATCAATATAATCATATTATCAACATTTGCAGTGTAAGAACTTTTAGAAACAAAGAAATGTCTCTAGCAAAAAAAAACAAAACAAGATCCATATTTAAACTTCAAATGTTAAGCACTGATTGGTTGATTTTTGTTAAAAATTAAAAATTAAAAAGAATCGAATTTACAGACTTTGCTTAGCACACACACAAAAACAGATCCGAAACAAAACTCAAGAAGTTTCTTCTATAATGTTTTTCAACCAATAGAAAGCCAGGAAATATCTAAAAGCAAAAATTCAAATAATCTTCTGTTCCCAGAAAAAATTTTTTATTAAAGATCTTTTCGTCATCCAGTGAAAAGGCCAAAATCACACCAGGGAGTGAATTTCAAATATCATTTTCAAGTCCCAAAAACTGAATAAAAACATAGGTAAGTTCGCCTGTCACCAAGAAAAGGGAAAAACGAGCATCTTAATCCATCCCTTGACAAATGTCAAGCAATCATTATTATCTCTCTTTCTTCCTCCTTTCTTTTCTTCCCTTTTTTTAACTCTTAACTTACACCTAACCTCTGCCAAGCCGTCTGCCTTCTTTTATACTTGATAAATGAACAGAACATTTTAAGACTGAACGATTACTTCAAAGACATTCTGACCCAATTATAATTGCTCATATCGACATACATCCACAGAAACTCATTCTTACAAGGACTACTATGAACCTTTTAACAATCATGTATGAACCAAAATGTATATTACTTTTATTTGTAAAACCTGAATTAATTTATATGTAATTGTTGTTTCAATTTACAATCTTGATTTTCTTGTTTTATACCCGTCTTATAGTGGGCTATCTAACTAACAAGGCCAAATCAAAGTAAACTGTTCCAACACACATCGCTGTAATTGATAACCCACTATAGGTCTTAGTGGATGACATAAGGGTTTTGCACAAATGTATCTGTATGTCTTGCTTCCAATCCATAAACAATGCGAGAAGCTTCAGATGTTAATTTCACTGCTCTTTAAACACTTTGAGAATTGGAAGGAAAATCAAGCAACTCTAATTTTGTGTTATTTATAAGTAGATGCTTGAATCTCATATTCTGAAAATTTTTTAGTAACCTGTCAATCTTTTCACATACACACATTCTGCTACTACTATTTCTCTGGAATATTTAACTATATACATTTTCTCTTTGAACATTTTACTTCTTACAAATTTGTTATTTGGTTCAGAATTCTATAGCACAATTTAACAACTGTGCTAATTGCATCAATTCTAACAAAGTAAAGCTTCTTCTTCTTCTTCTATGTGCCCTGTCCCTTCAGGACGTAGGCGATCATGGCTCTCCACGTCTCCCTATCCCTTGTGGCTCTTAGTATGTTTGCTTCTGTTGCTCCTGGCAACACCCGTTCCGTCATCCACCTGATCAGGCCCTGCAAATATGTTATCTGCTGCCTTCCTCTGTCTCTCCTTCCTTCTATCTGACCAGTCAGTATCAGGTTCTCCAGGCTCTCCTTTCTCATTGCATGTCCCAGGAACTTCAGTTGTCTCTTCCTGATGCTCAGCATCAATTTCCTTTTTGTTGCCATTCTTTCTAACACTTCGTCGTTGCTTGTATGCTCAGTCCACGATATCTGTAGCATCCTTCTGTAGAACCACATTTTGGCCGCTTCCAGTTTTGTCCTCATTTTCGATGATATTGTCCAGCATTCACAGCCTTCACAGCCAGCTTTCTTAAAAAGTTATCTTATTGGTGATGCTCTTCAACTAATTTTGCATCTTAACATAGAAGATGACAATTACAAAGTATCAGTAAGTCTATTAATGAAAGGATTTTTGGATGTGCTTTTTATGATTCATGAGAACTTCAAACAAATATTAACCAGTTCTCCTAAATAGGACCCGGATTTTGTCACCAGCAAACAATATCTTGCTGAAGTGAGAACTGATTTGTCCAAATTAAAAACCTGGTATCATATGGATTTTTTTCAAGGAAGATTCCCCTGGAGTCAAATTCATAAGCCACATCATATCTGATAAACTACCCTATATTCTAAGGCAGGAAATCATTCCCAGTTATCCTTCACCATCAGTTTTAATAGGACACAATGTAAATTTTGTATTTTACATGGTCATCCCTATAAACAAGTGTACAAAGTATCCTACATATATGTCAAGAGTAACCAGATAAAAGCAGTTAAAATTATGCAGTAGATATAATAGTAGCAAACATAAAAATGAAGATTTCACTGAACTTCAGAAAAAAATATTTCTTTTCTCTAAACACTGTTCTTCTAATAGACATATAACACCACTGCCCAATAATCTGAAGGACGGAACTTCTCTTTTTGCCTATATAGGTGCTAACACGAATGAGAAAAACAATTTAGTGCTACCTATAGTAGTTAGTCAGTTAAGTGTCATACATGATACATGCTTGGGCAATCATGTCTTGAAAGAGACATGACTGACTGAGCAAAAGATTATCCCACAGTAGGTTGCCATTGCTTTCTGTGGTAGACTGGTTGCCAGCCAAGGCTATAGAACCCAATCTGTCCTATTATTTAACCAATAACTATAGGGAAGAGATGGATTAATATCATTCTCAAGGATATTTGTGTGTAAGTGAATGCGAGTAATTCAACTGGAATTTGAAATAGGCTTCCCGATTTGTTGTTCTGAGTTGATATCCACTGTGCCACAATGCACATCCAACTATAGTAGAAATAACGCCATATTGTGGCACTAAGAAACAGCTTATTGGACACAGGTAGCCAGTAGTTATATTTCTCTAAAAGAATATTAAAGAAGTTAAAATATCCTGACTGTAGTTTGAATCTTATCGATTTCCAAGTAAAAACTTATCTAGGTATTTCCAGTACGATATTGCACCAAGTTGTACTGGAAGTAAATGAGAACAAAGGGAGGTCACATCTTATTCCTGTTTTGTTAGACAACAAACTTAATATTTAATTCAAGTTTGATGACTTCAGCCAAGTGATAACCAATTTGACTAAATTGAATTACAAATTAGCCTTTTCTCATAATAACAATGTTAATCGAATAAACATTAAAGGAATTCTGTAAGTGACATTTTCCAATATATGGAAGATAGCAAAATTTTTAAATGCATGTATGGCTTAGTGTGGAAAATGAAGAGTAGAATTGCTTTTTTGGGAACAGTCTAAATTTTCTGTATAGATATACAGATTACTCCAGTAGGATCCAAGTCTGCTAACATTAAAGACAATTACCTTACTATAATTTCTGAACACTCTTTGTGACCTGAACAAGTAAAATTTGTATTGAAGCCAAAGTCCATATAATTGAAACATTCCCAGGTACCTTTGAGTTATCTAATGTTGAATGTAACTTAGAGAAAATGTTTGCTATAGATTCATGTACATTATTTTTTGATAAAGACAAATATGTTAGTGATTAAGACAAAATAAATTTGAATATACAATATAGTTTAACAACAATTCATATTTCATGGAATAAGCCTCATGGAATAAATCACTGCCATCAAATTATTAAGATGCCTTGAAAGTGCTTGATAAAATTATACGTTCTTTAGAAAGAAAAAATTTGGCTACTGCTTGGAATGATATTTTTCACTAACAAGATACTGAAGGAATTATAGAAAGAATCAGCGGACCTGAAGGAGACTATCACCACCTTCAAATTTGTTGTTTATCATTTTTTTTACTTTTTTCAGTGCAATCTTATTGATTACACCCTAAACTTTCTGATTGACAAAAAATATTTGTAAAAATTTCAATATTTAAACAATTTTATGGGGGCTCAGTTTTTCATACAACCTTATAGTAAATCAATCCTCCATTTTGGAACCACTCTTGGTACAACATTACCACAACCAGTAAATTTGTTGTTTATCAATTTTTTTTTACTTTTTCAGTGCAATCTTATTGATTAAACCCTATTTTCCGATTGACAAAAAAGATTTGTAAAAATTTCAACATTTAAGCAATTTTAGGGGGGCTCAGTTTTTCATACAACCTAATAGTAAATCACTCCTGTGCAATTAACTTCTTTTGATGCACATATTCAACAACTGAATCCTTTGCAAAATTTTTGAATAAAGACATTCTTGGAGTTTCCAAGGAAGATGTCATCATAAGAACTGAAGAAAACTTGAGAAAGAGAGAAACAAGATCAACAACTCGTCCCAAAAAAAAAACAAAACAAAGCGACCACAATGAGAGTGGTTCTAAAATGGAGGATTAATTTACTATAATATTGTATGAGAAACTGAGCCCCTTCCACTAAAATTGTTTAAATATTAAAATTTTTCCAAAGTTTTTGGGATAATCGGAAACATCATGTAATAATTGATAAGACTGCACTGAAAAAAGTAAAAAAAACAAAAAAAAACAACAAATTTAAAGGTGGTAGTAGTTTCCTTCAGGTTCACCGAAGAATTGAATTATTCTTGCAAGATTTTAAAAATATATTTGGATTCCTCACAGATTAGTCTTCAAATATGATTAACAAATAACAACAAAGTTCAAACCTGTTTTAACTGCTCATTGAAGACTGGAGGAAATATTAAAGTCTGAAGTGGAATCTGCAGTAGACATACTGAATAAAAACAAAGCAGCTGGGCCAGATGGCATAGTCATAGAACTGCTGATAACCCTGGAAGAATTTGGTATAGAAAAAATTACTGAAATAATAAATGAAATTTATAATAGTGGGGTTATACCAGATGACCTCAGCAAGTCTATCTTCATAGCACTACCTAAGAAGCCAGGAGCAAACGAGTGTGAACTCCACAGAACCATCAGTTTAATGAGCCATATAACAAAACTGATCATCCGAATCTTGATGAATAGAGTGAGAGGCAGAATCAGGCCAAAGATAGGACAAAAACAGTGTGGTTTCGTTAAAGACACGGGAACAAGGAATGCCATATTTATGATTAGGAAGCTCTCCAAAAGGGCAATACAAATGAAGAAGGACTTATATCTGTGCTTTATTGATTATGCAAAATACACCACAAGAACTGATAGTGATTCTCGGCAACCTGAACATATTTGGGAAAGACTTTAGAGTAATCAAGAATCTTTACTAGCAGCAAACTACTTGCATACGGACAGGGAATGAATTCAGCAGATATACAAAGATAGAAAGGGGCGTAAAACAAGGATGTGTCTTTTCACCAAATTTGTTCAACTTGTACAGCGAGAATATTTTGAGGACCCAGAAATTATGCCTGGATTCGTAATTGGAGGCCACAATTTAAACAACCTTAGGTATGCAGATGATACAGTGCTGATAGCAGACACAGAAAGGTAACTACAAGATCTCCTACAGAAGGTAGCTGAAGAAAGTAACAAGAAAGGACTAGAAATAAACTGCAAGAAAACTGAATGCATGGTCATCAGTAAAAAGGGCAGCCCAATATGCCAAATACAGGTTGGGGATACCAGAATCAAGCAGGTACAAAAATTTAAATACCTGGGAAATGTTATAACAGAAGACGGAAAGTGTGACACAGTGATCTGGAGGCGAATTGGCATGGCGATGGAAGCATTCCAGAAGTTGAGTAAAGTATTAAGAAACAGGACAATTTCGCTAGAAACAAGGAAGAGAGTACTAGATTGCTATGTGCTGTCCATCCTTCAATATGGCAGTGAATGCTGGACAATATCATCAAAAATGAAGGAAAAACTTGAAGCAACTGAAATGTGGTTCTACAGAAGGATGCTGAGAATATCATGGATTGAGCATGTGAGTAATGATGAGGTCTTGGAAATTATGGAAACAAAAAGGAAATTAATACTGAGCATCAGGAAGAGACAGCTGAAGTTCCTGGGACATGCAATGAGGAAGGAAGGCTTGGAGAATCTGATACTAACAGGCCAGATATAGGGAAAAAGAGACAGAGGAAAGTAACGGATAACATATTTGAAGAACCTAATCAGGTGGATGACGGAAGGAGGACTGCATGGCATAACAGAAGGTGTGCTCAGAGCCATCAGGGATAGGGAAACATAGAAAGCCATCATCGCCTACGTCTTGAAGGGATAGGGCACATAAAAGAAGAATAGCAAGCATTCAAGTCCAGGGTCACATCAAGAATGTTGATTATTATTGCACTGGCATTACTTTATATATATTTATATATATATATATATTTTTTTTTTTTTTTTTTTATAAATGAGTTATTTTGCAACCCATGGGCCTCTTCTATAAATACTTTCATGGCTTCTGCTCTGATGAACTTAAATCACTGGTGCCCCCTAGGTGTGAGTTTGCACAAGATACTAGATTGGCAACTAGGTCCCACCCTTTTACAGTAAAACCGATGAAATGTAACCGCAATTTCTACTCCAACAACTTCTTTTCTCGCACTTCCCACCTGTGGAATTCCCTTCCGCATGCTTGCTTCCCCGATGGCTATAACCTCCAGGAGTTTAAATGTAAGGTCAATAGACACCTTCTAACACACTAACCCTCCCATTCTCTCCAATTCTCCCCCTTGTACATCCTAACTCGTCTATCACCCTGTGTAACGCCCTGCACTATAGTGGCATTGGAATGCCTTGCTTGGGGTGACATGATTAAAATATATATATATATATATATATATATGTATATATATGTATATATATATATCAAAGAGGTGAAAATGTATTGGTAGACATCAGAAACACTAGGGCAAGAACAGAGTGGTTTTTTTAAAGACACTAGAATAAGGAAATATTTATGATTAGAATGATATCAGAAGAAGCAATACAAATGCAGATAGATGTGTAACTGTGGTTTAGCGATTATGCAGAAGCATTTGATAAGTATGTTAGTAACTTTGACATATTTGGGAAGGATATTATAATAATCCAGAACCTATAGTTGCAGCTAACTGCTTGCATATGGACAGAAAATGAACAAGCCCTCAATAAGATGTGCTGTTGCTCCAAGGCTTTTGATAGGGTTTGGCTCACTGGCCTTCTGCGCAAGCTACTGGGTTATGTTATCACTGGATGCTTGCTTGATCTGACCCAATCTTTCCTATCAAACCACATAAGGAAGGTTGTCTTGACTGGGCATGCCTCCACATCCTACTACATGAATGTTGGTGTCCCCCAGGGCTCTATCCTAGGCCTGATTCTCTTTCTGATCTTCATAAATGATCTTCCAGATGTGATCAAATTCCAAGTGGGCATCTACACAGATAACACCACCATTTACTCCTGCATCAGTAAGAAATCTGGTGAGGTGGACAAACATAACATTGCTGCTAACTTTGAGAAGGACCTTCGCTCATTCGTGGACTGGGTTGCTTGTAAATTTCAGTGCTTCTAAATTCAAGTTGCTCTCTGTCTACCACCACAGGCAATCTCTCCTGCCCCTATAAGCATGGACCAAGTGAGTCTCCCTGAAAACAATATACTGCACCTCCTTAGCCTTACCCTATCTTCCGACCTCAAATGAAATCACTACATTGAGTCAATAGCTAAATCCACTGCTAGAAAGGTTGGGTCACTGTGTCTGGTCAGGAAGTTTTTTCTGTCTGAATCCATCTATCACATATAAAAATCAACCATCAAAATGTGCATAGTATACTGTTGTCATATCTGGTCAGGCGTCCCTGCTGCTTATCTCAGGGTTCTCGATAGGCTTCAAAGGAGAATCTGTAATGTGATTGGTCTCAACCTAGCAGATCAATTCCAGCCACTTTTTCACCAGCCAGATGTGGCTTCCCTCTGTCTCTTCTACAAATATTTTCATGGCTTCTGCTTTGATGAATTTAGGTCACTGGTGCCCCCTCCACAAGAATTACTCATGCAACCAGACTGGCAACAGGTCCCACCTTTTACAGTTAAATCAACCAAATGCAGCCAACAGTTCTACTCCATCAGCTTCTTTTCTCACACTTCCGGCCTATAGAACTCCCTTCCATATACTTTCTTTCCTGGTGGCTTCAACCTCCAGGAATTTAAATGCAATGTCAATTTGCATCTTTTATTCACGTGACTCCAGTCCTTTCTGCATCACCCCATGTATCTTGTTCTTTTCCTTTCTCTTTATCTTCACAACCATGATTCCATCCTTCTTTTGCTTTTTTTATGACACCTCCTGTAACTGGTTTGTCTTTCTCTTCACTCTCCTCCTGCCTAAACTTTTACTTTCTTATGTAGCACATCAGTGGTGATACTGCCTTGCTTGGGGTGAGACGATTAAAAAAAAAAGAAAAATAGAAAAAAAAAAGTACAGAAATAGAAAAGTGTGTAAGACAAATCCTTGTTTTCTCACCTGATTTTCTCAAACTATACTATGAGGCAATTCTGAGAGAATTAGAAGTACTACCAGGAATCATTATTGGTGGCCATAATCTTAACAACATGAGATATGCAAAAGTCATAGTGTTAAAAACAGACATATAAGGGAAATGACAAGAATTCTTACAGAAAGTAATAAAAGAAAGTGAGAAAAAAGGAACAGATCAACATGAAAATTACAAAATAGAGATGCTAAAATCAAACAAAATCAAGTACCACAATTTAGATATCTGAGAAGTGTTTTAAAAGAAGATATACATTGTGGCAATGACATTCAAAGGTGCACTGTGAAAGCAAAAATGCCTTTCAAAATCTAAGTATTAAGATATCTGAGAAGTGTTTTAACAGAGGATATAAAGTGTGGCAATGAAATCCAAAGGTACATTGTGAAAGCAAAAATGCCTTTCAAAATCTAAGTATTAAGAAACAAAAAATCTGTTAGAAATGAAGAAAAGATTATTGGACTGTTATGTAATAACAGTTTATATGGCAGTGAATGCTGGACAATTGCCTTGCAGATACAAAAGAGATTTGAAGCTACAGAAATGTGGATCTAAAGAATGATGCTGAGGATACTATGAACTGGGCATGTTAGAAAAAAATGGAAACAAAAAGGAAACATAAACATAATATCAGGAAGAGGTAGTTGAAATTTCTAGAGTTCATCATGAGGAAAGAGTGTTTTGAAAATCTGATACTCACTGGACAGGCAAGTGGGATAGAGGAAAATAATACATAACCTACCTAGTGAGCTTAAGTTGATGCATGGTAGTGTAGTGATACAGAGCAAAAGCGATGGAACTGATGTTTGCACCCTCACAACCAAAAAGTAAATGACCAAAACTTGATGGTGTGCATCCCAGTTTGCACAGATGTTCCGGTTGAAAACTAAAAAATTAATTAAATATTAAATTTCCAGTTCGCAAGCCTACATGAATTTTATTTATCGGCCAATGAGAAGCCCAGAATCAAATATGGATATGAATTCCCAAATGATCTGCTGCAATCCAAAAATAAGATATAAAAAGCCAATACAGACAGATGCAGACAGACCAAGCAGGCTGACACACACAGACTGACTCAAGAGAGAGGAGTGTAATCAGTATCCCCTTGACCTAAGTCAAGAGGCCTACTATCCTAGCCTCCCTTCCCTCTCCTCTTATCTTTAGCTATCTCAAAACTACTTACTGACCTAAGAAGCAAAGACATTCCTTACTTACAGCTCTCCCACATTCCTAAGCATTAATTCTCTTTTCAGCATTTTATTGCCATGAACATTTTAACGTTCATTGGACCTATACTTCAAGTATTACTTTAATTGTAAAAATCTTAATTGATATGTATATATATAAAATGTTATTTTTTAACTCAATTAGCATTTCTTGATTTATAATCATTTTATGATAGTGGGCTATCTACAACAAGGCCAAATTCTGTCAATCTTCAACAATACATAACTACCCTTCACTAGGACAGACTCTCCACTATAAACTGGAAAAGAATGGATAACCCACCATAGTAGAACAAGGTTTAGAAGAGATAAAAAAAAAGACAAAATTTATTTAGAGCTACAAAAGACAGGAAATTGTGGAGAGCCATCATTACCTATGTCCTGAAGGGACATGGCATATATAAAAAGAAGATGCACATTCATATATTTATGATGGTTCATGATATGAATGTAGATATACTTTAGCTCGATAAGTTAATGTAACAAGTTTATTAATTGTGGTAGTGGTTGTGATGATGATGATAGAAAAGAAAAAGAGGAGGAAAAGAAGAAGGAGAAGAAAAAGAAGATAGAGAGAAGAAAATAATGACAATATTTTTTTAACCTGGTAAATTAAAAATTAATTGATACAAAGAATCAAAAAGTAAAATGACGCGAATCACCCAACCAAATAATAAAAATGAACATGTCAATTTTATGCTCATTTTTCCGGAACAATTGCAAAATGATAAGCATAAAATTTCCATTAAAGTAAAACCTGATGCATTTAAGCTAACATACAAAGCACCTTTCATTATAACTGCCGCCTTTACAGTTGCTGTTTTTGTTATCTTTGTTCTGGTGCATAATTTTTAACTATGATAATTTTTGCATGCATTTATCTCCCTTGCTTTCTCATTTTCTAACATTTGTTCAGATCTCCATTTTCTTTTCTGTTTTTAATTATTCAATTTTTCCTTTTTTAGTTAATTATTTATTTTTGTTCCTTTCTTTTTTCTTTTTGTTTCTCTTGTTTTTTGTTCATTTTTCTTCCAATTCTTTTTGTAATTTAACTTTTGAAACTGAAATCTCTTTGCAAATAGGTCAGCCAGCTTTAATCCTGCATTCAGTAATCTGATACAATCAGTAATCCGACACTAATTTCTATGGTGATTTTCTAAGAGTAGCATAGATATGGCACAAGGCCAGAATTATGGGGCACCCAGTAAGGATAAAACTTAATATTCAATCATAACTGATTCAGAGTGACAAAATAACTGACCATTACACCATGTCGATGTGCCCTAATGACTTTCTAAGCATAACTCAGATACATCACAAGCCCAAAAAGTGTGGGGCACCTTGTAAGAATCAAACACGCTATTCAGTTTTAACTGATCTAGCAAGACAAACTTTCAAATCATTACACCACATCACAGTGCCTAATGATTTTATAAACATAGTTTTGATGTGGAACAAGTCTGAAAGTGTGCGGCATCCAGTGAGAATTGAACTCACTACTTAGTTGTAATCGATCTAGTAAAACAAGCTCCCTAACCATTACACCATGTCAAAGCACCCTGGCACTAATTTCCATGAGAGCAATTTCAGTTTTACCGAGTTCTTGCACAGACCTGCCGCTAGTTGTGTTAGTTGCTTCATCAGCTGTTTTTGAACATTTTTAAATACTGGTAAGGCATTTTGATTCATTTTGGGAGGATTTTTATTATAAAACTGCTGATATTTAGCCTCCAAGAAGTATTCTTTAGTTTATCTGTTTAAAATTTTACTGGATTTTCCTTTAATTTTATTTTTCTTTATTAACAAAAAAATTATTTATAGAGTACATTTTCAGCTACAATAAAGTCGTTAGCTGTTGATTTAAGAGAATTGTAACATAACCAACAGTAATCCTGCAAAATTACCTAGCCAACACCCTACAGATTAGTGATGGCAAACTGGTATAGGAAACAAATCCTATATCATCCGACAGTTAATTAAAACACACAAATAAAATTGCACACCCAGATCAAAGCAAATTTCACAAGTCAGTGTGAAAAGTAAAATTCTGGACCCTGATTGGATAGGAAATTGAAAATTGATACATGACATCAGTCAAATTTTTTTTCACACCTAAAGAAAAAAATGCCTTCTGTAGCAGGTCAGATGACAAATCTACTACTTAAAGGAGATCTCTTGACTGGTCAAATTGAGTCTGACATGGGAGCGGTTAGCTGACAGACCTTGTGGAGATCTAGTAAAAGAAATTTCAAGAAGCCGACCTGGGCATAAGGATGCGTCACATATTCCTTCTACCTTTCTTCGTTTTTACTCCATACAGCCAAAGAAAACAACAACAACAACAACAACAACAACAACAACAGCAGGATACTCTAAGTACAATTTCTCTATTTGTTTCACCTTCTTTCTCACCCTGTCACCAACCTACCAAAAAAGGGAAGGGAACATATGACTTTACATTCTGCTACTATCAGTACAGATCTGGGACACTTAGCTAATTACTACTATTTCTCTGGAACATTTAACCACATGCATTTTTCTGTTGGAACATTTCACTCATACCAAATAATTAACTAAATGCATTTTCTATTTGAGTATCTTTCTTCTTACAAATTTGTTATCCAGTTCTACTAATAAAATACACTTATTTACAAACAAACCACTTTCATTTTTCCAACCATTTATTCACCCTTCTGATAATTTAAATTGTGGGGACTTCAGACATGTTTGGCACAAGGCCAATTAGACAAGCATCACCAAGGCCCTTACACTGGTATGTAATTTGTTTTGTAAGCAACTCTTTTAAAAGCAGTAAATGCCATCTACATCTGTGTCAGAAAAAAAATGGTAAGACATTCTTCTTCTTCTTCATCGTCTTCTTTTCTTCTTCTTATTCATGTGCCGTGACTTTTCAGGATGTAGGCAATCATGGACCTCCACTTACCCCTATTCTTTGTCGCTCTTAACACTTTTCCTCTTAGTCAGTTAGTAAATTGCTATAAGTGATACGCACTTGGACAATCATGTCTCAAATAAGACATGATTGACTGGACAGAAAATTATCCCGCAGTAAGTTGCCATTACTTTCTGCGGTAGACTGGTTGCCAGCCTAGGCTATAGAACCCAATCTGTTCTGTTACTGAACCCATGACTAGAGGAAAGAGACAGATGAATACCTTTCCCAAGGGTATTTGTGTGTAAGTGAATACAAGGAATCCAACTGGAATTCGAACTTGGCTCCTTGATTTCTCGTTCTGAGCTGATATTCACTACACCACAAACCCTGCTCTGCCATTCATTTGCTCAAGTCCATCAAGTATCTCTCATGTTGCTTTCTCCTGTTTCTCTTTCCCTCCATCTGCACAGTGAGTATCAGATACTCCATGCTCTTTTATTCTCATTACCTGTCCCAGAAACTTTTGCTGTCTCATCCTGATGTTAAGTATGTTTCCATTTGTTTGCATCCTTGTTAAAAACTTGTCGTTGCTCACATCTTCATTCCATGGTATCTTCAGCATCATTCTGTAAAACCACATTTCCGTTGTTTTGAGTCTATCTTTCATGTTTCAGAAGACCGTCCAGCATTTGCTGTCATATAGAAGGACAGATATCTCATAACAGTCAAGTATATTTTCTTTGTTTTCAATGAAATCTTCCTATCTCTCAATCATCTGCTTAGCTTTTGAAATGCCTCCTTGACCATGCTAATTATGAAAACTATTGCCTAAGTTGCTTAATTTCTTTAGCAACACACAGGTGACAGTTTAAAATCTGGGTGATATTTCTGTCGCACCCTCTATTAGCTAAAATATTAATCCATTTCTTTTATTAGGGCAATTTATTTTGAGTTTTTCTTCCCTTCTTGTTTCTTTTAGCATTCTTTTCTTCCTTTACTATTACAATGTTTTCTTTTATTTAAATTTTTTTTCCTTCAACTTTTTCTTTCTTTCATTGACTAATCACCCATCAACAAATTTTTCGGTTCTGTTTTATTTTCCATTTTATTTCTAATTTCTCTTTCTTGTTTTTTATTTGTTCTTCCAAGAAATTGCCTCTTATTTAATATCTTCATGCTTTTTATTCTCTCTTGCTTCTCTTTTCTTTGGTTGTCTCCATCATATTTTTATTCCTTCTATTTAGATGCTGTGGCTGTAATTTTTATTTGATTTGGCCTTGTGTCATACATAACCAAACTCCTTACAGCTTACAAGTTTTATCCAGAATTATAATCATCAGAATTATCAGGTTTTCATCAGAAGGTTGGTTGTCGGCAGGTTGGAATGTGTGGAATTGTATGTAATAGTGTAAGAATAAAAATATACATTTTTCATGTTAAAATAGAAATTTATTAAAAGGAAAGAATAACATAAGTTGTAGGAGTTAATGTGCAATTAGAAACATTATTAAGAAGTTGAGGATAGAGTTTGTGTTCAATGATAATATTATGGGTATCAAGATTTGTAGAAAATTTTCATAGTAGTAATTGCCGAAAGAGTAGATGCATACATACGTATGTATGTATGTATTCAGGAGGAATATTTGGATGGAGAAGAAGAAGTAAAAGAAATCAGTACACAAGAAATATGGGAAAAAAGAACAAGGTGCAACCTGACCTTATCTTCTGGTTGATTTGAAATTGAAGTTACATTTTAGTGTTGTCTTTCTCGCTACTTCCATCTGACTGGGCCCTTTTATTGTTATTAGCTTTTTCCCACTCCTCAAGACCTAAAATCTTGCAAGTCGCTACCATTGGTCAAAAATCAATTTAATGCCTACTTGTGAAATCTGGTTTCAACTTTTTCTTTAAGCACATGGCCAATCCTTTTTCTATTTGAGAAAAACCAGGATTTCACATGTCATTGTGAATTTTTTAAAAGTGAAGAAGAAGGTTGATTTTAATTCTTAAATTTCTTATTCACTACAATACCATTTTTCTCATTTTGTTCCTCTCGGTTTCTTCATCTCTCAGTATAATTTTTCCTCTACCACATTATCTTTCTTCTGCTATTCTTATTTTTCAATACACTTGTTTTTTTTTTATTTCTTTCAATCTTTTATCATTACTTTCAATTCTCCATCATTTATTATTTTTTTCTTTTTTTTCTCATTTTTTATTTGTTCTTCTTTTAAATTACCTTCTATTTGATATCTTCATATTTGTTATTTCCCCTTCTTTTTCTTTCTTTCACTGTCTTAATCCCATTTTCATTTCTTCTCTCTAGATACCATGATTTTATATTTCTCTAAACTCCATGAGAGTTGACTGCAGGGGTGAAAAAACTATCATAATTTTTTTTCTTAATTTATATTGTTTATAGAGACAAAAAATTTGAAAAGCAAATAAGGACATTTCTGAATTTTCACAGTTTATTTTCTTGATATCTTAATCATATAGATGATTATTTTGCTCATACAGGCACATGTATCTTCTATTCAAATGTATATTTCTTTCTACCTGTAGATACTGATATCTAAATTCATATGTTCATCTGAAAAGGTATGGCGTTTTCAGAAGATATTTGCATCCCTTGGTTAAGTTAATCACTGTTTCTTTTTGCTCCCTGATTGGGCATCACTTCAAACCTTTAGGGTTAAGCAATACTTCAGCTGATCAGTGCATGGAGGAGATAGACTAAAATATCGCCCGGTTCACACTCCACCCTCGTCTATTGAACAGGTGAAGAGGCTCATCCCTTGTTCCCTTTTTAGGATGTGGTTTCTGGCTTTCTCTTTTCCAATCTTTTCACTCTTATGTAGCCTCCAGCATATCAGTGGCATTACCGCCTTGCTTGGGGTGATATGATTAAAAAAAAAATGATGGGGAAACCTGATAGATCAATATGCTAAAAAACAAATCTTATATGTTATAAAATGTCCCTTTCATTTTCTATTGCATCATGATTGTGAAATGCAGTGTTAAAGGGAATACATCAGACCTACTTGTTGAATCAATTCAGAAACTACAATTTTTAATATGGTTTTATAAAATATTCATATGATTTTTATAAAATTTCTAATATAAATTCTTGATATTATTTTGCCAAGGCTTTTAATAAATTTTAATAAAAATAGTATGAGTTATGATTTTAATTTTTCTATAATTTTAATATTATTTTATATGATTTTGATATAATATTTTATGTTTTTATAAATTTTTCAATAAAAAAATTTCATGGATTATGACCTTTAAGATGATTTTAATTTATTTAACCCATAACTCGAGGGAAGAGATGGATTAATACCTTTCCCAATGGTATTTCCGTGTAAGTGAATGCAACAAATTCAACTGGAATTCAAACTCAGCTCTCTGATTTCTCGTTCCGAGCTGATATCCGCTGCACTACAAACGCACATCCATGATGCAGACCAGAACATATAATGGCCAAAACACCATAAATATGGCAACAAACATGAGGACAAAAATCCAAACAATGTAAATAGTGTAAATATGATTTTCATATGCTTTAAATATAATTTTAAGATTATTTTTTAAACATAAGTTTAATTTGACTAAACATGATTTTTACTATTTGCAAATTAATTTTAATATAATTTTTATATGTTTCGTATATGGCTTTTACAATAATTTTAATATGAATTTTGATGATTTAAGATATGTATAGAATTATTGTGTGTTCCATTTGGATTGTGCAAAATCTTTAAGGAAGTAAAATGAAAACAACTGAATTTTATTTGGGGGCTAATTACAAATTGAATTATAACTATTTATGAATTAATCATAGCAGGTGCATTTAAATTCCCCTGCCATATATTTTAAAAGTGCTTAGCTAATTCTGAAAACAAAAGCAGATTTAAAAATCATAATTTGTAATTATATTTAAATTAATATATATAATTATTTCTAATATAATTATCAGAATATATGAAACCAGACAAATGTAATATATTTTTAATTCACAATTCTTGTTGCTAAAAATTATTTGTTTTTGAATATAGTTGGCATTAAAAATAGGAAAATGTTCCAACCTCATTTCATTTAATTTTCATCTATTTATAAACTCATGCAATTTCATTGGTGCTAACTGTCAACAACTATTGTACCTACTAAATGGTTGTAACATTTATGTACTCAAAATAAGTATTATTATTTTCTTTGCTTACTAGTCCAAAAAACTAGCAGGGTAATAATAAGATTTTGGGATATTTTGTTTTACAGCATATTGATCTCAATGGATGTGCGCTGTGGTGCATTGGATATCGGCTCAAAACGAGAAATCGGGGAGCCGAGTTTGAATTCCAGCTGAATTCATTGCCTTCACTTACATGCAAATACCCTTGAGAAAGGTATTAATCCATCTATTCTTTCCAGTTATGGGTTAAATAACAGGACAGATTGGGTTCTATAGCCTTGGCTGGCAACCAGTCTACCGCAGAAAGCAATGGCAACCTACTGCGGGATAATCTTCTGCCCAGTCAGTCATGTCTCTTTTCAGACATGATCGCCCAAGCGTGTATCATGTATGGCACTTAACTGACTGACTGATCTCAATGGGTTATTTAATGCTGACAAAATTTTCAGAATAGATTTGTTTGTTTAGTGGCATATCAACTACTTAGGAGTCATTTAATGCTGAAAATTATTTTTCTTAGTAGTATTAGTAAGTTATTTTTCAGATATTATTTGCTGGTAATATTTTTTTTATTTTTTTCAAAAATATATTGCTGGTAATATTAAAAAATGTATTGCTAGTATTTTTACTATAAAAATGTATTTTTATACTTTCATAGTTTTTTATTTCAGTTTCAGGGTTAACAATTTGCCCAAAGCTGGGACCCTAACAGTTGCTACACATCAGGTTAAGGTTCACCTGAAAACAAACACAATTAAAAGATGGTTTCATGCTTCTAAAAATCTTCCAGTCAGTGGCTTTGTTGCTGGGTATAGTTTATCATCATACCCAGGATGAGTAACCATGAGGATCTTATTTATTATTTGAGCTAATGGTTTCTGCCAGATAAGCTGTACAAAGGGTCTTGTGGACTCCAACAGAATCTATGACATGGGGTCCACTGAATCTATGATATGGGCCCTGAAATCTATGAAACAGCCCTCACCCACTACTCTACTACATCTCAATTTCCTAAATACAAACCAGAGACACATCAAAATAGATCATTTCAATTTAAATAAATCAAGTGTTTCACAGCAGTTTTTAATATCAGCTCAAGATTTTTCATGCTAAACAATTGAATACTTTTAGCACATTCAACTTTATGGATAAAAAATAGCAACTTTTACAGTAATTTTTTTTAGACTTATCATGAGCAAAAAAATTAAAGGATTGAATCAGTTGTAATTTTTTTTATAATCATATCGCCGCAAGCAAGGCAGTTTACTACCACCAGTGCACAGGGGGTTACATAGTTTTATATATGCTGTCGGCACCTGGTTGCTTCAGGATCACCATCCTCTTCCCCTATTCTCTCCACTTCCCTTTCTCTCTACTGGCTTGGGTGGCAGAGATGGCTGTGAATCAAAGTGAGTTTTATGAGTACATTTACATGAAATTTAATTTTTGTGGACAACTCAGCATGGCGGAGAAGTTGTTACAATTAACCTGAACAGGAAACAAGGGATAAGCCTCTTCACCTGTTCAATAGACGTGGGTGGAGTGTGAACTGGGCGATAGTTTAGACTATCTACTCCAATTGAAAAAAAAAAAAAAAGAAAAAAAAAGAAGCCTGGAATGGATTGTGCTTAGTCAGGCTGTCATTTCCAAAGAAATACCACATCTACTATTACTACAGTAGATGTGATGCCCTTATTACTCTAATGAATTACAAAATATCTGGATCTGGATATATGCAAATATTTATATGAATCTTGTTTGTATTTATTGGTCCCATAGAAAGAGTGCAATTAGGAAAGGTAAAATAAATGCCCTCATCTATTCAATTTAGGGCGTGTTGGTTCCAATCCTGTTGGGAATGACTGCAAAACACTTCCCCTTTCCCAATGCTCTGTGACAATAAAATAGACCAGTTCTCAGTTTCATCTGACTCAGTCCCAGTCTGTCTTGTCTTGAGTTTGAGTTTTGTTTAACGGCATATCAACCTCTGGTAAGTGCTGTTATTCTATAATTATTCTACAATTTTGGCAGTACATATACTAAAATTGGAACGATACAGAGAAAAATAGCATGGCCTCTGTGCAAGGATGAACCCCAAATTTATGAAGTGTTCCATATTTTCTTTTTTTTTGAATGAGAAATCGGGTAGTCTATTTCGAATTCCATTTGAATTCCTTGCATTCACTTATGCACAAATACCCTTGGGAAAGGTATTAATTCATCTCTTCCCTCCAGTTATGGGTTAAATAACAGGACAGATTGGGTTCTATAATCTTCTGCCCAGTCAGTCATGTCTTTTTCGAGACATGATTGCCCAAGCATATATCATGTATGGCACTTAACTGACTGATTGGATGCGCGTTGTGGTGCAATGGATATCGACTTTGAAAGGTAAATCTGGAAGCCAAGTTCAAACTCCAGTTGAATTCCCTGCATTCACTTACGCACAAATACCCTTGGGAAAGGTATTCATCTGTCTCTTACTTCCAGTTATAGGTTAAATAATAGGACAGATTGGGTTCTATAGCCTTGGCTGGCAATCAGTCTACTGCAGAAAGTAATGGCAACCTACTGCGAGATAATCTTCTACCCAGTCAGTCATGTCTTTTGCATATAGTTTTCAAAGTATTTTCTTTGATACTTTTCTTTCCCATTCTTCAAACAGTCGGTCTATATTATGCCCATCATTTTTTCTTTATTTTTAATCTTATTTTTAATGCTTTAATATCTTATTCAGGGTGGAGTATAAAATGAAATCAGTAAAGTTTATGTGTTTTTGAAAAGGGTAGGTAAAAATAACTGAACTTTGGTTAAAGAGATTAGTAATTTAGTACAAGTAATCATATTAATAAATAAACTAGCTGAACCCATGGAAGTTCTAAGATGTTCTGTACATGAGGTTTTTATTTTCATTTTTATATACTAGAATGGAGGATGTAGTGTAGTTGATATTCATTTTAATAATCTTAGATTTCCAAAAATTCCTGCAAAATACTCAAGCCATAATTAATTCCTGTAAAGTTATTCAATCCTGTTTTATAGCTATTACCTATAATTAAAAATTTGTTTTCATATGAAATATATCAAAATCTAAACCTATGAAAATAAAGAAATACTGGATAAGATTTATTATAATAATGATTTTTTTATTTATATGCCAAGTCTCTTCCAGTCATGGCACTCTACAACTTCCTATCTTTCATAGCTCTGTCTATTTACTATCCCTCTAAGTCTCTGTTTTACACAATTTCTTCTTCTTCTTCTATGTGCCCTGTCCCTTCAGGACGTAGGCGATCATGGATCTCCACGTCTCCCTATCCCTTGTGGCTCTTAGTATGTTTGCTCCTGTTGCTCCTGGCATCCCCCGTTCCGTCATCCACCTGATCAGACTCTGCAGATATGTTATCCGCTGCCTTCCTCTGTCTCTCCTTCCTTCTATCTGTCCAGTCAGTATCAGGTTCTCCAGTCTCTCCTTCCTCATTGCATGTCCCAGGAACTTCAGTTGTCTCTTCCTGATGCTCAGCATCAATTTCCTTTTTGTTGCCATTCTTTCTAACACTTCGTCGTTGCTTGTATGCTCAGTCCACGATATCCGTAGCATCCTTCTGTAGAACCACATTTCGGCCGCTTCCAGTTTTTTCCTCATTTTCGATGATATTGTCCGGCATTCACAGCCGTACTGAAGAACTGACATCACGTAGCAGTCTAGCACTCTTTTCTTCGTTTTTATTGATATTTTCCTGTGTGTTAGTATTTTGCTCATCTTCTGGAATGCGTCCTTTGCCATGCCAATTCGCCTTCGGATCTCCGTGTCGCACTTTCCATCTCCTGTTAGAACACTTCCTAGGTACTTAAATTCTTGGACTTGTTTGATTCTGTTATCCCCCACCTGTATTTGGCATTTTGGGTTGTATCTTTTGCTGATGACCATGCACTCAGTTTTCTTAAAGTTTATTTGTAGTCCCTTCTTGTCACTCTCCACTGCTACTTTCTGTATGAGATCTTGCAGTTTCCTTTCCGTGTCCGCAATCAGTACTGTATCGTCCGCGTATCTTATGTTGTTCAGGTTGTGGCCTCCAATAATAAATCCTGGTGTGTCATCTAGGGTCCTCAAAATATTCTCGCTGTATAGGTTGAACAAATCCGGTGAAAAGACACATCCTTGTCTTACGCCTTTTTCTATCTTTGTGTATCTGCTGAGATCGTTACCTGTCCGTATGCAGGCCGTTTGCTGCCACTAGAGATTCTTGATTATTCTTATATCTTTGCCGAAAATGTCGAGGTTGCCTATCATTTCCATCAATTCTTTGTGTCGTATTTTGTCGAATGCTTTCGCGTAATCAATGAAGCATAGGTACAAGTCTTTCTTCATTTGTAATGCCCTTTCAGAGAGCATCCTAATCAATACACAAGCTTATTAGATAGGTTATTACTATTTTTCTCTTGCCTTCAGTATGTCATATGTGTTCTAAATTTTCTAATCTTTTTTCCTTGTTAGGTGTCTCAGAAATTACAACTGCGTCTTTCTGATTCTAAGCACAAGTATTCTTTAAATAAAAGTGAAGAAGAGAGAGATTCTTTCATTTAGAAAATTTACAGTTAAACTGGATGCACATTGTGGTGCAGTTAGAATGAGAAAGAGGAGAGCTGAGTTTGAATTCCAGTTGCATTTGTTGCATTCACTTACACACAAAAAAACCTTGAAAAAGGTATTGATCCATCACTTTTCTCTCCAGCTATGGGTTAAATAGCATGACAAATTGGTTCTATAGCCTTGGTTGGCAACTGGTCTACCACTGAAAGTAATGGCGACCTACTGTGAGAAAATCTTCTGCCCAGTTATTGATGTCTCTTTTGAGACATGATTACTCAAGCATATATCATATCATGCATGACACTTAACTGATTGACTGATAATTAAACTGCATTAAATCTATGATGATTATTGTGAAATACCTTGTCATTGCTACTAGTGCTGTTTTATTTAGTAATATCTTATATTATGTTATAACAATATAGCAAATTAACTGTAATAAAGCAAAGTAATGGTTAGTCAGTTAAGTGCCATACGTGATACACACTTTTTTATTTGGAAACAATTCTAATGCTAGACAAACAGGGTTAAAACTGTTAGTGGTCTAATTGTTAGCTGACATGAATTTTCAAGAGTCGATTTTTAAAAGAATAAAGGTAGTGCTGTCTTTCTCTATAGTATATTAATATCTTTTAGTCATACTTCTCAGGAAGGAATAAAATTAAATAAAAATTATATATAAAAACAAACATGTCTTTCTTTATTTCTAATGAGAGAATTGTTAGTATAAAGAATACAAAAAAAAATGGCTGAATCTGAAAAGAGGGATAAAGGAAAAGCCAAGTTCATTCTAGTGATATGTCCTTTCACAGAAAAATATACTTCAACCAATGTACTAATGATATTTTGGACATTGAAGACAACCAATCTTTCAGTGGTACTAATTTATAACAATTCATATGACTGATAACGTCTGATTTGTTTGTACTTACACACCTACCACATTTCTTTTACAAAATCTTTAAACTTAATTTTCATCTTTCATATGAATTTTGGTATATGCAGTTATTTGATATTTCTTTTGCATAAAAATGAATGAAAAACGAAGTACTGATGAAAAAATTAGAGGAAGCTGTGGAGAAATATAATAGCTGATCACCCTTTAAAACATGGTAATTAGAAATAACACATTACTGAGACATGACATATAGATGTCACAACTAACAAAAAATCCAAAAGATTTTTATGAAGTACTAACTTTCAAATGACACATGACAAAATTTGGGCATAATAAGATTATTAGTTTACAAATTACAGTTATTTAAGTGAAGCTACTGTTGCAAATTTTCAAAACAATGGAAAAATCTGAATTTCATGTGTTGATAAAGCATTGCCTTCTGATGGAAAAAAATACTGTTCAAGCAAAGCAATGGCTTTATAAGTGTTATTCAGACTCTACTCCATCTGAAACCACAGTTAAGAGGTGGTATGCTGACTTTAAACAGTCATACAGGCACGAATGTTGCTGAACGCTCAGATCACTCAAAATTGGCAGTTGTCCAGGAAAACACCAAACAAATCCACAAACTCATTTTGGCTGATTGTATATTGAAGTTTTATGAGATAGCAGGGGAGCTGAACATATCTGCCAGGTTTGCTCACAGTCGATCAAAAACAACAATGCGTCAACGATTCAGAGCATGGTTTGCAACTGTTTCAAAGCAATAAGTAGGAGCTTTTGCATAAATATGTGACAATGGATGAAACATGGATGAAACATGGATCACTTCAGAGTCAAATTGGCAGTCAGTTGAGTGGACAGCAGTAGGTGAAATCCCTACAAAGTGACCAAAGATGCAAACATCAGCAGATAAGTCTTTGGACTCCATATTTTGGGATGTACAATGTATTTTGTTCATCAGTTAGCTTGAGAAGGGAACAACCATCAATAGCAAATATTGTATAGCGTTATTATGACGTTTGAAGGAAGAAATTGGCAAAAATTGGCCACAAGTGAAGAAAAAAGTGATCTTTCATCAAGACCACACACCATGTTACAATTCAAACAAAACGATGGTAAAAGTACATGAATTGCATTCTGAATTGCTTCTGCATCCACCCTGTTCTTCAGATCTGGCCCCCAGTGACTACTGGCTGTTTGCAGACCACAAAAAAATCTTTCAGATTTAAAGAAGTGATATTGGAAATTGAGGTTAAAGACAAATCGTTCTACAAAAAAGGCATCAAATTGTTAGAGAACAATTGAAATCAGTGTATCACCCTAGAAAGAGACTATTTTGATGAATAAAGTTGAATTTTGTGTAAAAGTTATTGTTTTATTAGTTAGGCCTGGGATTTATTGAGTGATGTGTTAGTAACAGAATGCATTAGAGAATGTACTGTTGAGAAGTGTATTACATTGATCAAATAACTATTTGATGAAACAATGCAAAGCTGACAAAATTTAAAAGAAAATAAATTTTGTTTTGAAAGGTCAGGAATGCAAACATCGAGTGACAGGCGAAATTTTGTTTTGATAAAGTGTAGTCAAAGTCAAAGAATATAAAAACAATGTGCCTGGAGAAAAAAAAATTATGTGGTCAAGTGAAACTCACCTGCAGAAGATGGGATTCAAAAAGAGAAGGGAATAGAAGACAAACCAGGCTTATCCTCTATTTAATGCCACATCACCGAAGAAGAACAAAAATATAAGTGTATATTTTTGTATATCTGTGTCTGTTCATCAGTGAAGAAGATTGTCATTTTATTTTCCAGGCATATGCAGTATATATAGATGAAGTGTCAGTCAGTTAAGTGCCATACGTGAAACGCTTGGGCGATCATGTCTCGAAAGAGACATGATTGACTGGGCAGAAGATTATCTCGCAGTAGGTTGCCATTGCTTTCTGCAGTAGACTGGTTGCCAGCCAAGGCTATAGAACCCAATCTGTCCTGTTATTTAACCCATAACTGGAAGGAAGTAATGGATTAATACCTTTCCCAAGGGTATTTGCGCGTAAATGAATGCAGTGGATTCAACTAGAATTTAAAATAACAATAATAACGTTTCCAACATACGCTTTTGACAAATGCTGGAGAGAATATCATATCAACATTGAAGGACAAAAACAAAAGATTACTAATGATGTAATGTCTGCATTCACACTCTCTGTGATAATAATGATTCAATCTATGGTTGTTACAAACACTAGAATGAAAATCATATCAACGCTGACAAACAAAAAAAAAGATTACTAATAGTGTAATGTCTTTGCTCACATTCACTGTGATAATAACTATCCAATATATGGTTGCTACAAACACTTGATAGAAAATTCTTCACAAAATCAGACAAAGGAAAAAAAAGGAAGAGATTATTAATTACTATATAAAATAATAATAGCAGTAAAATAACAAAACCATCATGTTGTAAAAACTATATACAATAAACATATCTGAAACTCCATCACTTCCAGTAGAGCATAGACCATCGACAACCCCTTGCCATCGATGAAGGGGTCACTGATGCTTCTCTAACTTGTCTTTTTTACAGATAGAGGTTTTGACCCTATGCTAACCCCTATATCTTCTGGGTGAGGCAGATCGGTTGCCAACTAAGGCTATAGAACTCAATCTCTCTATAGCAAGAAGGAGAAGAGATGGTTTAATGTCTTTCCCAAGAGTATTTGTGCATAAGTGAATGCAATGAATTTAGCTGGAATTCAAACTTAGCTTTCCAATTTCTCATTCTGAGCTGATATCTACAACACCACAATGCACATTGTAGACAAACATTTATCTCAGATATCTTTATTTTATGCAAAAAAATTATAATATCATCTAACACTAGACACCTGTTGATTAAGGTATTAGTTGGAGTGCAAGTAAAGTTGATCTTAAATTTTAAGCAGATTTGGAGTTTGACTAATTACACAGTAATCTCTCGTTATTTATTTTTAAATAAATATAATGTGAATTCTATAAAGAGGAAGTAACTTTCCTCTTCCATCATGAACATTTCCACACTACAAGATTATATGTTCAAAACTATCTAACACTAAACACCTGTTGATTAGAGTATTAGTTGGAGTGCAAGTAAAACTGACTTTAAATTTAAATGTAGTTGGAGGCTAACTAATTACACAGTAGTCTTCCTTTATTTAATTATTTTCAAATAAGTATAATATGAATTCTATACAGAGGAAGTAACTTTATTTCAAGCTTAACGGCCGCCCTCAGCAACCTTTAAGAGAGTACAAATAATATATTTTAATTATACTTACTGAAAATAATTGTTTATTGTTAATGAGTTAATCAGTTTTTCAAATGCCTCTCTTATACATTTTTTATTTCAGGTTTACACTTGTGGAGACATTGAGTGCACACATATTTTGAGAAAAAAAGATTTGAACCATGCAAGAACACTGTGGCAGGTCGGCTTTCAAAGCCTAATCAGTAAAGTGCTTTTTATGTTACACTGGTTGGCAAAGATAGGTGATCTGTGTTCAAATCTTGTTGCAAGTTTCAGTTTTGTTTAAATTCTGATGCACGTTGAGTTGCTTGTTAAAACAACAGTTCTCATATGATCACTGAAATTATTTCAACATCAAGTCTTGTTTAATGCCTAGATTAGTACCTGCTTTGGAATACCAGATGCTGTAAGTCTGGATGTGCAGGGATGTAATGTATAATGGCTCAGAATTGAAAATTTGAGAGCTGAGTTCTAATTCCACTTGCATTTGTTATATTTGATCACATTCAAATGGCCTTGGGAAAGGTATGAATCCACTTTTTATGCTCCTCCCACTATGGGTTAATAATAATTTCTGGCTTTAATTAAACTACAAAGGTTGATAAGTCATAAAAAAGGAATCAATCAATAAAAATTGTTATTATGTGGTGAATACAAAATAAAAATAACTTTTCTTCACTGTTTGCAAATTCACAAACCAGTGTGAAAATATTAATTAACCAACGAAAAGAGAGCAGTTTTCAGAAAACAACAAATATGACTGTCAATGACTTGTATCATGTTTCCTCCCCACCAAAAGATGATTTTGCATTAAGAGCTGACCACATGATTCAAGTTGCCTACATATTTTATGTTTTTTAGTCAATCAGTCAGAGAGAGAGAGAGAGAGAGAGAGAGAGAGCACTCAGCCCAGCATAATGTAACAAGAAAAAAATCAGCCACCCCCCCACCAACAATGCACATTCACACTCTCTCATTTTCTTCCTCATACTGTTTTCTTTATCTCTCCTTCTTTCTTATTACCTACCTGTCTAACACAAAAAGAAAGAGAGGAACATGACATTATTACTACTTTGTTGATACACTTGGCAAAAATGTGGACTTAATCCTTTTCTGTTCAAATCAAATTTCACATTTCACTCAAACAAACAAACTCTTAATTCTTTAAACTTCTCATGACACTTTCTTCTAGAATATTTTCACAGTTAATAATTTTATACATACAATTTAATGTTATGCTGTTTGATAAATAATTTTTCATTTATTGATACAAATGAAAATTTTATTCTTCCAACCTTCTGATGATAATTTTAAATTGTGGGAAGTTCAGCTATGTTTGACACAATGCCAATTTAATGAACATGTTTGAGTTCCCTACTTCAATGAAAAATAGGGACAAAAAAAAACATAAAAGTATAAACAACTTTTATTTTTCCAGTGGCAACATATAAAAGCAACACATTTGGGCAGAAAATACTAAGTATGCAGAAGTATTATTACAATTATTAGCAGTCTTTTTAATCTTTATACATACATACATTCAGCTACTATCAGTATAAGCTTCGATGATATTGTTCAGCATTCACTGCCATATTGAAGAATTGACATTATATTTTTTTTTTTTTATAAGCGTTTCACCCCGAGCAAGGCATGTCACTGCCACTACTGTGCAGGGGGCTATGTAGAGTGGAGAAAGGCTGATTAAATATAGGAAATGACAGAGGGTGGGTGATAGGCGGGTAAGGATACCGAGAATGAGGGTTGGGTAGATGAGAGTGTTGTGAGAATAGTTGGGAGTCTATTGACCCTACATTTAAACACCTGGAGATTGTAACTGTCGGGAAAGCAGACTTGTGGAAGGGAGTTCCACAGGCGGGAAGCGCGAGAAAAGAAGCTGTTGGAGTAGAATTTACGGTTACATCTTATTTGTTTAACTGTAAAAGGGTGGGACCTAGTTGCTAATCTAGTATCTCGTGTAAATTCGTGCTTAGGCGGCACCAGTGATCTAAGCTCATCAGAGCAGAAGCCATGAAAGTACTTGTAGAAGAGGCACAGGGAAGCCACGTCATGCCGGTGTGAGAGCGGCTGCAGCCGGTCTGCCAAGTCAGTATCAACCACATTACAGATCCTCCTTTGTAATTGAAAATGAATTGAGTACAAAAATGCAAAGTGTGTAAGACAAGAATGCATCCTCACACCAGATTTATTTAACCTTTACAGTGAAGTGAGCCTAAAAGAACTAAAAATCCTAACATTATTTATTCTGGTGTCTTAACAACATAATATGCACAAATGACATTGTGTTGATGACAGAGGACTACAGAAATCTACAGATACTTCCAGACAGGAGGGACAACTGAAAATATAGAGTTAGAAATTGGAACTTCAAAAGAAAGCAAGTTGTTTTTTTTAATTAATTCACCTTAAGTAAATAAATAATACTACTAAAATACATGGGGTTATGGGAGCGAAAGACTTTGGAAAGAACCTGAAACCTAATCATAAACAAGAAACAAGTTATATTATTTTTATACTTTCATAGTGTTTTGATCTCAGTTTGGAGTTAACTATTTGCCCATAGCTGGGACCCAACAAGTTCTACTACTCAAAAAAATGAATTTAAAAAAATTCCTTGTTTGTGGTCTGTACTTAAATATGGATAAAAGAAGAACTGCTGCCTAAACACAAACATGTGCATGTGTCTATATATATATATATATATATATATATATATATATATATATATTATTTTAGTGAGAGAATAAATCACTTAATGAGCACATTCCAGAAATTAATTACTAATGATGTGAATGTTATTTTAATTGCACTTAAAAACTATGCCAGTCAGAACAAGTGTCTCAAAGACTGATATATTTTTGAATTAACTGAACTCTAATTCATTATTCATACATAAGTATTTTAAATCATTTTAGAGAGAAATAAGCTCATGGGAAGTTACAGTGTTTTCAACCTTTTTTCATATTTGCTACTAAAAATTACACTTTAATCAAAAGCTTAAATTATGATATTGACAAATTATATTAATTAATCTGTTAACAGCTAAACAACTGAATGTCAGTTTAAATATATTAATTAGCAGCTATATAAATTATCATATGTGATTGTATATGAGACCAGAAGCATGTTCTTGCTTTCACTCTCAAGACCAATATATGATGTATAGTAGGGGCTATGCTGATGACATAGGTATTCATAGCTGAGATAAGAATGCTCTTCAACAAAAAACCAACATCTGCTACTAAATTCATGGAGTCCGTGACTTATAACAGAGTTTTATTCTTATGATGTGTCATGAGATCATTTTCCTTGTAAGTTGGAACATACCTGTGATTTTCTGTGAATAAGTAATTACGTGATTCACTTATGCTGATCCAAAAGTAAAGTAATAAACTAGGACATCACAACACATTTCTGTGATGTATTCTTTTGCCACAAATCTATTCTTCTGCCCAACCATTTGCCTCATATGTACAAGGCAAACAACATCATTAACCCAAGTTTTTAATTTTTTTATTTTTGACCTGATTTTAAGTACAGTAGCATAAAATAGGATTACAAACACACTGAAACATTCAAGAATCCTTTATTTCAAGAAAAAAAAGCTTGCTTCTCCCAGACAGTGCAGAGCATGTTCAAGACAATGCTCTGACATCACATCATATTGGTAGTATCAAACGCGTTATGTTCGGGGCTTGTTTTTCTCCAAGTGACACAGAGCATGTTTTCAATGAGCTTTGCCTATGCATTAACCCAGTGTCCTCATTTGAGAACAACAAATTTTATATTGCTATATATCCTATAAATGTAAATATTTTTTTAAAAAATAAGACAAACATGATATAAATAAACTCTTATTTATACGAGTCTTTCAATAGCAGCATACAGAGATCAAAATACAAGAAAATATTGGTAAGCATCTAAGTAGGTTTATGGAAGTGTATTTTTGTCAAATTTGCTGTGAATGTTTCATGTGTTTTAAATTAAGTTTTTGAGCAGTTTTGGTCATAAATTGATGGATCAATATATCCTCACTACCTATATATAATAATGGTCTTATATAATGATTTATACCCATTATTTTTTTACAGTTTTTTATGCTGTCCTCAAATGCTGACACTGGGTTAAAATGGGTTAAAACAAGATTAATGAAGATTTACTGTTCTTCAGATTACTCATCTTTTGTTCTAACTCCTTAGCAATGTTTCAGTTTTTTAATTCTTTCACACCCAGTAACCTCTTGTGTCTTAGTAGCTTTACTACCTTGCTTGAGGGGATCAAGATTAAAAAAAAAGAAAAGAAAAAAGAAGTATTGTGACATAATCAGGAATTGTCATAGGTAGGGACTGTTGTAACTGAGGAACTTACTCTATCCCGAGAAGTAGGACTTAAGATAAAACTTCCACCTTGTAGAACTCTCTTCTAAATCCATAATTTCCAGCCGACTTTAATATACAAAACTTTTAATGAAGTTTCAATCACTATCTACTGTCCTCTTCATTACTCTTTCCTCTTACCACTCTTTATCAATGTTTCTGTTCCTAATTCTTCCACACTCAGAAACTTCTTGTAACTCAGTGGCTTTACTGATACTGATTAAAAAGAAAAAAACCTAAAAAACAGAAACTAGGATCTAGAATTGGAATAAAAGCAGTGATGGTGTATACCTTGAATCTGTCATACAAATTTCAGAATATGAATTTATACTAAACATTTCAAACTTCTTGGTATATGGTTTTGTTTTAAGCATAGCTTAGATGTGGCACAATGCCAAAAGTATAAGACACCCAGTGAAGATCAAACAATTTCTTTTTCTATGTGCTCTGTCCTTTCAGGACGTAGGCAATCATGGCCTTCCACATATCCCTATCCCTGGTGGCTCTTAGCATGCTTTCTCTTGTTACACTATGCAACCCCTGTTCTGCCATCCACCTGCTGAAGCCAGTCAAAAACGTTACACACTGTTTTCCCCTGTCTCTCCTTCCCTCTATCTGGCATGTTAGTAACAGGTTCTCCAAGCCCTCCTTCCTCATTGCATCTCCCAGGAACTTCATCTGTCTCTTCCTGATGCTCAGTATTAATTTCCTTTTCATTTCCATTCTTTCCAACACCTTGTCATTGCTCACATGGTCAATCTATGATATCTACAGCATCCTTCTGTAGAATCACATTTCAGCTGCTTCAAGTTTTTCCTTCATCTTTGATGATATTGTCCAGCATTTACTGCCATATTGAAGAACTGATATCACATAGCAATCCAGTACTCTCTTCTTTGTTTCTAGTGAAGGTTTCCTGTCTGTTAATACTCTACTCAGCTTCTGGAATGAGTCCTTCGCTATGCCAGTTCGCTTTCGGATATCTGTGTTGCATTTTCCATCTTCTGTTAGAACACTTCCCACACATGTAAATTTTTGTTCTTGCTTGATTTTACTATCCTCTACCTGTATTTGACATTTTGGAACCCCTATTCAGTTGTTCTAGTGAAACATGTTTGCTAACCATTGTACCTTGTCAAGGTACCCTAATGATTTTCTTAAGTGTAAGCTAGATGTGGCACAAAGCCAAAAGTTTGGGGCACCCAGTGAGGTTCGAGCTCACTAGTCAGTTGTAAGTGATCTAATAAGACAAACTCACTATCCATTACACCATGTCAAAGTGCCCCAGCACTAATTTCTATGAGAGCCATTTCAGTTTATACTAGGTTCTTGCACAAACCTGCCATTAGTGTTTATTCATGATAGCTATTTCATTAGCTGATTTTGAATATTTTCAAATACTGGTCAGGCATTTTGACTTGTTGTTATATAAGTACCTATGAACATTAATGGGTATGTCCCAATCCTCATAAATATGCTGGAACCTATTGCAAGGGGGGTTAAATTGCTATCTAGCAAATAACGTCACTCAGGTGCAATTCTGACATTGCTGGATTCTCTGTTTTTTTGGGCAGAGAGTAACCCAGACAAGGCTTCACTGAAGGGTAGAGCCTTGTCTGGGGAAATGTATACATTTAATTTTTGCCCAAGCTATATGACTCGGATTCAGTTACGTGATACATACTTGGACGATCTTGTTTCAAAAGAGACATGACTGACTGGGCAGAAGATTTTCCCATAGTAGGTTGCCATTACTTTATGCAATAGACTGATTGCCAACCAAGGCTATAGAACTCAGTATATTCTGTTATTTGATCCATAGCTGGAGGAAAGAGATGTACCTTTCCCAAAGACATTAGTGTAAGTGAATGCAGCAAATTTGACTGGAATTCAAACTTGGCTCTCCAATTCCTAGTTCTAAACTGATATCCACTGCACCAGAATGCACATCTTATGGCTCGGACTACCCACATTAAAAAAAGCCTTGTACCACAATTTGTCTTAAGTGGGGGCAGCTAAATTATTTATATTGCTGTCTAGCATTTCACAATTAGCAGTGGTTATCTACTTCATGCACCTAGTGAGTACTGTATTTTGTTGTTGTTATAAAGATTACTATTACATTTTCCAACCTCTGTATTGGTTATTTCTTATTCAGTAACATTTTTAAGTTATAACACTTGTTTTATGAGCAAATATTTAGTATAGGAGATAAGAAAATTGAATAGAGGCTGTGCTTAGGGCAGTTTTACAAATTTTACATGTTACAAAACCAAAATATTAATTATATTTGATGAAATAAGGTAAATTCTAGAAGTTCTGGGAACTTGTTAGGTGTGAGACATTCATTTAAGAAAAAACACAAAACTAATCTTTTTCAATGGAGGATGCTCTGACATGAATGCAGTTGTTTTATTGCTCCATCAACTTCTTGATAGCCCCCTTGCCACCTTCCAAAATGAATATATCCAGGGTCCTCCTCATTGCCTCCTTCATCTCCTCAGTGTGATCCATCAGCAGTTTTGATCAGTTCACAGGTTTTTACAAGGATTCACACAAAAACTTTAGCCTCCAAATTGTATTCACATCCCAAAACTAGACAGCTATGACAAGCTGTGTGTAGGAAGTAGTATTTAGAGTATTGTACTCCATCATCAAAGAGGAGGAAAAAACTTGAAGTGGTGAAAATGTGGTTTTACAGAAGGATGCTGCATTGTGGTGCATTGGGTATCGGTTCAGAACAAGAAATCGGGGAGCCGAGATCAAATTCTAGCTGAATTCATTGTAATCACTTATGTGCAAATACTCTTGGGAAAGGTATTAATCCGTCTCTTCCTTCCAGTTATGGGTTAAATAATAGGACATATTGGGTTCTGTAGCCTTGGTTGGCAACCAGTCTACCGCAGAAAGCAATGGCAACCTACTGCAGGATAACCTTCTGCCCAGTCTTTTGAAATATGATCACTCAAGCGTGTATCACGTATTGCACTTAACTGACTGGCTGCGGATATCATGGACTGAACATGTGAGCAATGATGAGGTTTTGGAAAGAATGGCATTGAAAAGAAAACTAATAGTTAGCATTAGGAAGGGACAGCTGAAGTTCCTGGGACATGCAATGAGGAAGGAGGGCTTGGAGAACTTGATACTGACAGGCCAGATAGAAAGAAAAAGAGACAGAGAAAAGGCAGCGAATAACATATTTGAAGAGACTGATCAGGTGGATGACGGAACGGGGGTTGCGTGGAGTAAGAGGAGAAAACATATTAAGAGCCACCAGGGATAGGGAGACATGGAGAGCCATGATTGTCTACGTCCTGAAAGGATAGAGCACATAGAAGAAGAAGAAGAAGAAGAAGAAGAAGAAGACTCACATGACCTTTCAACCTAGAAACCAAAGATTAGGCATGTGAGCATATTAACAAGCTTGTGTAACAGGGTCTGTGAGTGATAGTAAGGGGATAAACATTGATTCAAGCTACAAAAAATGAGAAGTTGTGGAGTGCTGTGATTGGTCACATCTTAAAGTCATATTACACATCAGAGAACAAGAAGCAGGCTTTATTATTTAGTTGAAATATTTTTTTTTTTAGACAAAGTTAAAAATATATATGAATTTTTTATCACTGAAAAACTGGATTATAAGTCTTTTAAGAAACAAATGTTTTTTCTTCCATATGCTGGTTTTTTTTTAGGATGTGAATGTTTATTATTTCTCTCCACAATTTCTTGTCCTTTGTAGCTCTCAGGAAGATTTATCTTTTTGCTATCTCTTTTAATTCCTGTTTTACAAATCATTTACATACACGACCGGCCATAATTATTAGGACACCCCAGTTTTTAAAAAAAATATTATGTACTTCATACTATTTTTTAGTATTTATTGCCAAGTGGATAATTCTAAATGAAAAAAAGAATGGTTCTTTTGTTAATACTGCACAATAACATGTGCATCAAATGAACTGTTCTGATGTCCAGTTTTTGTGCTCTTTTCCCCATACTAGTCTCTTCTTCTTATTGGCTAGCTGAAGCAAAGGCTTCCTGGCTGCCTTGTAAAATTTTGCAAAAGTAATAATAACAAAAGAACCATTCTATTTTCATTTAGATTTATCCACTTAGCAATAAATACTAAAAATAGTATGAAGTACATATTTTTTTAAAAACTGGGGTGGCCTAATAATTATGGCCAGTAGTGTATGTAAATGGTTTGTAAAACAGGAATTAGAAGAGCTAGCAAAAAGTTAAACCTTACTGAGAGCTACAAAGGACAAGAAATTGTGTAAGCTTGTTAGGTATGTTGTTTTCCTCTGTTTCACATGCCTTCTATATTTCTTGTGAGTGTCAAATTTTCTAAACTTTCTTTCTTCATTAAAAATTTGAACTGTATCTCTCTGATGCAAAGTGTAAGGGTACTTTTTTTTTCCATTTTAATGAAATAAAAATGATGAAGAAGAAAATGAAAGAAATAATAAAAAATGAAAATGAAAGAAGAAGCAAAAATAAGGAAAAAAATGAAAGAAAAAGATGAGGAACTGATTAAAGAATCAAAAATATAACAAAAGATATCTTCAATCGTCAAAAAATATAGAAAGTAAAAGAAAAGAAAAGATGAAAGAAAATTTAGTTTTCAACATAAAATGAAGAAAACAAAAAAGAGAGAGAAAAAAGGAGATTTTGATAGGACAAAATAGAAAGAATAAAAACTTATTCTGATATGTAATTCCTTAACTTTCATTCCTGACCTTTACTTATATACTTGTCCATGCCTTTCTTACACAAAACATTTGTGCTTCAAGCCATCTTTGATTTTTTTTCATATCTATACCCTTCCCTCCAACAGATATCTTTATGCCTTCCAAACAGACATGGAAGAGACTATGGATGAGTACCATCAACTAAGTAGTGGCATTCTTCTTATCTATCCTTCAGGTTTATCTAGGGTCACTTGTTCTTTTTGTTGTAATGTTCTGCTTCTTCACCTGGGACATAGGGAAGGGTAGCTGCAATATGGCTCTTGAAAAAGGTTGATGGCAGGTTTAAAGTATATAAGTGATAAACAACAGTTGGTATGTCCAGATTTTTTTAAATATGTGAAATGTTACCAGTACAGACTGAGGGAAATGAAATGTGAAAAGAAAAAAAAAGAAGGAATATAGAAGAAAAGTTAAATGAGAAAAAAGTAAGATTAAAGCAAGTAAAAAAAATGCAGTGATGAAAAATAAAAAAGAGATGGAAAAAAATCATTTTAAGGTTTAGACCAAAAACAAGCATAAGGAAAAGAATGATGAAAAAAAAGGAGTAAGAATTTTTTAAAGTGAGCTTAAGAGAAAAAGAAAGAAATTGTTAATAACAATGGAAAGAAAAAGAGAGAAATAAAGAAAGTGAGGAATGGAATAAAAGAAAATCATCAGAAAAATGACAGACAATGAAATCTATGAAGGAGAGTGACAAAAAGATAAAAGAGAAAAACAAGAAAAAATATGAAAGAAAGAGAAAGAAAGAATTTTTTAATAATAGAAAGAAATAAAGAAAGTGTGGAAGAGAATAAAAGAAACTCACTGGAAAGATGACATAATTAAAATGAAAGAAAAGAGAAAAAAAGCAAAAAATATGAAAGAGGGAAAAAGAAATTGTTAATAATGGAAAGAAAAAAGAAATAAAGAAAGTGAGGAGTAGAATGAAAGCAAAACATTGGAAAGATGATGAAAGATATGAAAGAGAATGAAAAAAAGAAAAGAGAAAAACAAACAAAAAATAGGAAAGAGAGAGAAAGAAAGAATTTTTTAATAATAGAAAGAAATAAACACAGTAAGGAAGTGAATAAAATCAAATCATAAGAAATATGACAGAATTAAAGTTGTGAAGGAGAATGAAAGAAAAAGAAAAAAGAAAAAAGAAAAAAATATGAAAGACAGGGAAGGAAGTTGTTAATAATGGAAAGAAAAAAGAAATAAAGAAAGTGAGGAATAGAATAAAATAAAATCATCAGAAAGATGACAGACAATGAAAGTTATGAAGGAGAATGAAAGAAAATGAAAAAAGAAAAAGAAAAAATATGAAAGAAAAAGAAAGAAATTGTTAATAAGAACAAAAAAGAAAGAAAGAAATAAAGTAAGCAAGGAATAGAATAAAAGCAAACCTGAATGAAGACAGAGAATGAAAGATATGGAGGAGAATGAAAGAAAAAGAAAAGAGAAAAAAAGCAAAAGATACGAAAGAGATAGAAGGAAATTTTTAATAAGCAAAAAAAAAAAAATGAAATAAAGAAAGTGAGGAACAGTACAAAGGTAAGTCCTCCTCGCGTTAACTCTCACATCAGACCTCAAGTGGAATGACTATATAGAATCCATAGCTAAATCCGCTGCTAAGAAAGTCAGTTCTCTGTGTAGAGCCTGGAAGTTTTTCTCATCTGAAACAATCCTGCACATACATAAATCTACCATCTGCCCATGCATTGAATGCTGCTGCCATATCTGTTCTGGTGCTTTTGCTATCCACCTAGGGGTCCTTCACAAAATCAAACAGAGAATCTGTAATATGATCAATCCTGACTTTGCAGCTCAGATACAGTCACTTTCTCATCGGTGCAATGTGGCTTCCCTGTGTCTCTTCTACAAATACTTTCACTACAAATACTTTCACTACAAATACTTTCTTCTACAAATACTTTTCTCCGATGAAATTAGCTCACTAGTGCCCCCTATATATGAATTTACTGAAGCCACAAGATTAGCAACTAGGTCCCACCCTTTTACTATGAAACCAATAAAATGTAAACTCAAATTCTACTCCATCAGCTTCTTTTCTCACACTTCCCACCTGTGCAATTCCTTTTCATTTACTTGCTTCCCTGACAGCTACAATCTCCAAGAATTTAAATGTAAAGTCAATAGTCATTTCCTATCTCGCTAACCTGCATCCTCTCTCTCATGCTCCTTTCTCTGTCCACTCCACTCTCATCAGTATTCTCTTACCCACTTCCTGACCCTCCCTATAACCTGTCACTCTTTCTCATAACTTTCCTTCTGTGTAACCCCCTGCAAAACAGTGGCAGTAAAATGCTTTGCTTGGGGTGATATGATTATAAAAAAAATCATCAGAAAGTTGACAGAATGAAAGTTATGAAGAAGAACAACAGAAAAACAAGAAAAAAATATTAAAGAGAGAAAAAGGAAGAAAGAGGATTTCTGTCTGAATTTATGGATGAGAGGAGTTATTATTTGCAGTTGGACTAATCTCCTCATCTTTTTGTTACTGCGATAGTCACAAAGATAAAGATATTAGCCTGAGTGTTATTCTTATCACCTGCAGATAAAACATTGCTAACCTATCTATACTCTATTGATATTTTCATGGTCTCTGTTCTGACAAGTGACATTCTTAGGTTTTATCACCCCTGAACTTTGCAAATGAAACCTGAGATGTCACGTACACAAGGGTGAATAATCTCTATTCCCTTTGTAAACCATGAGTAAGAAGTAAGTTTCATTTGAACAGTTCATTCCCAAGAACTGCCACTTTGTGGAACAGGCTCCCAGTAGGATGGTTTTCCTAGTCACTACAATCTTGACCTCTTTAAGACTAGGGTTAACTGCTAACGTTCCTGTATAGTTCACTTCTTTCCTATTCTTATGCACATACAACACAGTAACCCTCTTCCTTGAGTGGCTCTTGGGCTTTGTATTAGCTTAATATTAGTACCAAAAAAGATACAAAGATAGTGTCAGATAAACAAGAAAATTATTAAGATATCAATCAGTGACTGAAACAAGAAAGCAAGAAAGAGTAAAATAAAATAAAAAACTAATCAATGAATCCTGAGAAAGAAAGAAGAAAGAATAATATTGGATGAGTGGAGTTATTATTTGTCTGGTGCTCCTGCTATCCACCTAGGGGTCCTTGACAACACTCAGACTAATATCTTGATCTTTGTTGTTACTATGACAGTTACAAAGATGAAGATATTAGTCTGAGTATTATCATCATCTGCAGATGAAACATTGCAAACCTATCAATATTCTATTGCTATTTTAATTGCTTTTTTGCTGACAAGCAATATTCCCAGGTCCTAGCACCACTGACTTTGCAGGTGAGACCCACCATGCAATATACACAAAGAATAATAATCTCTATTCCTATTGTAAGCCACTAGTAAGGAGTAAGTTCCATTTGAACAGTCACTACAATCTTGACCGATTCAAGTCTAGGGTTTTCACAGTCATCCCAATTTTGACCGATTCAAGTCTAAGGTTAACTGTTGTCTTTCTGATCTAATCTCATGAACTGCACTTATTGTCTTTTCTCACACTTATGCAGCACCATCCTCTTGGGCCTTGAATTAGGTTAACATTAGTCTTAAAAAAGATACAAGAACTCAATCTGTGAAACAAGAAAGAAAGAGTAAAATTAAAAGGAAAGGTAATCAATGAATCAAAAGAAAGAAAAAAAATAAAAGGAAAGAGAACAAAGGAAAGGAAATATTAAATGTAAAGAAAAAAGAGAAAACAAAAATAAAAAGAACCTGAGAGGATGAAAATAAGCCAGGGAGAAATAGGCCCATATAGAAATAAAGAAGAGAATTATCTAGGTAATTTTGTGACAGAAAGTTGGTAATATTTAAGTAGAATACAGCTGAACCACAGATTTTAGTCCATGTAATTGGTCAACGTTTTGAAACAGATTTGCATGAAAAGGTCAATATACTGCATTCAAAGTTTTAACTGGGTTCTTCTTGTATACTGATTTTTTTGCAAAAAAACCCCACAAAACTTCTCTCATGATAAGGCATTATGCCAATAGTATGACACTTTCTAAATGTTTATGAGAGTTGAAAGACAAAGGGAAGAATACTCCAGAAATAGAGTCAAAAATAATAAGGAAAAGCATTTACATGAGAAGTTAAAAGAAAAATAATGTGTTTTACAACTTCCCTCTACCACCTACACAACAACAGGTCAAACTGAAATAAAAATTCAAAATTATTAGCTTGTCTCCAAAGTTGTGATTTATTAAATAAATTTTTCACTTAATAAGCAACAAACATTTTGGTTAACACAATATTTTCTAAGTATATATATATATATAGTACTGTGCAAAAGTATTAAGACAAGAACTATTTTATCTTTTATGAGGCATCAAAATAAAGTTTAAAATCACCCCTGTCCTAACACTTTTGCACACTACTGGTGGTGTACAAAAGTATTAGGACAGTGGTGATTTTCCTAAAAACCTCACTGAAATTCAAATACAGGGTGAAAAGTCAAGTAAATTGCTAATAAATATTGATTATTTAAAACTAGGTGTAAATGCATTAAAAAGAAGTTATATTTAATTTTTCTTATTTTCTATTAAACAAGTTATTTTGAAAAAAAAATACTTATTATTCTGTTATCCTTGGAAATGACTGACTTTTTTTCATTCCCCTCTCTTGAACTGATAAATCTAATGTTACTTTGCAAGACACACTTTGTGAACAAATACAAACTGCTTGGCAGGAGATACCATTAGATCCATTGAAGAAGCTTGTGATGTCAATGCTAGACAGAATGAAGGCTAGGATCAAAGCAAAAGGTTATTATACTAAATATTAAATTTATTTTGTAACAAGTATTTTTTTTTTGTTAAGCATTTGTTGAGTAAATTAAATCAAATTACTTTGATTAAATTGTTTATTTTCTGTCAGTATGCCTAATAAACAAATAAAATAGTTCTTGTCCTAATACTCTTGCAGAGTACTGTATATATGATAAATATAATTTAAGGTATGCTATATTGATGAGTTAAAGTGCTCAATATTAGGGATAGAGCATATGTACATATAAATGTAGGCACTGAAGTCAACACCCAGAGGCAACACTCTGTTTCATGCTAAACGTAATCATCATGCTATGTGCATGGTGTTTTTGACTTTTTATATATGCAGGTCAGTAATGGATTGTGAGTAGTCTGTTGCATTATGGGTAGTCAATTGTATTATTCTAATGGTTATTTTGGTTGGCATGATTTGTTAATTTGTTTATTCTTTACTTAGTTAATTTATTTGTTTGGAATAATTTCTATTTTTATTTCGTTTTTGTTTTTAAGGTTTTGATTTTTAAGTAGTGCAGTAAAAATTTTTTATGTCTCCATTTTGAGATGACTTCTGATCAGTTATTTTGTAGTTTGTTTTGGTCTCGGAAGTTATTTATAGCTATTTTTCCTCCAGGTAAAGTTTATAGTTTTTGAACAGATTGTTGTAGGCTGATGTTCTTTTCCTTATTTTCTATGATATTTTTGGTATGATTTCTTTTTTGTTTTAATCTCCCAGATATGTTTTGAAAGCATTGTGCTGTTTGTGTATTTAGTATTCATAAAAAATATTTCATGTGTGCAGTTTCTTTCTTTCCAAGGTCCTTCAGTTACTCCTATGTATATTTTTTCTTTGTTATCTGCTGATTTTTCAGAAGCTTGGTATATTACATTGTTCTGTAAAGCAATTGTCATTTAAGGGACATTCATTCTTTATTCTGTAGTTACACTCGGATTTAATTTGTTCAAGTGGTTTGTTGATTGTTTTCTTCTTGTAGTTTTTACAATTTGTGTAATGTTCTTAGTGCAACTGTAGCTGATTTTTACTGTATTTTTCTTGATTATCTTGTGAAGAATGCTTGATGCATGAAAGTTTTTGTGTATGAGTTTAATTAATATTTTTCCTACACTTGTTTTTATGTTTTTGTCATATGGTGGTGTTGAGCAATATGATGTTTTGCTTCCAGTTGGCTTTTTTGTGCTGTGTGGGGTGGATGTGAGTATTGCCTGGAATCCACTATCTTTTAAGGCTGTGTCATAATTTTTCTTAGCTTCATTAATTTCACTGGAAGAACTGTTAAAAACCCTGCAGTATCTGATGGTATGTGGTTGGATACAGTGCTTTTTCATTGGGTTTTCTCCATGGTTTATATGTACGTTTTCTTAGGCTGAAGTTGATATCTAGAAAAATCTACTTCGTTCAGGTTAGTTTTTATGTCTATGTCAAAATTCTATACATTTGAAAACATTTTTGTTGGTTTTTCTAGTTTTGTCTGTGTTTTGTTTGTTACATTTTTTAAGATTATGAGACTACCATCCCTGTAGAGTCCTGTATCATTTCTACTGATTATTTAACTTTATTTGTGTAGTAAATATATAACTATGAGTTTGCAGCTCTCTGCACTATCAAAATCTCTTCCTATTGTGGTATCAAAGTTCACCTTTTTCTTTATTCATGCATCTTCATGGTTAAATAGTGATTTTTGGAAATGTTTAATGATTTTTATTTTGTGTTTATTCTTATTTGTTCTTGGGCTAAAAAGATGGCCAATCTAACATGATTTCTTTTCATAAAAGGGTAGAATTCTTCTGTATCTAGTTGTATAAATTGTCAATTATGCTTGTTTTTAGTCTGTGAAACCATTCTATAGTTGTTTTTGTGTTTTTCAACTGATTTACTCAAAAATTTTCTTTAGCTCTAAATTTTTCCTAATTCTTTCTAGTCCTCTGTCCGTGCATAGAATAATGCTGTCGTATATGGTCAGGCATCCCTGTTGTTCACCTCAGTGTTCTTGACAGGTTCCAGAGGAGAATCTGTAATGTGATACATCCCGACTTGGTATCTCGACTCCAGCCACTTTCTCACCGGTGGGATGTGGCTTCCCTCTGTCTATTCTACAAATATTTTTATGGTTTCTGCTCTGACAAACTTAAGTCACTGCCACAAGAATTTACTCTTGCAACCAGACTGGCAACAAGGTGCCACCCATTTACAGTTAGATTAACCAAATGCAGGCGACAATTCTACTCCAGCAGCTTCTTTTCTTGCACTTTCTGCCTATGGAACTCCCTTCTATATACTTGCTTTCCTGACAGCTACAACCTCCAGGAATTTAAATGCAATGTCAATACCCATCTTTTATCTAATTGACTCCAGTCTCTTTGACATCACCCCGTATATCTTGTTCTTTTCGTTCCTCTCTACCATTGCAACTGTCTTCATGCCTGTGTTCCCTCTCTCGCCCTTTCTTTGTCACTCTTTGTAACTGTTTTGTCTTTCTCTTCACTCTCCTCCTGTCTAAACTTTTACTCTTATACAGCCCCCCTGTGCATCAGTGGTGGTACAGCCTTGCTTGGGGTGAAATGATTAACAAAAAAAACTTATTTTACCTAGTTTACTTTTGGGAGGGTATATGAGTCTACATGTTGAGTTTGTTTTAGTGTGATAAATACTTGTTCCTTAGTAATGCTATTTATTTGGTCATCTAGGTCCAGTTTTGGGCTATTGTTTTAGCTTTCATATTGATATCGTGTTCTGTTCTTTTTGGTGTTTTTTGCATGTTTTATTTATGTTGTCTTTGAGTAATTTGTTGTTTATAGAGGGGCTTGGTTCATATAAACTTCCAGTTTTGTCCTCCACTCTTGTACACAAAATTAAATATCTGAATATTAATAAAAAGGAAATTCTAAAAAGACAATATGAATAAAAACAAACAGAAAACTTTACCAATGTGCTTCATCCTCTGATTGATTTTATAAAGGCAAATGTCAGTCAGTTAAGTGCCATACGTGATACACGCTTGGGCGATCATGTCTTGAAAGAGACATGAATGACTGGGCAGAAGATTATCTCGCAGTACTTTGCCATTACTTTCTGTGGTAGACTGGTTGCCAGCCAATGCTATAGAACCCAACCTGTCCTGTTATTTTATCCATAACTGGAGGGAAGAGAAGGATTAATACCTTTCCCAAGGGTATTTGTGTGTAAGTGAATACAACGAATTCAACTGGAATTTGAACTCAGTTTCCCGATATCGAACCCAAAATCTTTATTACGATCCTATCTGGTCCTGCTACTTTGAACAGTACCAATCTTAACTTAAATGTTAACACTAGATATCCTCCCATGATCTAAGATCTCTATGTAATGATTTTATTTTGTGACATGTATTTATAAACAGAAGTAAAAATATCAAGTTTACAAATTTTTTAAGAACACTCACTTAGCAATAGCCACAGTTTATCTTAACTTCCACAGTTAACATTAAGAATATTTCTGAGTATTCATAAACTTAAAAATAAATTATATATCCCCATTCCCCTTATACACACGTATAATTTCAATGACAAAACATTAATTTAGTCTGATGAAGTCCTTCTAGAGATTGTTACATGGAATTTTTTCCATTTTGTGATTTATTCATTTTATATTTGTCCTGATATATCAAAATTTATTTATCATTTTCTCTTGTCACAATTCAAATGACCAATGATTTCCTTTTGAAATATCTCTACTTGAAATTTAGAAGCACATTATCTTGATATTATACTTCAACTTTCTACAATATCCACCTGGCTCTAATTTGCTCATGTTAGCCTATTTGTCACAAGTATACTCAAAGAACTCTTTGAGACACATCAAATGAACAAGAAAGCAGATATTATTTAGTTGTGTTGAAATCATTCTTGGCATATCAATTTCGGACAGATGTTCTTCGGCTTTTGTGTGTGCAAGCATTCGAATATCGTGTGGCAACTAACTGGCAGGCACCACTGCCAAATATTAATGGCGGTAACTCATCTCAGCACACATGAGTGCAACAACCCTTTGCACCCATAACTTCCATCTGCTACAGTCACCCAAGTGTGTCCACAACTCCATACCACACATCTGGCAGTTATCCAAGCCGTTGCAAGTGAGTGGTCACAGCATATATTCTGTGGATAGTGTCTCTTGCAACTTGTTGGAACATTCTTAACGGAAAGACTTAATGGTTCTCCAGACAGTTATATGATGGCAAATTGCCATTTTTCAACAACTCACTCTTTGTTGTCATTGTCACACTTTTAATACAACTGATTTGCTATCCTGGAATATCGAATTCTGAGAATATTCATTTCTGTATAAGAAGATCCAAATAATTTACTAAATTTTTTTTCAAGCATGGAAAGACAATTTTAAGTAGATCCATTGTCAATAATTTTAATACCTGGTTATTTTCTTTTGGAAACTCCAAAATATGCTTGATACATATATATATATATATGTGTGTGTGTGTGTGTGTGTGTGTAAAATATATATATATATATATATATATATATATGTATAATATATATATGTATAATATATATATATAAATATGTATATTTTTATGTTTATATATGTATATATATTTATATAGGTACGTGTATATATATATATATACTTTTTTTTCTAAGGTAATGGATTTTGATTGATCAGTCTGACAGATTTTTATCACTTTAAACACCACTTTTAGTGGTTACTCATATTTATATCTGACACTCATGTACTGAATAGTTCTTTTCTTCTTTATTAAGACATCCAAAAATAGGATATAAATATATATCTGGTTGGGCTACCCTGTCATTCATCTCAGGGTTCTCGGCAGGCTTCAAAGGAGAATCTGTAATTTGATTGGTTCTGACCTGGCAGCTCAACTCCAGCTACTTTCTAACCAGTGGGATGTGGCTTCCCTCTGTCTTATCTACAAATATTTTCATGGCTTCTGCTCTGACGAGCTTAGCTCACTGATGCCCCCTCCAACCCCCGCCACAATAATTTACTCGAGCTACCAGACTGGCAAAAAGGCCCCACCCTTTTACAGTTAAATCAACTAAATGCAGCTGCCACTTTTACTCCAGCAGTTTCCTTTCTTGCACTTCCCACATTTGGAGCTCATTTCCATATACTTGCTTCCCTGATGGCTACAATCTCAAAGAATTTAAATGCAACGTTAATTTCCATCTTTTGTCCACATGAATCCAGTCCTTCTCTTGTCCTTTCCCCATTACCTCATTTTGTTCTTTTCCTTTCTTACTCTACCCTGTCTTCCCACTGGTATTTCCATCCTTTTCTTGATCTTTCTCCAATACACCCTGTAACTGGTTCGTCTTTCTCTTTGCTCTCCTCCTGCTTAAACTTTCACTCTTCTCTTATGTAGCCGCTGTGAAATGATTAAAAAATATATATATATGAGGGGAGGTGTTTGTGTGAATTTTATTTGTTTGAACATTATATTTTAATGGATACTCATATATGAGTGGTTAGTCTGTTTTTATATTTAAACCATACATTACACAATTTTCACTGGCCTAAATTGTTCAAGAAATCTTATTTGGAAAATATCTATCTTCTGTCAGAAATCAAACCCGCATACTTCAAATACTGAGGAGATGCTGTCATATGATCTGACATGTCTTACCACTAGACTATAGAAGATTTATGATAGACAAAATTCAGTTTTAGCTTGTAATAGATATTCTCCTGATTTCTTTAATAGAACAATTTAATTTTGTTCCTCATGTAAACAAATGTAACCAAAGGCTATGACAAAATTAAATGGAAATTTACAAATTTGGCATTAACTCGCTGTTCATTTCTGTGTTCTCGACAGACTCCAAAAAAGAATCTATAATGTGATAGACTCTCTTACACATTCGTGCTTTCCTGACAGCTACAACTTCCAGGAATTTAAATGCAATGTCAATACCCATCTCTTATCCACTTGACTCCAGTTCTTTCTACATCACCCTGTATATCATTTCCTTTCTCTCTACTTTCGCAACAGTCATCATATCAGTATTCCCATCAATCTCTTGCCCTTTCTCTGACACTCCCTGTAACTGGTTCATCTTTCTCTTTATTCTCCTCCTATCTAATCTTTTACTCTTATGTAGCCCCCTGCACATCAGTGGCATTACTGCCTTGCTTGGGGTGAAACAAGTAAAAAAAAAAATGATATATTTGAATTTTATTTGTTTGAACATTTTTTTAATGGATAAGATAGGATTTGTCAAATAACTTAGGCCGTTAGAAATTATATAATGTATATTAATTTTTAAATTTTTATTATGTTCAATTAGGGAATCACACTTTTTTCCTCTAAACTTTGTATGCATTTTGGGAAAGTCTGCCATTGTTCTATCAAAGACTTTGCCAACTGGTGTCAACAGTGCACTAGAGCTGATACTGGTACAACAAACAGTTACAGACAAAAAAGTGATGGCATGTTATATAGCAATATAACTATCTACATATATATATAATAATAGTTATATATATATATATAATAATAAAATTGACTCTGTACGTATTCAAATCTTAAAATGTTACACAAGTAATTTTTAAGAACCACGAATAACCGGCAGAATCTAACTCCGTTATCGCCCTCAGCTATAAAGCTTTGGACAACAAGGGGAAAAAAAGAAAACTGTGGAGCACCGACAATACATACAGCACTTCACAGCAAAGAAAAAAACCCTCAAACGGAACAAACCACAAAGAAAGAAAAGTGCTCGATACTAAACTAACCAAAAAGGATTAACTAAGAGGCAGTTACGCAGAGCATATATATATATATATATATATATATATAACTATACATATCTATTCAGTAGCAATTTGATGGAGAGAATATGATATTTATAACCTGAAAGTCTCAATGATACCAAGGCACATCACTGATAACATACCACAATATAATTTTGGATTATACAATTATGTGTGTATATATACATGTGTGTGCGCATATGTGTGTGTGTACCTATGTATATATTTATATACATATTGTAAACAGAAATAGGGGTTGTTCCTTTTCATTTCCATCCTTTCCAAAATCTCATCATTGCTCGATCCATGATATGTTCAGCATCCTTCTGTAGAACCACATTTCAGTTGCTTCAAGTTTTTTCCTTCATCTTCAATGATATTTTCCAGCATTCATTGCCATATTGAAGAACTGACATCGCATAGCAATCCAGTACACTCTTCTTTGTTTCTAGTGAAATTGTCCTGTCTCTTAATACTTTGCTCAGCTTTTGAAATGCTTCCTTAGCCATGCCAATTCGCAGTCAGACTCACAATTAAAAAAATATTACCCCAACATCACAAATTGTCATAAGATACTTGAAGAAACTGAACATGATATCAGCTGATGCGTGAAGAAAAAACACTAAAAAACACTAAAAAACACTAAAGTAACACCATGCATACCCTTAAGCACAACCTTATCATCATCTCAAAATTTCTTTGTTAATGGATTTTGAATGCCAGAAGTCTTCAGAATATATTTGGTAATTTATGTTCAAATTCTCCAAGGAAAATATTTTTCGTTTTAAAGATTTCTTGAATATTCAGAACCATAGAGAAACATAAATAAATAAATAAATCCAGTGACGGATTGTCAATTAAAATTTGGGCATCTACTAAAATGTGTAAGTAATAAGATCCATTGAATGAATAATAAAAGTCCATTGCTTCTTTAGAAATTGCTTTTTTAAAATTTAGGATAGAAAGCAGAACATATTAACATGTCTGAGAAAGATTTGTGTTTATAATGCACCATTTAACTTTGCTTGAATGAAAACACATTGTGTGGCAGATTTGATCTAAAGTACATCAGATATAAAAACAGTTTTTCTGTCAAAGGGGATGCAAGTTCAAATCAAGGAGGATGCAAGTTCATATATATATATATATAAAGGAAAACTCAGCACGTCATTTAAATTGGCTATACATTATAATTCATTTCAATGAGCTAATTTAGCTCATTTAATCAGACTACACATGAAATGTCAGCTCATTTCAAGTGTGGTCTAAAGAAATGAGCTAATTTAGCTCACTGAAATGAATTAGAATTTATAGCCAATTTAAATGATGTGTTGAGTTTTCCTTTATAAATATCATATTGCTCTGGATAACATCCATTGAACTCTCTATATAGATATAACACTTAATATTTTATATTAAGTTGATCTTGTAGGATTATCGTTGGCGTTTACAAGCTGGGCATCTATAACTATATATATATATATATATATATATATATATATATATATATATATATTGTCATCCGCAGACAGATCTGTTTCGCCGTATCACAGCTCATCAGTACAGTTAGACTCCGATTACTTTTTTACCCAGGATTGAAACCCGACCAAAATGGCGTCATTCAGCGACTCTACCCCTGGGCTATGGACGTTCGGTGAAAGTATATATATATATATATATATATATATATATATATATATATATATATATATAAAATAAAATACATTTCGAAGTTCAAAACCATTGGATGATTATTTCAACACGAAATCCCTAAGAGAGATTTCACATCGCGTCAGCAACTATCAATATTCAGAATGAAATAAAATGATCAAATAAGAAAAATGAAATAAAAAAATTAAGCTTTTATCGGCTGAAGTCCAAAAATTTACGTCACAAAAAACTAGATAGCAATCAATGTCTATTTTTAAATTTTGGACAACATTACTTTTAGATTGAGTTGTAAGTGAAAAATTTAAAAATTTGGCTTTGTCTAGCTTTACAAAGAGGAAGTGGGGTAATGGAAGAAATAGGAAGTGGTGTTTGACTGAGAAGTGAGCTAAACAAAATGGAAAGAGAGGGAGAAAAAAGGAAAAAGAAAAGAAAAAAAGAAAAATTTCATATTTGTACAGACACTAGGGACGTGCTAACAAAACTAGCATTTATAAATGGGTTAAAGTATTAGAAAAATGATTTTTAGAAAAAACTTTATTTGGGGGTGGGGAAGCTGATATATGATTTATTTAAATTTAATAAATTATTAATTTTATTATTTAATTATAAACCTAGATTTAAATTAAAATTAAAATTAAATTAATAAAGTTTATTAAAAAAACATTTTTTTTAAATTAAAAAAATTAAAAAAAAATATTAAAAAAAATTTTTTTAGGTGCTGGGAAAAAATATATATACATACTTCATAAAAGGTAGATATTAATAGAAGAAAGGAAGAGGAAGGTAGAAGAGTTCAAATTTACTATTTAAAAATTTAATTAATTAATCAATCAAAAACAATTTAACTTATAGTTTCTCTCCTAAAAATTGAATTTAGAATTTAAATTTTAAATGTTCACAAATTTCGCCTTATGGCAGGACTTACAAATGAATTCTTTTCTAAAATTCATGAGTAGGTGCTGGTTTGGGTACTTTAATATTAGTATTTTTTCTTGCAGACACAGATCGCAACTATCACGAAAATTCCTCGGAATTCGGGCTGAAACTATCAATCTCCAACTAATTACCAGCCCTTCTTCCTTCATTTTCCAGAATTTCCATGAAAGGGCTGTCTGGCATTTCTGACTTGGGTTCGAAAAAGAATACCTGTGATTGTAAAATCTTTGCTTAAAAGGCCCCGTGGACATGCCAATATAAGTCCGGTAATTTTTCTTTTTGTTGGATGGTGAAATGTGAGCTTCATAAATTATCTTATATATATATATATATATATATATATGACACAAGTAGTGTTGAAACAAAATAGCTACTTTTGTAGTAATATTATAACATGTTCATGTTATAATTTCTAAATATATATATATATATATATATATAGTAGGGAGATAAAAAGCTGTTTATACATATATATATATATATACATAAATATATATCTATGTGTATGTGAAAGTCATTCTTATGTTATATATATGAATCACATATATAATTCTTATCTCATATAACTTCAAATAAGGCAATAAAGCCACTAACCCAAGTTGTTACTGGGTGTGGAAGAATTAGGAAGAGAAACAAAATAGTAAGAAGTGGGAAGAAGGTAGAGTAATCAAGAGAATGGTAGATAGCAATTAACATTGCATTTTGATTTCTGAAGATTAAAGTTTGCTGAAAAATATGGAGCCAAAAGGGAGTTCCATGAGGTAAAAGTGTCATCATCATCATCATCATCATCATCATTGTTTAACAAACATTTCCGTGCTAGCATGTGTTGGATGGGGGTTATCTTGATGGTTCTTTTCCAGGCCGCCTGCTTTGGTGTAAAGCCTGTCTATAATGTCTACTTTTTTAAATTGTTATTGATAAGCTGGGTTCATGTTTTACATGGTTTACTTATTCCACTTTGGCCATCAACTTCAATAAACCTACAATTACTGACTGGGTGTGAGAAAAGAAACCATTAGCATAGAACATATGGCTACATCAGGCCAGCTCAACTGTAAATTGATCAGCTGTCAATGCTCAGCTAGTATTGCACTTAAATTAGTAAAGTCTCGGTACCAAGGGAAGCAATCTTACTGTGGCAAGTAAGTGACTGAAGCCAAACCATCAGATGAATATCACTAATATTGTGAGAGTTTCAAGGTAAATGGCAGGGGCACATAACCATATGTGGTAGCATTATTCTAAGCATGGATGATTGGTAAACTTATAGATATGAAAGATAGATTCAGACACAGTGAACCAACTTTCTTAGTGGTTGACCTAGCAATAGATTCAATATAGTCTTTCCACTTCGTGTCAGTGGAAAATGTTAGCCCGAGAAGATGGTAAGAGTCACTTACTTGGAGTTTAGTTTTAGCCATGCTGATGGAAGAAATAGAGGGGTCGCTCAGATGATTAATGGACAGAAGTTTAGTTCTTGCAATGTTAAAATTGACAAGCTATATTTTGCCCCAGTTAATGATGATCTTGAGACTGTTGGATATTGGCTGCTGTTTTGAGCTTGTTGAACTGATCAGCCTTACTACTGAGGCAGGAGTAAATGGTTGTGTCATCAGGATAGATGCCAAGTTAAGAGTTGATGTCATCAGCAAGGTCATTATAGGAAATTAAAAACAGCATAAGATGGATCCCCAGGGGACACCCACAATAGTGCAAAAATATAAAGTAGCAGTTCAATTCACAATTTGATAGGAAAGATTGGATCAACTCAAAAATGTGTCTGGAGACAAAATAACTTTACAGATTGTGCAGAAGACCTGTATGCCAGACCCTACCAAAGGCTTTCAAGATGTTCAATGCTACAACCAAGGCTTCATTTTTTATCTAGAGCATGATAGACTCTTTCCGCAATTATCAATTATTTCTTCACACACACACACACACACACACACACACACACACATACATATATATATATATATATATATATATATATATATACGTAAAAAATCACAAGATCGCCAAAACCTACCGCGGTTTTACACAACGGCTTGTCAGGGCCCTGACGAGCCGTTGTGTGAAACCGCGGTAGGTTTTGGCGATCTTGTGATTTTTTTACGTGTCTTTGCTCTACATTGCTTCCTCTTTGTTATTCCGCTTTGGTTAGTTCTGTATCGAGCACTTTTTCTTTCTTTGTGGTTGGTTCCGTTTGGGGTTTTTTTTCTTTACTACGGGATATTGTATGTATTGTCTGTATTCCGCAGTTTTCTTTTTTTTTCCCCCTCTTGTCCAACGCCTTATAGCAACGGACAATAACGGAGTTAGATTCTGTTTGTTATTTGTTGTCCTCAAAGTTTATTTTCATATAATTTTAGGATTTAGATACTTACAGAGTCGGTCTTGTTATTATATATATATATATATATATATACATATATATATATATAATTTGAGAAGATCAGTCAATTACACTACCATGGTTTTGATCTTTTTGGTTTCATCAGGTGATTGTATTGGTTTACTTAGTCTTTGCCAATACAAATTGTCTAATGAAACCAAAAAGGTTAAGACTATGGCAGTGTAATTTGCTGATCTTCCTAAATTAAATTTCTAAAATTTCTACATGTTAAAGCTTCATTTCCCTTCAAACATGTATTGAGTATTTTCTCATACAACTGTTTGCTGGTATCATTTAAATATAATTTAAATCTGACTTGAAACTGATATATATATATGTATATATATAGACGCTACCAGCCATAATTATTAGGCCACCCCAGTGTTTAAAAAAAAATGATGTATTTCATACTATTTTTTAGTATTTATTGCCAAGTGAATAATTGTAAATGAAAATAGAATGGTTCTTTTATTAATACTGCAAAATACCATGTGCATCAAATTAATTTATAAATATTTAATAATTACCTCTATTGCAGTTTCATCAATGAAAGAATGAAGAAAATTTAGGGTGATTTGAACAAGTTCATCTGTGCTTCCTCACCTTGTAAAATTTTGCAAAGTAATAATAACAAAAGAACCATTCTATTTTCATTTAGAATTATCCACTTGGCAATAAATACTAAAAATAGTATGAAAAATAGAATTTTAAAAACCTGGGGTGACTTATTAATTTTGGCCAGTAGTGTATATGTAATGGTTGTATGTAACATTTAATAGAAACTATATTTAGAAATTTAAAAAAATAGCTAGAAAACAATTTTTAATCTAACAATTGTTAAAATCTTTTGTTTGTGTGTGTGTGTGTGTGTGTGTGTGTACAAATTTGTTTGTTGAGAGATGTTATGTTTTGTTGTAAGACTTGAGGTATGTGTCCATTACAAATTATTTCAAACAGCCATTTTTGAAGAGTATTCCAAGCCAATTTGATAAATGGCAACATAAAAATTTAAATATTTAAGACAATTTTTTTTCACACCATTTTACTTTATCCCTAAAAAAATTCTAGGCTATAATTTCATTTCTTTCTGGCAATGTTTCATTCTTTAAAAAATGCCCCTGAATTCACAAATATTGAATGAAATATTTCACCTGTCTTTTTGTCAGTAACAAGTCACAATCTTTTTGTTGATGAAAACAATGTTTTTTCTCTTCTTTATTTGATTCATTTTTCATATTATATATTTTCTCCCTCGTTTTTTTATTTACTTTTATTGCTTAGCTCCACATTCATTATGTAATATATCAGCAAAATTCACTAACGTTTGCCATCTTCAAGTTGGCTATTGAAGCTGGCACAGCACAAAGCCCTTGGCATTATCTCAAAGAGAGGCTCTACATTATCTCAAAAAGACATTCTACATTGTTATTGGCTTACCACAATGGTGGCTCATCGTAATGATGGATGACCTTAAAACAAAAATTTTTTTAAAATACTAAAACAAAAGTGAGCAACATTTCTTTTTTCTAAATTAAATGGAGTTCTTTGAGTGATCATTTTTTTCCTATAGATTTCATTTTCTTTATAAACATATATATAAATATACTTATATGAACATACCTGTATTCTTGTATATATATATATATATATATATATATATACAGACATTTACATGTACAAATTTATATTATGTGTGTGTGTGTGTGTGTGTGTGTGTGTGTGTGTGTGTGTGTGTGTGTGTTTGCATATATCTCTTTGTTTCAATAAACTTACTTATATATGCATGTACGCAGGTTCACATGGTCAAAGCTGAAGGGAACCTATATACAATTCCCAGGTGATAGAAAATGGTTATTTATCAACATGGTAGACACAAAATAAAGTCGACATTTCAACTGTTTTTGGTTTTTTTAATATCTTACAGCCATTGTTGTGTTTATATATTTTCAGGTACCGCAGGCTTTTAAAAGATTATTGTCCAGCAACATGGATAAACATGACAGTGCAAGAAGTTTTAAAAGCAAAAACAAAAAAAAGAGGGGAAAAAAGATCAGCAGCAGACAAGAAACATTCGTGTGGAACATATTCAGAAGGCTATACAGAAAAATATTTGAACCAAACCACATTGAAAACAAAGTAAAAAAAAAATCAAGGAAATTTTTTGATCATAAAATGCATTCTTATTTTTTATGTTTTTTCTCTCTATTTTGTTTTTACCTTTTTGTTATATTTCCTTCTTTTTTTGTTTTCATTCTTTTACAATCTCTTCAGTTTTAAAAATTTTCTAATTCTCTCTCATTCATTTGCTCAATTTCTGCTCGATTTTTAATTCCTTTTATTCATCTTTATTTCATTCTTACTTTTTCCATAGTTTTTCATTTATTCGTCTTTTTTAGCTTTATTCATTTTTACTTTCTTTTTATTAATTTATTTTTTTAATTTCTATCTATTCTTCATAACTACAATTTTCTCCTTAATTTTTTTTATTTTGTCAATATTATTTCCATTTTTATCCACTTTCTTTTTATTTCTTTTTTCTTTTCTTTATTTTAATCTCCTATTAACTTTCATTTCATTTCTGGTTCTTCCTTTCTTTCTAATCATGCCATTTTTAATTCCTTTTTTCTCATTTTCTTTCTTTCTTTTTTCTTTCTTTCTTTTTAATCTTCCCTCCATTTTTACCTCATTTCTTTTTCTTTCTTTATTTCTTTGTAATCTTCTCACCATTTTTGTTTCTTTTCCCATCTTTCTTTATTGCTAATCTCTCTCCATTCTTTATTTTCTTTCTTTCAGTATCTTTTTTGTATTTTTCATATTTTATTTCTTTTTTCCTCCTTTTTATATTCTTCAATATTTCTTTATATGTAAATCTTTTTTTCTTTTTTCTCACATTATGTCTTTTCCATTTTTCTTTCCAAGTCAAGAACTTCTTTGTTTTACACTACATTTTACCTATTCCTTTCCTTTTTTTGAGTTTCCTTTTCATTCTTTTTATTTCTTGAAAAACTAGTTGATAGTTCATAAGCTTCTAAAATGAAAGAAACAGAAAATACTTTTTCTCCTGTTCTAAATCTGTTCTGTGTATTTGTTTTATCTACACAAAATCTTTGTAAGGTGTGCAAACAGATTAGATTGTGGACATGATTAAAGTTAACAGGGGATTTTCAAGTAAAATTAAATAATGTAAATAAATTACTGTTTTTTCTTCAATCTATTTTCCTTTATTCTTTTGTCTTAAATTTTCAAAAAGTTTTTTTTTTTCTCTGGGCTTTTAACGTCTCTATTTCGTTTTTTTTTTTTGCTGCTTTTCATTTTTCTTTCCTGTTTCCTTTCAGCCTTTCTTATTTATTTCACAGTTTTATGTTTTTAACTTTATTGCAGCATTTTACCTTAATTCTTTTGTTCTTTCTTGCTCACATGTCTTTTCTTTTCTACCATTTAACAAAGCTGCTTGTCTTCTTTATTTCTTTTTATTTTTTTTTCTACCTGCTTCTTTTTTTTCCTTCATTGTTTCTTTTTGGCTTTTCCTTTCCTCCATTTTACAAATCTGCTTGTCTTTCTTTTTTCTGTCCTTTTTTAAACCTGTTTGTCACATTTCTTTCTTATGTGCTTTTCTTTTTTTCGCCATTTTGATGACATGCTTGTCTTTTTCTTTTACTTTCTTTCTTTTTTATTCTTTTCTTTCATTTTTCAAACAGGCTTGTTATTTTCCTTCCTTTCTTGCATGCTTTTCTTTTTAATCATTTTATAAACCTGCTTGTCATCTTTCTTTCTTTCTTTCTTTTCTACCATTGTGAAAGCTTGCTTTACTTCTTTCTTTTTTCTTTCTTTCAATGTTTTTGTTTTTGTTTTTCATTTCTACCATTTTGCAAACATGCTTGTCATTATTCTTTCTTTCTTTTGTACAATTTTGCAAGCTTGTTTGATTTCTTTCTTTTCTTTCATTCAATATTGCTTTTTCACTTTTCTTTCCTACCATTTTACAAATCTGCTTGTCATGTTTCTTTCTTTCTTTCTTTTTTCTTTTTTTTACCATTTTGCAAGCTTGCTTGATTTCTTTCTTTCTTTCTTTTCTTTCTTTCAATGTTTCTTTTTCACTTTTCCTTTACACCATTTTTCAAATCTGATTGTCATCTTTCTTTCTTTCTTTTCTGCCATTTTGCAAGCTTGCTTGTTGTCTTTCTTTTTTCTTTCTTTCTTTCTTTCATTCTTTCTTTCTTTTTCTCTTTTCTTTCCTACCATTTTGCAAACCTGCATGTCATCTTTATTACTTTTTCTTTGGTACATTTTTCTACCATTTTGTAAACCCTTTTGTCTTTCTTTTCATTTCTTTTTTTTTACCCATTTTACAAACCTGTTTGTTATCCTTCTTTCATTTTTCTTTTTACCTTTCACAACACGTTTTTATATTTTCTTTCTTTTTTCTTACTTTCTTTCATTCCATATAGAATAGTAAATGATTCAAAGAATATTTTGCCATTTTATTCTTTTTTTTTCATGAATTTTTCTTTTCAGATTATTTCATCCCTCAGTAGGTTGCTGCCACAAATGTTTGAGCCATCTTTTTATTTATTTATTTTTTTTTCATTTTAAGAAATAGCTTTCTTAGGATTCTACCAGAAAAGAAAGTTCTTTTTTCCCATTTTACTATTCTCTTGTTTAAATGTCATACATTTGTAGATACATTTGCCTCTTGCACTTGGTACTGCAGATTAGATATAGACAGATGGATCATTTTCATACTCCTGTAGGTTATCAACGCACTTCCAGTAACATGATTTGAGAATTATTTTATCATCACAAAATTTTTCAGTAAACATTTTGCAGTAGTACTTAGCCAATTTTTTCAGACAACTTTTTCATAAAATTTAATTATTCTTGGAAATCGTATCCATAACTGGCATTCATTCCAGACTAATACAATAAAGTTAAGCAATCTTGTCACTATTCAGTAACAAATGAACAAACAGTTACAGTGCTAAGCTTTATCATGGTTAATTCCATGAGATTTTGAGAGAAGAAAGGACAGAATAACCACATCAGCTTTTTGGATTGGGATATAAACATTGTTAAAATGAGATATATAACATTATTTGATGACATATATTTAAAGTAGAATCCAGGATATGGGCTCAGTTGACATATTCTGACAATAAAAAAGTTTCTTATTTATTAACAGATGGGAGAAAAAAAAGTGATAAAATGCAAAATCCTGGCTTAAATGATGCAGAAATAATAAGTATTATGTTTCACTCTATCAGCCCTTCTTCTTCTTCTTCTTTATGTGCCATTCAAGACGTTGGAAATCACGGCCCTCCACTATTTTCCATCCTTCAGAGCACTTAATAAATTTTGTCTGTTTGTTATTTCTCCTAAACCTTCTTCCACCATCCATTTACTAAACCTTACAAAATATTTCATATAATATTTTCTTCTTGCTTTCAATATATCCTGTGAGAATCAGGTTTTACAAGCCCTCTTTCTTTATCACATGCCATAGAAAATTTTAACTGTCTCTTACTGCTATGTATAAGTTTCTTTTCTGTTTCCATTTTCTTTAAAACTTTGTCGCGGTTCACATGTTTGATCCATAGTATTGTGAACATCCTTCTGTAGAACCACATTTTTGTTGCTCCAAGTCCCTTTTTCATCTGTGAGGAGATTCTGTAGTATTCGCTGTCATATAGCAGGACTGATATTGCATAACAGACAAGTACTCTTTTCTTTGTTTCAATGACATCTTTCTGTTTCTTAAGAGATTTAAGTAGACAAAATCATTTAATCTCTCTCTACTTTCGTTCTACATAGTACTGCCTTAGGCAAAGGAAGAAGTGGCATCCACAGGATAAAAATAGGCTGACACCATCAATGAGTGGACTGAAAGATCCTTCACACAGGCTCAGGCATTGGCATGCAACCAAGGCATATGGAGGGGACTGGCCATTTTATGTATCTGATAATGATATTTTTGCATCTCAGAAAGGTTATTCAGTTACTGAAATTTACTATTATCATAATAGGGGATTGGTCATTATGATGTATCTGATAATAATATTTTTAAAGTTTAGAGGAAATTTTCAGTTTCTTAAATCTATTATTATCATATGGAAGAGGCTGGTCATTATCATGTATCTGATAATGACGTTTTTACATCTTAGTAGGGTAACTGAATTTCTAAAATCTACCATTATCATATGGAAGGGACTGGTCATTATCATGTATCTGATAATAATATTTTTGAAGTTTAGAAGGGTATTGCAGTTTTGGGAGAGGCTGGACACTATTGTGTATCTGATAATGATGTTTTTGCATCTTAGTAGGGTAACTTTCTAAAATCTGCTATTATCAAACTTATTTTTAGGTGTCAAAACATGCTCAGAGTTAAAAAATGTTATTAAAAACATCGTTCATAGTCTATTCGTGAGATGTAAGTTCTACTGATGCAGCTTCTTTCCCTGAACCAGTGCTTTGTGGAACCAACTCCCAAGAAGATTCTTCCCCGATCACTACAATTATAACTTTTTCAAGCCTAGAGTTAACTATTACTTTCCCCACCTTACTTTCCCCACCTATCCACATAAATTGTATTTCTCACTTTGTAACTCTCCAGCTTGAGTGAAGAGTTACAGATTAACAGGCACATTTCAATCATGCTGAAATTGTCAGTGAAAAATAAATTAATAATAAATTCAATTAAAGATGTGTTTGATCACTGATAAAACATTTTAAAATCATTCTACTCAGTGTTTTCTTTATGATAAATAGCTGATATTTTGTAGGTATCAGATATTTTAGAAAGTGTACAATTGGTCCACTATATGAAAATATTCTTCATATTTTGGTTTATTGAAAGTGATTAACAGTAGCCAATATTCAAATTTTGGTAAAACCCATGTTTTTATAATGAAATTTTATTGTAGATATGCCATTTTTGATAATGATATTGATCTTAGCATAGAATCTTACTATGGCCTTAATAGTTAGAATATTAGCTTATCAGACCATAATGACAAAAGCAAGATTGATCTTCACTCAGTGCCACACTCTTGTAGCATTATGCCATACAAAGTTAAGATTTCTACCTCATCAGTAAATAGTTAGCAAGCTACCACTATTATTGAATAGATTTCGATGTACACTGTGAACCAGTCTAAGCAAAGCTCATTAAAGATTATCAGAAAGTGGAATGGCTCAAAATGCCGACTATGAATTGCAGATGTCAAAATCTAGTAAATAGAGAAATTCAAGTATTTGGAAGTGTTTTAACAGATGGCAGAAAATATGATAGCAAAAACTAAATTCATATTTCTTGTAAGTTTCATAATTAAATAATAATTATAAACTTTTAAACATTATAATATTGTTATTGGCTTTTGTTAAGTTTTTTTCTGGACTGTAAGCTGGCTTCTAACTGGCATTACACAACTGAATTGACAGTAGTGAGTATAGTCGTGTTAAAGATTTGTCCAAGATTTAGATAGTCACTTTATGGCTCAAACTTGTGCCAATCATACAGACAGCAACAACCTCTTTTTCAAAATCTGATCGATGAAAAGGAAGATAAAAACCACTGAAAGAATATTTTTGGATTTCATTTTGTTTGTTTCTCAAAGATTTTCTCTTTTAAGATTATTTCATCCCTCAGTGGGTTTCTGCCACAAATGTTTTGATGAAAACATTTTTTGTCTTGATTTTTATCAATAAAAGAACTAAGTTTCAAAGAGTTGAATCTGAAAGAAAGTTTTTTGCTCTTTACAAAATTACTTAGTGGCTGAGACAGAGAAATTTTTTGCATCTAGCACTTATAGTCAGTATTCTAGATGGATAATGAGTACAACATGTGAGAGATCATATCTCCCACATGTTGTACTACTTATCAAAGTGTTACACTTGATATGTGAGTAAGTGAATGACATCATCATCCCCACCATTATGATTTAACAATTGTTTCCCTGCTAGCATTATTTAGATGGGGTTTTCTTGATGGCCCGTAATTAAACCATCAGGAAATATTGAAGTGAGTTTTACAGCTGTCTGCCCTTACTAACACCAACCAGTTTAAGAGACTGGAAACTCGGTGCTTTTATTGAGACACCATCTCTAGAAAGATTACCTACCAGGGTTAAAAAGTTCACCCTACTCTATTCTATACAGAGTAGGTGTAGAAATTTTTATATATCCTTTTTTTTTATCCTTCTGCTAGACAAGTTGCCATTCAAAGCTAAAGACTCAGCCTAACTTTTTCTTTTTCTTTTAAATGACTCCACCTTGAGGGTTAACTATTTCCCAACAGCTAAGATCCTAACAGGTGCTACTATTAGCGTCAGGGTGGACCTCGGAACAACAGAAATTAAGAGGTGGTTCCATGATCCTGTAAATCTCCCAATCAGAGGCCTTACTCCTTTAGTCATACCCAAAACAAAATTACAATATTACTGATGGAGTTTATCATCATACCCAGGACAAAATGACAATATTAAAAACTATGTGTTTTATCCTTTGATCAGATTTCCTCAGAGTACTAATGTTCTTGTTGATTGAATCACATATATATAGTTGATGAAGAAATACCATAAATGCCAGTTACAATTCGACATTGAGAGAAATGCTGAAGATATAGGTATTCTTTACTAAGGCAAATTGGCATGGTGAAGGACGCTTCCAGAAGCTGAGTAAAGTATTAAGAGACAAATTTTGCTAAAAACAAAGAAAAGAGTACCAGATTGCTATGTGATATCAGTTCTTCAATATGGCAGTGAATGCTGGACAATATCATCAAAGATGAAGGAAAAACTTGAAGCAACTGAAATGTGGTTCTCCAGAAGGATGTTGTGAATATCATGGATTGAGCATGTGAACAATGAGGAGGTTTTGGAAAGGATGGAAACAAAAAGGAAATTAACACTGAGCATCAGGAAAAGACAGCTAAAGTTTCTGGGACATGCAATGAGGAAGGAGGGCTTGGTGAACCTGATACTAACAGCCTACATAGAGGGAAAAAGAGACAGAGGAAAGCAGCAGATAACATATTTGAAGGGCCTGAGCAAGTTGGAGACAGAACGGGGATTGCAAGGTGTAACAGGAGAATTTAAGAACCACCAAGATTAGAGAGACATGGAAAGCCATGATCGTGTACATCCTGAAAGGACAGGGCACATTGAAGAAGAAGAATGTACTAAGACCTAACTGCCACTTAAGTAGCAGTCTTAAATTCATGCAATCAAAGCATCAAAGAGAAAAACTCATCAGAACAATTGCCATGAAAATATTTGTATTGAGGTTGTCATTTTTCCCAATTCAGAATTATATGCATTTATGAATGATGGAAATTAAAAAAGTAAATACTAATCAAAATTATGGCACAGATGAGGTTAACTAGTTCAGCTCTAAAGATATGGAACAATGTTTTGTATCTGGAAAAATTGTTGTAGATTTGTATTCATCAGACCTTTCTACAGCATTTGTCAGAATAAAAAGATTATTGATTTTTTATCATTTTAGAAAGGGGAAGTCCTTTTTATAATATAATTAGAAAGTAAAAGTGATCCCTGACTTTTTAAAGAATTATCTTAATTTGTTTTTATTTATAAATGTCAAGTTTGAAACTGTGACTAAGATATTGATAACTGCATACTATTAATATTGCCCCTTTTCTCCCAATTCATAATTATATGCATTTATGAATGATGTAACTTATATCCTTCAAACCAATAATGGTTTTAACAATAATGCTTTTATCAATGGAGTCAGATTTAGGCATTGAGAGTAGGAAGAGATGCACAATTATACTTTTAAAACACTGAAAATACCAGGTCACTTGGCTTTAAATTAATATTTTTTTATTCTTAACATCAACTCTGTTTCACTGCAGAACTTAAACAACCTCATTCACCTATCATTTTTTAATCAATTTCACTTTGTGCAAGGCAATAAAGCCACTGAGGCACAAAGCGTTACCAGGTGTGGAAGAATTAGAAAACAAAAATATTATTAAGGAGTAAAAACTTGACCTCCACAAAGCGAGCGAAGGGGATGGAATCCCAATCATAGTCTTGAAGAAATGTGCCCCTGAACTTTCCTCTGTCCTCTCTAAACTCTACAACTCCTGTCTATCTGTTTCCTGCTTTCCTGCCTGTTGGAAGTCTTCCTCTGTAGTTCCTGTATTTAAGAATACTGGAGAACCCTAGAACCCTGCTAATTACTGTCCTATCAGCCTCCTACCGATCTTTGGCAAAGTGTTCGAAGCCATTATCAACGCCTAGGTGGTCCAGCATTTCACAGCTAACAGGCTTCTCTTGGACAAACAGTATGGTTTTCGCTACACCAGGTCTACTGCTGATATGCTAATGACCATCACTGAGTATATATACCAGCTCCAGCCATTGCCTTGGATATTTCCCAAGCGTTCGACAGAGTCTGGCATGCTGGCCTTCTACACAAACTGCGAAGCTATGGTATAACTGGACATTTGTTTGACCTAGTCCAGTCATTCCTCTCCAATCGCACATTGAAGGTAGTATTAAATGGACATGCCTCCTAAAACTACCATACGAATGCGGGTGTCCCTTAAGGATCTCTCCGAGGTCCTACACTCTTTCTGATTTACATTAAAGGTTTCCCTGATGCTATAAAATTCAAGTAGGCATGTACGCCGATGACACCACAGTTTACTCTCACCTTGATCAAAAATCTGGTGTGGGTGATTAAACAAACCTCGCTGCCGAGCTTGAGAAGGACCTCCAATCTGTGATGGACTGGGGTAAGAAATGGCTCGTAAATTTTAATGCTTCCAAAACGAAGCTGCTATCAATTAACCATCATAGACAATCGCTACTACCTCCCATTAGCATGGAACGGGCATGTCTTCTTGGCCTCAATCTCTCAGCAGACCTCAAGTGGAATGAAAGTTGGTTCTCTGTGCAGGGACTGGAAGTTTTTCTCACCTGAGTCCATCCTGCACATCTATAAATCTACCATCCGCTTGTGTATTGAATACTGCTGCCACATCTGGTCAGGTTCCTCTGATAATCTCCTCGGGTTCTTGACAAAATACAACGGAGAATCTGTAATGTGATCAATGCCGACTTGGAGCCTGGCTGCAGTCACTCTCTCACTCGTGTGATGTGGCTTCCCTGTGCCTCTTCTATAAATACTTTCACAGCTTCTGCTCTGATGAACTTAGTTCACTGGTGCCCCCTAGGTATGAATTTGCAAGAGATACTAGATTAGCAACTAGGTTCCACCCTTTTACAGTGAAACAGATAAAATGTAACTGCAATTTTTACTCTAACAGCTTCTTTTCTCGCACTTCCTGCCTGTGGAATTCCCTTCCATATACCTGCTTCTCTAACAGCTACAATCTCCAGGAATTTAAATGTAATGTCAATAGACAGCTATCACACTAACTCACATCCATTCCCTCAAACACTTTACCCATCTACCCAACCCCCATCCTCAGTATCCTCATCCGTCTACCACCCTCTTTCCGACATTTCCTATAACTAACCACTCTTTCTCATCACTTTCCCCTATGTAACCCCTTGTGCAATAGTGACAGTAGAATGCCTTGCTTGGGGTAAAATGATTAAAAAAAAATAAGAAGAAAGAAGAATAATCAGGAGGATAGCATATCCTTGATAATGGTCTTTTTTTGAAATTCAAAATCGTAAACATTGATCAATGATAACCACTTGACTCTAGTTCTTTCTACATCACCCTGTATATCTTTTCCTTTTCTCTCTACCTCTGCAACTGTCATCACACCTGTATTCCCATCACTTCTCTTAATCCTTTCTCTGCCACCCCCTGTAACTGGTTTGGCTTTCTCTTTACTCTCCTTCTATCTAATCATTCTCTCTTATGTAGCCACCTGCGCATCAGTGGCATTACTGGCTTGCTTGGAGTGAAACAATTAAAAAACGAAAAAAAATAAGTACAAATTTTTCTAAATAAAAATAAAGTACAGATAACGCTTTGAAAAGTCTGGAGTCAATTTGACATTGTATTTCATTTTTTTTTAATCAAGTTCACCCCATGCAAGGCAGTAAAGCCATGAAGACATATGGGGTTACTGGATGTAGAAGAATTAGAAAGCAGAAATATTAACAAGGAATGAGAACCAAAAAAGAGTAAGTAGGAGAACAGTTAATAGTGATTAATTTAAATTTTTCAACATTAAAGTTGACTGGAAATCATGGAGCTGGAAGGGAGTTTCACAATCAAAATGTGCAAGAAAAGAAACTGTTGGCATAGAATCTACAGCTACATCAAGTCAGCTCAACTGATTGATGAGATCTCAAGACCGGTCTAGTACTGCGCTTAAATTCAATAAGTCTAGGTACCATAGTAAAGAGCTTATCTGAACAATTACATTGAAAATATTTATAGAAAAGATGCATGGAGGCAAGCTTATAAAATTGAAAAAGTGACTGAATCTGATATGCTAGATCAGGACCAATAATATTACTGATGCTTCTTTGGATTTAATCAAGGAATTCAAAGTAAATAGCAGGAGTGCCAACCCCTATGTGGCAGTAATATTTTAAGCAGGAGTGAATGGGAGACATATAGATGGGCATGACAGAGTCTAGAGAAAAACCGTCTCACACAACACAGTGAACTAACTTTCTTAGCAGCTGACCTATATATCATTTGTTTTTATTTTTATTTTTATTGCTACTATTTTTAATTATCTCACATTATCAGCATTAGTTTTTAAAAGAAATATGCTTCTGGATATACATTTATCATAAAAGATTCTGAAATTAGTGCACTTTCAATACATTTTACCTGTTCTTGATGTAAAATTGTAAGTGGTATCTGATATATTTCTTCAAACCTTACATATATATGGTTCTGCCAAGGAAAATAATACAAATCTGAAGAAATCCTTTTGAAGGGCAAAATATATGATATTGATTTCTTTTTACTTTGTAATTCAATTACTGATATTCTTACATGTGTAAAATCCAGAATATCTACATGCTATTAAAATCTTTCTGTTCCTATTAATATACAAAATGCTGACAATTTATTTTTAACATGACCCATTTTTCAAAATCTAATTAAACATCAGAATTTTGTGGCAGTAATTTCAACTGATTGTTCCATGTATAAAAAGACTTTAAAGATTTATCTGTGCTTTTATTTAAAAATGTTAAGTTTCCATCTCCACACTTCACCTCTTTCATCTCACTGTCACATTAAAATTGACTAGAATGACAATAAACCAACGTTGCTAGCAGCAGACCTAGCAATTGATTCAGTATAATCTTTCCACTTCATATCTGTGGAAAATGTTTGCCTGAGAAGGTGAAATGAGTCACTCTTCTGGAGGTTAGCATCAGCCATGCAGGTGAAAGGCAGAAAGGGTTTTTCAGATATTTAAAAAAGAGCAGTTTCATTTAAAAGGTGTTAAAATTAACAAGCCAATCCTTGTCCCATTTAACAGCCTATTGTAAATTATTTTAGGTCAGCAGCCAAAATGATAAAATTTACTATTAAGACAGAAGTAAATAGTTGTGTCATCACTATAGATACCAAGTTGACAAATAATCCAATCAGGAAGGTCATTGACAAAGATTAAGAACAACATGGATTCAAGGCTACAGCCCTGGGGACATCTGCAATATTCAATTTAATGTATATTTTAGCATCAATCTTTCATCTAAATATGTTTTGGTATAAACAGCCAACAAGGAAGATTTTATTAATCTTTGTTTTAACTTTTCCAGTATTCTTACATGTTTCCTTTTTGCTGGATATAATGAATGTAAAAATGTTCCAGAGTTATTTGCTTTCCAAGCACTTTCAGCCACTTCTCTGACCATTTTGAAAGATTTTATGTTTCCGCTATTATCATTTTTTTCCTCTGTTTTGACTGTAACATAATAGTTTTTGGTGTTTTTGAAAAGGAGGGTTCTTTAAAAGCTATCATGTGATGAGAAAAACTGGAAATCATATGAGTGTAAAAAACTTTCAAAACTCCCTTTCCATTGTTAAATAATGTAAGGTTGATAGGAGAGAATTGTTTGATACATAGTGCTTCTCTAAAAGTGAGATGTTTTTGATATTGTGATTTAAATAATATTTTTGTATTTTCGACCAGAATTTTCCTTAAGGGTTCTTGTAAATTATGGGTTAATTAATGGTTTCTTTCTATTGCACATTGGTTGGATAGGTGGCATGTAAGATGTCTACTCAAGAAGTAGTAGTATGTCCAATATCGGTAGTTGATTTATGACAAGAAACACAATTTATGGATGAATAGCAGATATTTATCTTATGAATTAATGTGTAATTCTGGTAGAAAAATTGTCAAACACAACAGAGTGAACCAACTTTCCTAGCAGCAGACTTAGTAATTTATTCAATATAATCTTCCTCCTTCATGTCAGTGGAAAACGTTAGCTTTAGAAGTTGCAATTTGCTACTCTCCTTGAGGTTAGCATCAGCCATGCTGGTGGAAGGCAGAAAGTGTTCTTTCAGATATTTACTAAAGAGCAGTTACATTTTAGAGGTTTTAAAATTAACAAGCAATTTCTTGCCCCAGTTAACAACAGAAAGTATATTATTTTTAGATCAGCTGCTAATTTGATATTATGGAACTGCTCAGACTTACTATATCTTTGAAATCAATAATTATTATCCCATAATATTTGCTACATAATGTACCAAGGAAGCTATCACTATCATACTACTATCATACTACTATTGTATATAACTACAAAGAAATTCAAACTCAGTTAATTACTTTATTAATATCTGTAAATTGTCTTATTTTAGCTGCAATGAATTCACTACATATTTTTAAAAATCATAGTTACTTTGCTTATGAGCATTCAGAAAGATGCTACCCCTAAAAAGGTTAAATTGTAGTCAAATGTTTACTGAATGTGGAACATAACTTTGCCAGAAGAGAGCGTTGTCATGGTAGAAATTAGCATTTTTGTTGATACACTAAGAATCATCATTATTCAAAAGCACATAATTGTTTCTTTCAGAAGCTGGACTGTTTTCTTTATTATATGCATAGACTTATTGGCTGATTGCAATATCACCTCAGGTGATGTAAGGTTTGTTAACTTGCTCAACAGACAGAATTTCTACAAGCTGATCAAATAACACTGATCATGATAAACAGCAACAATTACAAAGGGAAGACAGATGTTTTCCTGTCCTTTTTGATGGGCAAATGGACTTATCTATATCCTTGGAATTTGGTTTTGGTTCTACCCTGAAGAAAAACAGAATTGGAAAGACAGAATGGGGATGAAGCTTTCAACTGTTTTATTGCTGATTCCTCAAACTGAGATTTTCACTTGTCTGGAATTTGATTCCATCTTGTTTAGTTGCTTTCCCTAAACATAGAAAACTTTAATGAAATAATGGATTTTTAGTAACACGCATTTTCCCATTTAGACTCTTTGTAGGTGATTTTCTAAGCAAAGCTTAGATGTGGCCCAAGGCTAAATGCATAGGGCACAGAGTGAAGATTGAACTCACTGCTCAATTGTAATGATTCTAGTAAGGTAAGCTTGTTAATCATTACACCATGTTAAGGCACTCTAGACTCCTTGTAGAGGACAGGGCAGCAACCTATTGATGTTACTGCAATTTAAATAGTAATGGCATTTTCATGAAACTGTTGTGTTAACATGATGGGTAAAATGCACTGTTTTACAGGGATCTTTTTCTTTTATTTGTTGCGTTCCTTCAGAACATAGGCGATCATGACCCTCCATATTTTCTTCTCTCTTATAGCTCTTAATAGGTTTTGTCTATTTATTTCTCCAAAACTTTGTTCTACCATTCATTTACTGAAGATCATTTGTCTCACTTTCCCTTAATCTGTCCTGTGAGTATCAGATTTTCTAAGCCCTCTTTCCTCATTATGTGCCTCAGAAATTTCAGTTGTTTTTTCTTAGATTATAAGTTTCTTTTTGTTTCTGTTTTCTCTCAAAATTTGTTGTTGCTTACCTGTTCAATCCATGTTACCTTCAGTGTCTTTCTGTAGAACCACATTTCTGTTGCTTCAATCTATTCTTCATCTGTGAGGAGATTGTCCTGCTATCAATGCCATACAGGAAGACAGATATGTCATAGTTCAGTACTGTTTTTTTTATTTCGAATGAAAGTTTTTTTTGTCTCCTAATACTTTGCTTAGCTTTTGGAATGCATTTTTGGTAATCCCAATACATCATCGGATCTCAGTGTCACACTTTCTATCCTCTGGTAGAACACGTCCCAGATTGTTTGATTTTAGGCTTCTAAATTTGTAATTTGCATTTTGGGCTCATCCAAAAACCTTCGGATTTCCCTATAGTCTTAGGCAGGCAGAATTAGATTCAGGCCTTTAATAAGCTCACAAGAGCAAAGCAAACTTACTCAGGTGTTGGAACTCATTTTGATTATTTTCTTCTTCAAGTAAGGTAGGTACAATTCCAGTAAAACAAAACACTATAGCATAATAATGGATTTTTAGGAATATAGTCTGCTGTAATGAAACAATATATTGTAACCTATGACAGAAACATCATAGATTGTCAGTAATGTAACTGACTACAACAGAGTAATCATGATATGGATTCCCTCTGGTTCTTTCTATAAATCTTTTTGTAGCAACTGTTGTGACAAGCTTTTTTCTCTGGTGCTCCAACTGCATGGATTTAGGCATGTTACAAGATTAGCATCTAGGTCCCACCTATTTACTGTTGCAATAGCAAAATGCCACTGCCACTTTAACTGCACCAATTTCTTATTTTGCAGGGATGTGTGTTGTGGTGCAGTGGTTATTGACTCAGAACAACAAATTGGGGAGCTGAGATTGAATTCAAGTTGAATTCCTTACATTCACTATCGCACAAATACCTTTGAGAAAAGTATTTAATCCGTCACTTCTCTCCAGTTATGGGTTAAATAATAGAACAGATTAAGTTCTATAGCCTTGACTGGCAGCCAGTCTACCGCAGAAAGCAATGGCAACCTACTGTGGGATAATCTTCTGCCCAGTCAGTCATGTCTCTTTTGAGATTGCTCAAAGTGTGTATCACGTATGGCACTTAACTGACTGACTCCGATAGAACTCATTTCCATTTACTTGCTTCCTTGATAAATACAATCTTCAAAAGTTTAAATGCAATGTTAACCACCATCTTAGATCTTCTTGAATCCTATTTATCTTTATTTCCTTTCCTCCACCTCCCCTATACTCCGTCTTTTCTCTCACTTTCAGTCCATGTAACCCCCTGCTTACTAGTGGCATTTCCCTCTTTCCTGGGGTGAAAGGATAAAAAAAAAAATTCTCAGTAACATATGTTTGGTTTGTTTTATGGCATATCAACCCATTGGGTTATTTAATGCCAAAATTTAATTTCCTTGTGATCATTAGTAATTTCTTTTGCAAAAATGTATTGCTGGTAAATTTTACTTTAGAAATATATTTTTATACTTTTATAGTGTTTTGACCCCAGTTTGGCAATTACCTATTTGCCCATGGCTGGAATCCTAACAGGTACTACCACCCAGTGCTTATTGTCTTATTGCAGATACTCTCTCATAGGGTTACTCAGTTAAGAATGAAGTGTTGTTTACTGAGCTGTGTGACTCATTGCATTCACAGTGGACAAAAAATTGATTCTTTGTGATTTGTGAAGCTTTTCTTTTTGCAAAACACTAAATAACCCAGGCCTGTCTGTAATTCAGATCTGGATCTCTTTAACTTTTGTTTCTATTGCTGCTGTTTTTTCAATCAAATTTACCCCAAGCAAAGCAAAAAACTACTAAAATACTAGGAATTACTGACCATGAAAAAATAGAAAAGAGAAACCTTTCTAAGGAGTGAATACAATAGAAGAGTAATCAGAAAAGTAGTAGATAACAATTGATATTGCTTTTAAATTTTTTAAATTCAAACTTAACTGGGAAGCATGAAGTCTGAAGAAAGTTCCACAAGCGGGAAAAGAAACTTGTGCCATAAAACTTATGATTACATCTAATTCAACTGTAAATTAATGAGACATAGTTGTTAATCTAGTACTGCACTTAAATTCATAGAGTCTATATATATCATAGTGAAGTGGTTAAGAGATTGGTATTGACATTGCATTTAAATTCCTGGAGGTTGTAGCCATCAGGAAAGTAAGTATATGGAAGGGAGTTCCACAGGTGGGAAGTGCGGGTAAAGAAGCTGTTGGAGTAGAATTGTCATCTGCATTTGGTTAATCTAACTGTGAATAGGTGAGACCCAGTTGCCAATCTGTGGCAAGGAAACCAGTTACTTAAGTTTGTCAGAGCAGAAACCATGAAAATATCTATAGAAAAGACAGAAGGAAGCCACATCCTGTCGGTAAGAAAGTGGCTGGAGTCGAGCTAGGTATTTATCCCATTACTGATTCTCCTTTGGATCTTGTCAAAAACACTGAGATAAATAGCGGTGGTGCCTGACCATATATAACAGCAGTATTCCATGCATGGACAGATAATAAATGATAGCAGAATGATAAAATTGGTTATATGAATATCAATCAACAGAGACTCAGTTTTAAGTGGGAGGTTTGGAAAGGATTCTTTAGATGATTAGAGTAGAATTGAAGGGAATTTACAAGCAAAACATTTATCAGCAGAAGATATTAACACTTCAAATTAATTGAAGTGAGGTGGAATTGAAAACTTACTCTTATTTAATAAACTGTTACAGAGCCATCAGTAGTCATGTGAGCCAAAATTGTTGGATGTAGTATGGAGACTCATCAAATAAAAACTTAGCTCCTTTAAGAACATGTTTACATTTATTATGTACAGTCTATGGTGATCAGATCTGTCACACTGGTATAGCCAGAAATAATGTTTAATGGCAGCAGAATATGCTGGTATAAACCATGGAGAAGACTGAGGCTTCACTTGGTATTTTTGAGGAGCATTTATGCCAGCTTTGACCCAAGAAAAAACCTCACTGGCAGAATTCACACTGGTAAGATTAAATGTATCAATCCAAAGGACATCTTGAAGAGTGACCGCTTGGGAATACCAGGTGCTCTATGTGTGTAGTGATGGATGTGTGTTGTGGTGCAGTGGATATCGGCTCGGAAAGAGAAATTGGTGAGCCGAGTTCAAAATCTAGTTGAATACCCTGCATTCACTTAAGCACTGGTACTCTTGGGAAAGATATTAATCCATTCCTTCCCTCTAGTTATGGGTTAAATAACAGGGTAGGACTTGGGAACCCTGCCCTTAAAAACAAATCCCAATGAATCTTGATACTCAAAAAGAAAAAAGTATTACTAGACACAAAACTTATATAAAAACAACAATAAATTGTTGAAAGAAAAAGGTATTACCAGCAATAAATAAATAAATAAAATTTAGTTGGCAATAAATGACCTGCTGAGGTTGATATGCCATAAAAACAAAACAACGAAATGACCAAACATCTTGAAGAAAGTCATAAAGTGAATCCCAGGCATTCAGTTTTCTTTAAGTTTATGCTCAGTCCTTTCTTGTTTTCTTTTACTACCTTCTGTAAAAAGCCCTGCATTTTCCTTTCTCTGCTAACAGTACTGTGTCATCTGTATATCTTACATTGTTGAGATTGTGGTTGCCACTGAAGTATCCTGGCAAGGATTTTATTTCTCTCAGAATTGTTTCACTGTATAGGTTGAACAGATCTGGTTAGAAAATACATCCTTGCCATATGCCCCTTACAATTTTTGTATACTTGCTGAATTGACTCCCTATCCATATGCAAGTGGTTTGCTGCCAATATAGATTCTAGATTACCCTAATGTTTTTTCTGGAAAAGTCAAGATTCTTGAGGATCTCTATCAAGTCTTTGTGGTGTACTTTGTGAAATGCCTTTGTGTAGTCTATAAAGCACAGATAGAGGTCTTTCTGCATTTGCATTTGTCTTTCAGGTAGCATTCTGAGCATGAATATGACATTATTCATTCCAGTAATCGTTAACAAAGCCACAATGTTCTTGTACTATCTCTGCGCTGATTCTACTGCATGCTCTGTTTATCAGAATCTGGATGATGAGATGTTATGTGGCTCATTAAGCTTATTGTTTGATGGAGTTTACATTCCTTTGAACCTGGCTTCTTAAGTAGAGCTATGAAAACTGATCTACTTAGGTCCTCCAATATATTGCTGCTATTGTAAATTTTTTTTATTATTTCTATGAGCCTGTTTACTAAGGACATCAACATCTCTATTACAACCCAATCAGATCTTGCTGCTTTGTTTCTGTTGAATTTGGCCATTGCCAATTTCAATTCAGTTTTTAATATTTCTGATCCATCTGTATTTTTGTAAATTGCTGGTTGCTCATTCTTGTTGTGGAAGAGATCAACAATATACTTGTCCCATCTCTAAATTATTTTTGTCTTTTTCTAGTATGAGCATACTCTCCTTTGCTTTTATACATCCTGTTGCTGAGCAGGTCTTTTGTCCTATTAGTTCCTTTATTTTTCATGCATATCACCATTATTCGTTATGCTCAGTCTCTCTACTTTGGCACATTTGTTGTTGAGCCATCTTTCTTTAGCCTATTTTCTTGTGTATTTTCTCCCTATTTCCTTGTGTATTTTCTGGTATTCTCTTCCATATCTTGGCATTATTTTTTGTCTCTTTTGCAGCATGTCAAGAATATTTTCAGTGATCCACTCACTTTTCTTTTGATGTGCTTTTTTCTTTGAGAGGATTTTGTTTGCTGATGTCACTAGAGCTACTCTCACTGCATTCTAATTTTGAGCTTCCATTTCCAATTTGTCCTTCATATTTTGTTTTTAATCTCTTTGTATACATTTCCTGCAGGTTCAGGTCATTCACGAGTTTATTGCACTGCAGTCTTAGGATTGCATTAGGTTTCTTTAATCTTCTTAGTTTTATCCTTAGTTTGCATACAACTGCAGTCAGCACCTGGGTAGGCTTTGCAGTGAAGGACAGCATTTCTGAATCTTTTGTTGATAGTAACATAAAAAATTTGATCCTGAATTTCTCCTCCTGGACTTCTCCATGTCCACTGTCTTCTTGGGTGCTCTTGGAACCAGATGTTGGTTATTATCTAGTCATTTGCTGTGCACCATTGGATCCATTTCTCACCTCAGCCAAAATTGCAGATCATTTCATTTGCTCTCACTTGGCCAACTTTGGTATTTAGATCTCCCATGATGATTCTGATTTCTTGTGATTTGCTCTGTGCCTTGGCATAATCTAGCATGGAACAGTGTTACATTTGTAACTGGGACCTTCCATCAGCAAGAACAAATTCATTCAGACACTGTTTTTTTGTTTGTTTATCTTTTTACCTCTCGTCTTACTGCGACGTATTTCTTATTACTGTTTATTATTCTATTTTATCTTGTTTTCCTTTCTTTTTCATTCTTGTGCCTTCTAACATAGATTATGCTTCCTTTTGTTTTAATTCCTGTCCTTATCACGCCCTACCATTTTTATCCACTCTCGGCAACGTGATGATGCCACGTGAGTAGAGTTACCTTTTGGCGGGATCTACAGATATTCCAGTTGGTCCTTGTATCCACATGCACTATTCATCTCTCCGCCGTTTCATATAACCTTGGTATGTTGATTTCAATCTTCTTTCCTTCTTTCATCTTCTTCGCATTGTAAGTGCATTATTGTGGCACAATGAATAGTTGTTGCCTCTTTATCTCTGTGTTGCTCATTCTTTCTAGCCCCAAAATAAATATTTTAGGAAAGAAATAAAGGACCTTTTGGTCCTGAATTTGCTCAGCCGCTTAGTCATGCCTTTACTATGTCCATGTTGTAATTGCCTATTTCTTGATATAAACGCTGAGCTGCCTTTCCAAATTTGTTGCTTTGTTAAATTTAAATTTAAACCCCTGCCTCGCAGTTCTTAATGCCTTTACTGCTATATCAGACCACCACATGGCTGCTGGTAGGAGTGATTAGCCTTTCCTTTTCTTCTTTGTTCTTGCTGGCTCCCTTCCTGGTATTTAACCTTTCCTTTTCTCTCTTTTATTTCTGTCTTCTTCGTCGCAGTGGACTCATCTTTGTTTTGTTCATTTTTCTTTCAGATTTTTTACCTAATTCAAAGAATAAAATCTTACATTTTTCAATAAAATTTGTCTGTGTGTTCTTGCAAATTTAAGTTTAAACTGGCTGTCTAAAGCAAGATGCTTTTTGGCATTGTGTCCAGGGCAGCACAAGTAGAAGGATTTGATTTCTTTTTCTGTACTTTGTGTTGTCGATGCATATACCACTATTACCATTATACTGAGAGGCTTCCTTTTTTTTTTTTTTTTTTTTTTTTTTTTTTTATAAGCGTTTCACCCCGAGCAAGGCATGTCACTGCCACTACTGTGCAGGGGGCTACGTAGAGAGGAGAAAGGCTGGTTAAATATAGGACATTTAAGAGGGTGGGTGATAGGCGGGTGAGGATACCGAGAATGAGGGTTGGTAGATGAGAGTGTTGTGAGAATAGTTGGGAGTTAGTGTGATAGGAGGTGTCTATTGACCCTACATTTAAACACCTGGAGATTGTAACTGTCGGGAAAGCAGACTTGTGGAAGGGAGTTCCACAGGCGGGAGGCGCGAGAAAAGAAGCTGTTGGAGTAGAATTTACGGTTACATCTTATTTGTTTAACTGTAAAAGGGTGGGACCTAGTTGCTAATCTAGTATCTCGTGTAAATTCGTGCTTGGGCGGCACCAGTGATCTAAGCTCATCGGAGCAGAAGCCATGAAAGTACTTGTAGAAGAGGCACAGGGAAGCTACATCACGCCGGTGTGAGAGCGGCTGCAGCAGTTTAATTACTAAACTTCTTTCAGATATCTGGCAGTATCCCATAATGCATTTCCTTGTGTCTTTATTCAATATAATGCTGACTCCTTTTTTATTATTTCTGCCCCGTGTATATAATTCTGTGATCATCACTGATGAAGTCACCATTGTTTGACCATCTTGTTTCCCATATACCCAAAATGTTTATGTTTAATCTAGTCATCTCCTGTTTCACATTTTTGAGCTGTTGACAGTTATTCATGGTTCTGATGTTCCATGTCCCAAGGGTTATTTTTTTTTGTACCAAGCAGTTGCTGGATAATAGTCCGGTGACACCTGCTGTTCATGTACTTCCATTCCCAGTGAGGGATAAATTCTGAGAAATTTGTCCCCTTTATACTGTTAATGTTAACAGTCACTGAATGATGGTCCAATGACACCTGAAGCACATGTCATTTCTTACTGGGTTAGAAGTCAGTGTCCTTAGGCTTAACCCCCTTCAAACTGTTAGGGTTTGTCATATTGTTGTGTAAGTTCATGAATATACATGAGAAGAATAATGGAGTAGTTTTCCATTGCTTATCAAGACACCACCTCTAGTAAGCTGGCTGTTGACTCCTCAAGAGTTCATTCACCCTTTGTAGACTTACTATTTTGTTCTACCAGGTTGTTAATATCACGTGAGATGGACAAGAAAAAAAGAACTAGCTAAGACATCAAACAAAAACAAAAACATACACACACCTAAAAAGACACAGACACAAAATGCCCTTTAGTTTTTAATGTGCAGGATTCAGAAAAAAGTTTTACAAATGAATTTAAATAGTAAATAGATACTTAGTAAATATTTGAATGACCATTCATATTGAGGAAGATAATGCAGTAGACCAAAGGCTTATTTAATATGAAGAAACAATTCTGTAAAAATCAAAATTAGTCAAAATTCAACGACAAGCATAATATCAGGTAGCCTTTTGCACACTTTTATGCATTTCTCCAAGATGCTTTACTCAAACACAACCAAAAATTGAGTCACTGGTAGATCATGGTCTGATGCCTTGATATGCAAACAAAAATTTCAATTGACACACAGAGTGCAACAAAAATTAATGGAAAATATTGCTTTTTGTGATTGTTCATTTCTCCTCTCCAAAACACTTAGTTGTATTCCAACAAAAAATTAGGTATTTTGGGTAACTTCTACTTTATCATATGCCATAACAATTTCCCATTTTCTACAAGGTGCCAACCCCTCCAATGCTGCAGGGACAATGCATTCATTTTTTCTGCACCATTATTGCATCACATTACAGGCTCCTGTAATGCTCGCGTCTGTTCTTCCAATTGTACAAACATCATTCCATTTTACTGGCAAAATTGACCAAGCAAGAATCCCATTTTACAAATACAACAAAAACCAATATTACTTTGCATTTTTTTTAACTTATGCGTAATGGCAACCTCATATTAGAGCTTTTTGAATAAGCACTTGACATTACCATTTGAACATAACCATTAAAAAAGACCAAGCAATGCTGGGCTATATATATATATATAAATGAGATTAAAACTTTCCCTGATGATCCATTTAGGTGAAACCTAGGTAGGTCTGTCTGGCTCACTAGGTATTTGTTACTCATATATATATATATATATATATATATATATGTGTGTGTGTGTGTGTGTGTGTGTGTGTGTGTGTGTGTGTGTGTGTGTGGAGAGAGAGAGAAACAGACAGCAATAAGGAGTAGGGTGGAAATACTGGCCAAAACAAAATTAAGTTGAAAAATTCAATTGTAAAATTTAAATGCAACATTCATCTATTTAAGCTAGAAACTATTACAAAAACACCAGTCTATCTGAAAGGGAAAGATTAAACAAGACAGAAAAAATTAACACATAGGCGAAAGAAAAAAAAAGAATTACAGTGGTTGCAACTAGCAAAAGGCAAAAACACTATGTTTTCAAAACCAAAGATTAGTATTAGTTGCCAGTAGACAAAAGGCCTATTTTATATGAAGAATTATTTCGATTTTTCACAGAAGTTTGAAAGACAATAATATTATTATACCTTTTCTCTCATTTGGCAAACTCTTCAGTGACTAATCTTGAATGAAAAAGAAACTTATATATATAAAAAATATAAAATATAGAGGGTGAGAAAGAGAAACAGACAGCAGTAGGGAGGTGTGTGGCAATACTGGCCAATGCAAAATTAAGTTGAAAAATTCAATAATTATTTTGATGATAAAAAAAGGTAGTCATTATTCATATCCCAAATCCAAATCCAAATAAAATTTCTTTGGGGCACAAATTTTCTGATACATTACCAAACAAAATAATTAACTTGATGATTAAAAGAAAAGGTAGACATTATTCATACCCCAAATCCAAATTTTGGTCAAATCCAATTGTTTCCTAAACCTTGTTAAGTTATTTCTTAATAAAGAAAAATAAAATTTCTTTGGGTACAAATTTTCTGGCACATTATCAGACAAAATAAAAAAAGAAGTAATTAACTCACTGATATAATTATCAATATAATTAAATCAATTAGAAGGACACACCCTCAAAGTTATATTCTGGCTGTGTTCATTTTCTTTGTTCATTTTAAAGTTACCAAACATAGATCTCTATTTCTAGATATAGTACTAAAAAATTTGATGACCTGGTCAGTGGCCAATAAAACTATATCTGAATTTTCATATAGTATAGACTCAAGTATTATTTTGGGTGATGTCTTTTCCATTTTGAAATGCAAAAGACTGATTAAAGAAAAGACCACAATTTTTACATTTGAAACCTAGTTTTCTTTTTAAAACTAGAAGCATTGTGTATGTCAGTCAGTCAGTCAGTTAAGTGCTATATGTGATAAACATTTGGGAAATAATGTTTTCATTATTTCAGAAGCATCTAAACCAATCTCTGCATGTTGTTTTTGACAGAGTACAGTCACGCAGGATGTGCATTGTGGTGCATTGGATATCATCTCGGAACAAGAAATTGAGGAGCCGAGTTCAAATTCCAGCCAAATTCATTGCATTCACTTACGCGCAAATACCCTTGGGAAAGGTATTAATGCATCTCTTCCTTCCAGTTATGGGTTAAATAACAGGACAGATTGGGTTCTATAGCCTTGGCTGGTAACCAGTCTACCACAGAAAGCAATGGCAACCTACTGCGGGATAATCTTCTGCCCAGTCAGTCATGTCTCTTTCGAGACATGATCGCCCAAGTGTGTATCACGTATAACACTTAACTGACTGACTGACAGTCACTGTAAGTCTCAACAAGAATTCTGTGTGCTTCAGCTGCTGATTGCTTTTGAAGAAAATAGTGCAGTAAAACTTCCTACAAATAGACTTTTTTGACACAAAATTTGACATGTTGTTATAAAAGTAAAGTTGTTTGTATTTCGGCAAAATGATATAAACTGAATTTCAAGCTTGGTTAAAGTACTTCCTTATAGATGTGTTACCATCTGAAACTACATACATGCAGTTCTGGCAATGAAATTTGTTGGAAAACAGCAAGAATTTATTCAAAGTCCTAATATATGAACAAATACAAGAAAAAACTTTATCTTAGTCTATGTTTGTCCTCTTATGAAGTTTATCAAAGCAAATGTTTTCCTTGTGTCTTTATTCATATTGTCTTTTAGAGATACACTTTATCTGAAATATATATATATATATATATATAAAAACTAGATTATAATTATACTCATGTCTAAAAACCTTCCTTGAAAACTTTTGATGGAAGGCAAAAAATGGTTTTAAAAAAAGAAAGAGCTAAGTACATGAACGTCTGTCAAACGTGTTCGGACCGAGAACAGCACGAAGCCTAAAGTAAAAACTGATACAAGTAATCATCTAACAGAAAATGCTCAATACAGAGTAGAGCGAAATAAATAGATAACACCTAATGAGCCAGACAAACCTACCTAAACGGATCGTCAGGGATAGTCAGCTTTCCCTGACAATCCGTTTAGGTGAAACCGAGGTAGATTCGTCTGGCTCACAGGTAGGGTCTGCAGGTGTAGGACAATTACAGATAAGCAGGTATCTGCAATAGGGATTAGCTAGCTGCCATTATAGACAAGCATACTTGGACACAAGCAGCCAGCAACTAGCAAACACACACACACACACACACACACATATATATATATATATATATATATATTGTTAAACATAAGAGACAATGAATGTCTATTATGTTTAATCATGAGCCATTGTAAACGTGGTATTTTGGTTTTAATTTCAGTTGAAAATAAAGACAAAAATTCTCCAACATTTGGATAATTTTTTATTAATTTGGTTCTAAGCTTTCGGCTCACATGAGCCATCTTCAGAGAGGTTATTAAGATGGTAACACAATAACACCCACCATCTGTGATGATTTTATTTTGTGTTGACATAAAACTCCACTAGGCAACCTCTCTGAATATAACCTCTCTGGAGATGGCTCATGTGAGCTGAAAGCTTAAAACAAAATTAATAAAAAATTATCCAAATGTTGGAGAATTTTTGTCTTTATTTTCAACTGAAATTAAAGCCAAAATATGACGTTTACAACGGCTCATGATTAAACATAATAGACATTCATTGTCTCTTATATTTAACAGCATATGTTTAGAAAATTATTTGCTGCCTCGATACACTATTACCTATCTTTTTGTTTTTTCTTACTTCCTTAGGTTTTTCACTATGAGATCAGCAGGGGTGTTGCACAAGACTTATTACTCGGCCCTCCCCTTTTTCTACTTTATATTAACAATCAGTCTAAGAACATTCACAGATCATTAATAAATATCTATACATGTCATACCACAGTTTATGGGTGCACTTCCAAAAATCTAGAAGACCAGAGTCTGACTGCTAATCTTTTCTTTGACCTGTAACATCTCACTGGGGTAAAATCTGGTTTGTAACTTTTAATATTTCAAAACCAAGTGGGTAACTTTCCATCATCAACATACTGACCCTAAATTATAACCAGTCATGATAAATGGTTGCACTTGCAGTATATATCTGTTACTGATTTTTCAAACTTTGTGAAAGAATAAAAGAAAAGAGAGAAAAGAGAAAGAACTACAAGAAAAATTATAGAGAATTATTAAAGAATTATCAACAAAGAAAGAAGGATATACAAATGTGAATCAAGTAATTTAGGTGAGAATAAAGAAATGAAATACGTAAGGACAATACAACAAAAGAAAAGGAAGTTAGAAGTAACAAAGATTATTATAAAAAAAGTAAATATCAAAGTCTACAAGAAATAAGAAAACGATACAGAAAGACATAAAGAATAGCAAAATAAGAAAAATGAAATTAAATAGAAGGAAAAAGAAAAGAAGAGAGAAAAGAAGAAACGGTAGAAGATAAGATGAAAAAGCAGAAAAAGAATTTTTTTTTTTAAACATTACACCCCAAGCAAGGCATTCCACTGCCACTATTGTGCTTGGGGCTACATGGGGGAAGGTAAATAGAAAGAGTGGTTAGATATAGGAAATGTCAGAAGGGGGGTGATAGATAGTTGGATGGGTGGGAAGAGTGTTTGAAAGAATGGAAGTGAGTTAGTTTGTTAGGAGGTGTCTATTGACCTTCCATTTAAACTCCTGGAGATTGTAGCTGTCGGGAGAGCAGTCTTGTGGAAGGGAATTCCACAGTCGGGAAGTGCAAGAAAAGAAACTGTTGGAGTAGAAGCTGCAGTTGCATTTTATCGGTTTCACTGTAAAAGGGTGGGATCTAGTTGCTAATCTAGTATCTCATGCAAAATCAAACCTGGGGGCACCAGTGATCTAAGTTCATCTGAGTAGAAGCTGTGAAAGTATTTATAGAAGAGACACAGGGAAGCCATTTCATGCCTGTGAGAGAGAGACTGCAGGTGGTCTGCCAAGTCGGTATAGAGAAATAGAGAAAAGATAGACCGTAAGATGAAAAGGACGAAAAAGAAATGAATAGAGAAAATAACAAAAGGTAGAAAGTAAGATGACAAGGAGGAAAAAGAAATGAATAGAGAAAAGAAGAAAAGGTAGAAAGTAAGATGACAAGGAGGAAAAAAGAAATGAATAGAGAAAAGAAGAAAAGGTGGAAAGTAAGATGACAAGGAGGAAAAATAAATGAATAGAGAAAAGAAGAAAAGGTAGAAAGTAAGATGACAAGCAGGAAAAAGAAATGAATAGAGAAAAGAAGAAAAGGTAGAAAGTAAGATGACAAGGAGGAAAAAGAAATGAATAGAGAAAAGAAGAAAAGGTAGAAAGTAAGATGACAAGGAGGAAAAAGAAATGAATAGAGAAAAGAAGAAAAGGTAGAAAGTAAGATGACAAGCAGGAAAAAGAAATGAATAGAGAAAAGAAGAAAAGGTAGAAAGTAAGATGGCAAGGAGGAAAAAGAAATGAATAGAGAAAAGAAGAAAAGGTGGAAAGTAAGATGACAAGGAGGAAAAAGAAATGAATAGAGAAAAGAAGAAAAGGTAGAAAGTAAGATGACAAGGAGGAAAAAGAAATGAATAGAGAAAAGAAGAAAAGGTAGAAAGTAAGATGACAAGCAGGAAAAAGAAATGAATAGAGAAAAGAAGAAGAGGTGGAAAGTAAGATGACAAGGAGGAAAAAGAAATGAATAGAGAAAAGAAGAAAAGGTAGAAAGCAAGATGACAAGGAGGAAAAAGAAATGAATAGAGAAAAGAAGAAAAGGTAGAAAGTAAGATGACAAGGAGGAAAAAGAAATGAATAGAGAAAAGAAGAAAAGGTGGAAAGTAAGATGACAAGGAGGAAAAAGAAATGAATAGAGAAAAGAAGAAAAGGTGGAAAGCAAGATGACAAGGAGGAAAAAGAAATGAATAGAGAAAAGAAGAAAAGGTAGAAAGCAAGATGACAAGGAGGAAAAAGAAATGAATAGAGAAAAGAAGAAAAGGTAGAAAGTAAGATGACAAGCAGGAAAAAGAAATGAATAGAGAAAAAAAGAAAAGGTGGAAAGTAAGATGACAAGGAGGAAAAAGAAATGAATAGAGAAAAGAAGAAAAGGTAGAACGTAAGATGACAAGGAGGAAAAAGAAATGAATAGAGAAAAGAAGAAAAGGTAGAAAGTAAGATGACAAGGAGGAAAAAGAAATGAATAGAGAAAAGAAGAAAAGGTAGAAAGTAAGATGACAAGGAGGAAAAAGAAATGAATAGAGAAAAGAAGAAAAGGTGGAAAGTAAGATGACAAGGAGGAAAAAGAAATGAATAGAGAAAAGAAGAAAAGGTAGAAAGTAAGATGACAAGGAGGAAAAAGAAATGAATAGAGAAAAGAAGAAAAGGTAGAAAGTAAGATGACAAGGAGGAAAAAGAAATGAATAGAGAAAAGAAGAAAAGGTAGAAAGTAAGATGAAAAGGAGGAAAAAGAAATGAATAGAGAAAAGAAGAAAAGGTGGAAAGTAAGATGACAAGGAGGAAAAAGAAATGAATAGAGAAAAGAAGAAAAGGTAGAAAGCAAGATGACAAGGAGGAAAAAGAAATGAATAGAGAAAAGAAGAAAAGGTAGAAAGTAAGATGACAAGGAGGAAAAAGAAATGAATAGAGAAAAGAAGAAAAGGTAGAAAGTAAGATGACAAGGAGGAAAAAGAAATGAATAGAGAAAAGAAGAAAAGGTAGAAAGTAAGATGACAAGCAGGAAAAAGAAATGAATAGAGAAAAGAAGAAAAGGTGGAAAGTAAGATGACAAGGAGGAAAAAGAAATGAATAGAGAAAAGAAGAAAAGGTAGAAAGTAAGATGACAAGGAGGAAAAAGAAATGAATAGAGAAAAGAAGAAAAGGTAGAAAGTAAGATGACAAGGAGGAAAAAGAAAATGAATAGAGAAAAGAAGAAAAGGTAGAAAGTAAGATGACAAGCAGGAAAAAGAAATGAATAGAGAAAAGAAGAAAAGGTGGAAAGCAAAATGAGAAGGAGGAAAAAGGAATGAATAGAGAAAAGAAGAAAAGGTAGAAAGTAAGATGACAAGCAGGAAAAAGAAATGAATAGAGAAAAGAAGAAAAGGTAGAAAGTAAGATGACAAGGAGGAAAAAGAAATGAATAGAGAAAAGAAGAAAAGGTAGAAAGTAAGATGACAAGCAGGAAAAAGAAATGAATAGAGAAAAGAAGAAAAGGTGGAAAGTAAGATGACAAGGAGGAAAAAGAAATGAATAGAGAAAAGAAGAAAAGGTAGAAAGTAAGATGACAAGGAGGAAAAAGAAATGAATAGAGAAAAGAAGAAAAGGTAGAAAGTAAGATGACAAGGAGGAAAAAGAAATGAATAGAGAAAAGAAGAAAAGGTAGAAAGTAAGATGACAAGCAGGAAAAAGAAATGAATAGAGAAAAGAAGAAAAGGTGGAAAGTAAGATGACAAGCAGGAAAAAGAAATGAATAGAGAAAAGAAGAAAAGGTAGAAAGTAAGATGACAAGCAGGAAAAAGAAATGAATAGAGAAAAGAAGAAAAGGTAGAAAGTAAGATGACAAGCAGGAAAAAGAAATGAATAGAGAAAAGAAGAAAAGGTGGAAAGTAAGATGCCAAGGAGGAAAAAGGAATGAATAGAGAAAAGAAGAAAAGGTAAGTAAGATGACAAGCAGGAAAAAGAAGTGAATAGAGAAAAGAAGAAAAGGTGGAAAGTAAGATGACAAGGAGGAAAAAGAAATGAATGAAAAGAAAGAAAAGGTCAGTAAGATGACAAGGAGGGAAAGAAATGAATGAAAGAAAGAAAGGTGAGTAAGACAGGAAGGAAAAAGAAATGAATGAAAGGAAAGAAAGGTAGAAAGTAAGATACAAGGAGAAAAAGAGTAAGATAGAGAAAAGAAAGAAAAGGTGGAAAGTAAGATACAAGGGAGGAAAGAAATGAATGAAAGAAAGAAAGGTAGAAAGCAAGATAAAGCAAGGAGAAAGAAATGAATGAAAGAAAGAAAGAAAGCAAGCAAGGAAAGAAATGAATGAAAGAAAGAAAGGTGAAAGCAAGCAAGCAGGAAAAAAGAAATAGATAGAGAAAAAGAAAGAAAAGGTGAGTAAGATGACAAGGAAAAAAGAAATGAATAGAGAAAAAGAAAGGTAGAAGATAAAGCAAGCAAGGAGGAAAAAGAAATGAATGAAAGAAAGAAAGGTGAAAGTAAGATAGGGAGGGAAAAATCGAGAGAAAGAAAGATAGAAAGCAAGCAAGCAAGAAAAAAAGAAAGCAAGAAAGAAAGAAAGGTCGAAACAAGGCAGAAGGAGAAAAAGAATGAATAGAAAGAAAGAAAGAAAGAGAGTAAGCAAGCAAGCAGGAAAAAGAAATGAATAGAGAAAAGAAAGAAAAAGAAAGTAAGATAAAGGAGAAAAAGAAATCGAGAAAGAAAAAGAAATTGATAAAGCAAGCAAGAAAGAAATAGATAGAGAAAAAGAAAGAAAAGAAAGAGATACAAGGTAGGGAGGAAAAAGAAATAGATAGAGAAAAAGAAAGAAAAGGTGAAAGTAAGATGACAAGGAGGAAAAAGAAATGAATGAAAAGAAGAAAGGAGTGAAAGTAAGATGACAGGAAAAAGAAATGAATAGAGAAAGAAGAGAAAGAGAGTGCTGAAGCGGGTGTGTGGAAAGAAATGAATGAAAGAAAGGTGGAGGGAGTAAGACAAGCAGGAAAAAGAAATGAATGAAAGAAAGAAAAAGGTAAGTAAGATGACAAGCAGGAAAGAAATGAATGAAAGAAAGAAAGATAGAAAGTAAGACAAGCAGGAAAGAAAGAAATGAATGAAAGAAAGGTAGGGAGGGAGGGAGGAAAAAGAAATGAATGAAAGAAAGAAAGATAGAAAGCAAGCAAGGAGAAAGAAATCGAGAAAGAAAGAAAGAAAGAAGTAAGATGACAAGGAAAAAAGAAATGAATAAGAAAAGAAAGAAAGGTGGAGAGAAGTAAGACAAGGAAGGAAAAAGAAATGAATAGAGAAAAGAAAGGTAGAGAAAGCAAGATGACAAGGAGAAAAAGAAATGAATGAAAAGAAAGAGTAAGTAAGACAAGGAGAAAAAGAAATGAATAGAGAAAGAAAGAAAAGGTAGAAAGTAAGATGACAGGAAAGAAATGAATGAAAGAAAGGTGGAGAGAGTAAGACAGGGAGGAAAAATGAATAAGAAAAGAAAAGGTGAGTAAGATGACAAGGAGAAAAAGAAATGAATAGAGAAAAAGAAAAAGGTAAAGAGAGAGAGTAAGACAGAGGAAAAAGAAATGAATAGAGAAAAGAAAGAAAAGGTAGAAAGTAAGATGACAGGCAGGAAAAAGAAATAGAATGAAAGAAAGGTGGAGAGAAAGCAAGATGACAAGGAGAAAAAGGAATGAATAGAAAAAGAAGAAAGGTAGAAAGTAAGATGATAGTAAGCAGGAAAAAGAAACAGATAGAGAAAAGAAGAAAAGGTAGAAAGTAAGATGACCAAGGAGGAAAAAGAAATGAATAGAGAAAGAAAGAAAAAGGTGGAAAGTAAGATGACAAGGAGGGAAAAAGAATGAATAGAGAAAGAAAGAAAGAGTAAGTGAGTAAGCAAGGAGGAAAAAGTGAATGAGGGAAAGAAAGAAAAGGTAGAAAGTAAGATGACAAGGAAGGAAAAAGAAATGAATGAAAGAAAGAAAACGTGGAAAGTAAGATGACAAGCAGGAAAAAGAAATGAATAGAGAAAAGAAGAAAAGGTAGAAAGTAAGATGACAAGGAGGAAAAAGGAATGAATAGAGAAAAGAAGAAAAGGTAGAAAGTAAGATGACAAGCAGGAAAAAGAAATGAATAGAGAAAAGAAGAAAAGGTGGAAAGTAAGATGACAAGGAGGAAAAAGAAATGAATAGAGAAAAGAAGAAAAGGTAGAAAGTAAGATGACAAGGAGGAAAAAGAAATGAATAGAGAAAAGAAGAAAAGGTGGAAAGTAAGATGACAAGGAGGAAAAAGAAATGAATAGAGAAAAGAAGAAAAGGTAGAAAGCAAGATGACAAGGAGGAAAAAGAAATGAATAGAGAAAAGAAGAAAAGGTAGAAAGTAAGATGACAAGGAGGAAAAAGAAATGAATAGAGAAAAGAAGAAAAGGTAGAAAGTAAGATGACAAGCAGGAAAAAGAAATGAATAGAGAAAAGAAGAAAAGGTGGAAAGTAAGATGACAAGGAGGAAAAAGAAATGAATAGAGAAAAGAAGAAAAGGTAGAAAGTAAGATGACAAGGAGGAAAAAGAAATGAATAGAGAAAAGAAGAAAAGGTAGAAAGTAAGATGACAAGGAGGAAAAAGAAAATGAATAGAGAAAAGAAGAAAAGGTAGAAAGTAAGATGACAAGCAGGAAAAAGAAATGAATAGAGAAAAGAAGAAAAGGTGGAAAGCAAAATGAGAAGGAGGAAAAAGGAATGAATAGAGAAAAGAAGAAAAGGTAGAAAGTAAGATGACAAGCAGGAAAAAGAAATGAATAGAGAAAAGAAGAAAAGGTAGAAAGTAAGATGACAAGGAGGAAAAAGAAATGAATAGAGAAAAGAAGAAAAGGTAGAAAGTAAGATGACAAGCAGGAAAAAGAAATGAATAGAGAAAAGAAGAAAAGGTGGAAAGTAAGATGACAAGGAGGAAAAAGAAATGAATAGAGAAAAGAAGAAAAGGTAGAAAGTAAGATGACAAGGAGGAAAAAGAAATGAATAGAGAAAAGAAGAAAAGGTAGAAAGTAAGATGACAAGGAGGAAAAAGAAATGAATAGAGAAAAGAAGAAAAGGTAGAAAGTAAGATGACAAGCAGGAAAAAGAAATGAATAGAGAAAAGAAGAAAAGGTGGAAAGTAAGATGACAAGCAGGAAAAAGAAATGAATAGAGAAAAGAAGAAAAGGTAGAAAGCAAGATGACAAGCAGGAAAAAGAAATGAATAGAGAAAAGAAGAAAAGGTAGAAAGTAAGATGACAAGGAGGAAAAAGAAATGAATAGAGAAAAGAAGAAAAGGTAGAAAGTAAGATGACAAGGAGGAAAAAGGAATGAATAGAGAAAAGAAGAAAAGGTAGAAAGTAAGATGACAAGCAGGAAAAAGAAATGAATAGAGAAAAGAAGAAAAGGTGGAAAGTAAGATGACAAGGAGGAAAAAGAAATGAATAGAGAAAAGAAGAAAAGGTAGAAAGTAAGATGACAAGGAGGAAAAACAAATGAATAGAGAAAAGAAGAAAAGGTGGAAAGTAAGATGACAAGGAGGAAAAAGAAATGAATAGAGAAAAGAAGAAAAGGTAGAAAGCAAGATGACAAGGAGGAAAAAGAAATGAATAGAGAAAAGAAGAAAAGGTAGAAAGTAAGATGACAAGGAGGAAAAAGAAATGAATAGAGAAAAGAAGAAAAGGTGGAAAGTAAGATGACAAGCAGGAAAAAGAAATGAATAGAGAAAAGAAGAAAAGGTGGAAAGTAAGATGACAAGGAGGAAAAAGAAATGAATAGAGAAAAGAAGAAAAGGTAGAAAGTAAGATGACAAGGAGGAAAAAGAAATGAATAGAGAAAAGAAGAAAAGGTAGAAAGTAAGATGACAAGGAGGAAAAAGAAATGAATAGAGAGAAGAAGAAAAGGTAGAAAGTAAGATGACAAGCAGGAAAAAGAAATGAATAGAGAAAAGAAGAAAAGGTGGAAAGTAAGATGACAAGCAGGAAAAAGAAATGAATAGAGAAAAGAAGAAAAGGTAGAAAGTAAGATGACAAGCAGGAAAAAGAAATGAATAGAGAAAAGAAGAAAAGGTAGAAAGTAAGATGACAAGCAGGAAAAAGAAATGAATAGAGAAAAGAAGAAAAGGTAGAAAGTAAGATGACAAGGAGGAAAAAGAAATGAATAGAGAAAAGAAGAAAAGGTAGAAAGTAAGATGACAAGCAGGAAAAAGAAATGAATAAAGAAAAGAAGAAAAGGTGGAAAGTAAGATGACAAGGAGGAAAAAGAAATGAATAGAGAAAAGAAGAAAAGGTAGAAAGTAAGATGACAAGGAGGAAAAAGAAATGAATAGAGAAAAGAAGAAAAGGTAGAAAGTAAGATGACAAGGAGGAAAAAGAAATGAATAGAAAAAAGAAGAAAAGGTAGAAAGTAAGATGACAAGGAGGAAAAACAAATGAATAGAGAAAAGAAGAAAAGGTAGAAAGTAAGATGACAAGGAGGAAAAAGAAATGAATAGAGATAAGAAGAAAAGGTAGGAAGTAAGATGACAAGGAGGAAAAAGAAATGAATAGAGAAAAGAAGAAAAGGTGGAAAGTAAGATGACAAGGAGGAAAAAGAAATGAATAGAGAAAAGAAGAAAAGGTAGAAAGCAAGATGACAAGGAGGAAAAAGAAATGAATAGAGAAAAGAAGAAAAGGTAGAAGGTAAAATGAAAAGAAGGAAAAGAAATGAATAGAGAAAAAAGAAACGGTAGAACGTAAGATGAAAATAAGGAAAGGAAGAAAGCAACAAAAGTAGTAGAAAGAAATAAAAAATGAAAGAAAGTAAGAAAAAAAGATTTTAAAAAAAATGAAAAAATAATTTGTTATATGAGAAAACATCTTTAAAGTCATTTCTACTTTTATGACCAAAACATACAAATTAGACTATAACGTCAATTTTATTCATATACCACCACTCAAAATCCAATACCATTCTTACACTACGCTTCACAATACCACTCCAAATCTAATACCATTTTAACTATACCCTTCAAAATGAAAAAAAACGAAAATGCTAATAATAGTGAAAATAAGAAATGCAAAATGTGAAAATGAAATAAATATATAAAAAATTAACAAAATTGTTCATTAAGTGAAAAGAAAAAAAATGGCTACCAAAAAATATTAAAAGTGCCAATAAAAATGCTGTACTAAGCAAATAATTAACAGAACATTATTCGGAATCAATGTGTGACCAATGAATAGAGGAAGAATGAAAGAAAAGGAATGAATGAAAAAAGCAATGAAAGTTGGAAATGAATAAAAAGAAAAGGATATGGTCATGACCATCCATGCTAAGAAGGGTCAAATACCTGCAAGTCATTGTGACTTATTTTAGGGGATAACTGAAAGTACATTTCTTTGCAAGATCAGGCATTTACTTTTATTATTGATTTTATATGACTTCTTTTATTATTGCCATTGTTTTCATTTCTATTTTACGCTGACCTAACTTTCCATGGTGTGGGCGTAGTCAGATTAGCTTATTCAATCTTGAAATCACATTTTTTAAAATGTAATTGCTAATAAAAGTTCATGATTTTCTTTGCTATTTGATGGAAATGGCCAATTCTTTCTTTTCTGTTTGTTTATTTCATTTATATTTTTAATTTATTTATCTGCTTGTTAGACTCTGAAGATGTGACTGAGAAAAATCTAATTTTCAACTATGATGAGTTTTGTATTTTAATCATCACTCTTATATTTTGCCATTTGTTTATTTTGAAAAAAAAAAGAAACTAAAGGAAAAGTAAATATTAGGTTGGAAAAAGAGGAGGAGAAAAAAATAAAGGATGTGAATTTTAAAAGGAAATGAGTAGAGAAAAGAAGAAAAAGTAAAAGTAAGATGAAAATAAGAAAAAGAAGATAGCAAAAATGTAAGAGAAATGAAAAAAGAACAAAATGATTAAGGAGAAAAGAAAGAAAAAAAGATGAGGCAAAATAAAAGGAAAAAGAAACCATAACACAAGAATAATGAAACAAGTGATGAATACAAAAACAGTGAGAAAAAGAAGATATTGAAATAAAAAAAAAGAAATGTTGAAAATAAAAAAAAAAGAAGAGATGATGAAAAAGAAACAAAGAGAAAAAAAAGATGGAAAGAAAAAAATACAAGTAGAAGAGAAATATTCTGATAAAATAATGAAAGTTGGTAAAGAAAGTTAAATGGCAAAAAATGAAAATAAAAAAAGACTAAATATTGACCGAGATGGGAGAGATGGCGTAGTAATAGTATTATTAGTAGTTATAATAATAAGTAAAAAAAAAAGTAAATATTTGGAAGAAAGAAAGAAAGGTTCACAAAGAGTAAAATGGGTTGAAGAATAAACAAAGAAAAGAAAATAAAGAAAAAGTTAGAAAAAGAGAATGGGAGAGGCAATAAAGTTGATGAAGAAAGATGAATATTGAGAAAATGAAAATTAAAAAAGAAGAAATATTGACTGAGATGAAAAAGTGGTGGTAGTATTAGTATTATTAGTAGTAAAAAACAGTCAAAAAAGTAATAAAGGAAAAAATGTACATGAGAGAATAAATCAAAACAAAGCAAAAATGATTGAACTGGAATCTGAAAATCCTCACATTTCGGACAATAAATTTCTAATTTGAAAGCTCTCAATCATTCCATCTGTTCACAATGAATAAAAGGGACATTTATCTGTACTCCATGACACAAAAACCTGACCACTCCTTTAAATATAAAAGTAAAAATGAAGAAAAAAATATTGAAGCAACAAAATTCAATACATAGTCAGTGTCAGTACTTCAATCATCACTCCTATTACTTATAGATAAATGAAGAAACCAGTATAAGAAATCAGAAATTATTATTATTATTATAATTACAGTGATGGTCATGATGATGATTATCATTATTTCTCCTTCTTCTTTTGCTTTGTTTTTTTTTTTTTTGCCTTGATTCCTTCCTATAAATCAGTCAGTTAAGTGCTATATGTGATACACGCTTTGGGCAATCATGTCTCGAAAGAGACATGACTGACTGGGTAGAAGATTATCCCGCAGTAGGTTGCCATCACTTTCTGCGGTAGACTGGTTGCCAACCAAGGCTATAGAACCCAATCTGTTCTATTATTTAACCCATAACTGGAGGGAAGAGATGAATTAATACCTTTCCCAAGGGTATTTGTGCGTAAGTGAATGCAATGAATTGAACTGGAATTCGAACTCGGTACCCTTATTTGTCATTCTGAGTTCATATCCATGGCACCACAATGCACATCCTTCCTATAAATACAACCTATAAAATGAAAAATATTCCTATTTATAAACAAAGGCTATAACCACAGAAACATTTATTCTTTTAGAAAAATAATCATAAAAATAACAAAAATAATTTAACTTTCTTTTTTAAAATTATTCACTCAGTATTGTGGGGTTTAATAAAATTCTTTGTTCAAACATAATAACATTCAACAGAACCTGTTCAGCAGCTTCTTTTCTCGCACTTCCCATCTGTAGAATTCCCTTTCGTATACTTGCTTTCCTGATGGCTACAACCTCCAGGAATTTAAATGCAATGTCAATTCCCATGTCTTATCCACTTGACTCCAGTCATTCCCTCATCCTTTCTACATCATCCCGTGTATCTTGTTCCTTTCCTTTCTCACTCTACCTTTGCAATTGTCATCACACCTGTGTTTCTATCGATCTCTTGCCTTTTCTCTGACACTCCCTGTAACTGGTTTGCTTTTCTCTTCACTCTCCTCCTACCTAAATTTTTACTCTCTTATGTAGCCCCTGGTGCATCAGTGGTGGTACTGCCTTGCTTAGGGTGAAATGATTAAAAAAAAAAACTTAGACTGTTTTTAATATAAAGTTTTTATTATTCAGTTTAAAATTCTATAAATTTATGATCATAACAACAAAGATGAGGATAATATTCTAAGTATAAATAATGATAGTCAGTCAGTCAGTTAATTGCAATACATGATACATGCTTTTAATCTATTTCTGCAATAGGCTGCCAGCAAAGGCTTATAGAACCCGATCTGTCTTGCTATTCAACCCATAGCTGGAGGGAGAAGAGATAGATTAATATATTTCCCAAGGGTATTTCCCCATGTGTGTATAAGTGAATTCAACTGGAATTCAAACTCTGCTCTCCAAACTCTCATTTTGTGCCAATATCAATAAGACCACAATCACTGGTGTCTCTGCAACAGGTGTTTACTCGTGCAACCAGACTGGCATCTAGGTCTCACCCATTCACTGTTAGATCAACCAAATGCAGACGACAATTCTACTCCTTCAGCTTCTTTTCTCGCACTTCTCACCTGTGGAACTCACTTCCTTATGCTTGCTTTCCTGGTGACAACCTCCAGGAATTTAAATGCAAGGTCAATACTCATCTGACCCTAATTCTTTCCACACCGCCCTGTATATCCTTAACTTTCTCTCCACCTTTGCAACTGTCATCACACCTGTATTCCCATCCTTCTCTTGCTCCTTTCTAACTGGTTCATCCTTCTCTTCAATCTCCTAATCTTTTTTTCTTAAGTAGCCCCCTGCACATCAGTGGCGTTACTGCCTTGCTCGGGGTGATATGATGAAAAAAAAAAAATCCTAAAGATTCTGACAGAAACTCACTCTCTCTCTCTCTCTCTCTCTCTCTCTCTCTCTCTCTCTCTCTCTCTCACTCTCTTTCTCTTTCTTTCTCCTTCCTCTTGCTGGATGCTCTATACAAAATTCACCATTAAATAAGCAAGAAAAATTTAACACTGTAATATCTAACCTCACTCACTCTTTCTTTCTTTCTTTCATTTTTTCTTTCTTTCTAACCGGATTTATTTAATTTTATTCATTTTTTTATTTATTTTTTTCTTAATCTTATATGTGTAAATTTATATCTAACAGGCATATAATAAGCTTATTCTGTCTGTAATTGTAGAAATATATATTTAAGAGTAATAATAATTCTTCAGTTGTCAACACTCTTGAAATTTCCACAGATTCAGTTATTATATAGGAATTAATTTGAAACTAAAACTAAAAAAATAATCAAAGTAAAAACAAATTTATAACAATAAATAAAATGTATAAGAGACCCAAATGTTTTACACGTCATGAATCAATGATTCCAATAATTTTTCGCACCAACATCCCTTTTTTCCCAAACCAGATAAAGCCAGAAGAATCCTAGAAAATCATTGGCAATAAATGAAAAAAAGAAGTCTTAATTATCTAGCCTCTTTTACAGTTCATGTTTATTCCACTGACCATTAAGTTGGTGTTGGCACTTTTTATTCCTGTATTCATTCTGTTTTATGCAAACATTTTATATCATTCCATTTTTTTTATTTTAATTTATTTTATATATTATTATCTATATTTTTAGATTTTCTTGATCAGTATTACATTTTTCTTATTCTTTTTTGCTTTTTTTTTTGTTCAACATAATTCTTTTGTTCCCTTCAAATTCCTTCCTTTTTAATTTTCAGTTTAAATTACATTTTTATATATTTCTTTATACCAATTTATTGTTTTATTCATTACTATTCAGTTTTTTTCTTATTTTTATATTTTGTTGTTTTCAATTGTTTGACATTTGTTGTTCTTTTGCCTATTTTCTTTTTTATTCTCTTATAGCTTCACTGTCTTTCTTATATTCTTATTCTTTTATTCTTATTTTTATATTCTTATTCTTATATTTATATTCTTATATTCTTATTCTTATATTCTTATTCTTATATTCTTTCTTATATTCTTACATCTATTTTTTCAATATTTTCTATTCATTCATTTATTAATTTAACTATTTATGAAAATTAATATGATTTCAACAAACAATTTTTTTGTTTTTCTCTTAAATTTAAACAACGTTTTTGTGTTTGCTTATCAGCATTTCTCTGGCTGCTCTTTTAAATATTTTCTTCATTCTTCTTTGTATTTGATTTGTATTTATTTTGTGTTTTACTAGAATTCTTTTTAAAAAACTGTATATACTTTCTTTTTTACTTATTGGTAAATTTATCTACTGAAGATTTTACTCTTTGATTTATATCTCATTATTTTTAATTTAAATGTTTTTCTTTGTTAATTTCTTAAATCAATATTAGCCTTACCTTTGATGATTCTGTAGTTTTACTTTTGAATAAATAATTCACAGTTAGTAATCTATCTATCTATCTATCTATCTATCTATCTATCTATCCAGTGAGAGAGAGAGAGAGAAAGTATAATATCACTATTCATAACTGTGTTATCTGTCGGTACACAGAAGGTAAGGTAATATATGAGGAGATGCTAAAAAGTTCTTGGCCTGACCAAGAAGAGATCCTTATATATATATATGTATATATATATATATATATAGATAATTAGATAGATAGATGGATAGATAGCTAGCTAGATACTATTGTTATAATGATAGCATACTGCAACTCAAAAGCTATACATACATATATAATATATATATATATATATATATATATATACACAGGCTTCATTAAAAATGACAGAAAAGTATTATGGTTAATATTTGTCTATATTTCTGAGACAAGGTAGTATTTACAGTATTTAAATTATTCGAACTATTGTCCTCATCTTTGTTGCCATTTGTACTATGTTTCGGCTGTTGTACGCTCCGGCCTTCTTCAGGTGCCAGGAATTTTCAACTGAACCCTTTATTACAATCACTGGGATATATGAACTTCATTACTTGCGTTAAGCCTAGATAAGAAGTCATGAGTTATTTCCCTCTAACCCTGCAAGTTACTTGTTCACTACAGCATATTATTAATATTTTCTAGAAAATATTAATTTTATTGTTTTTATCTGTGTTGTTGCTGTTGGTTCTGTTAGAATTCATCCTCTTGCTCTCTTCAACAAACTCCATAATGTGAGACAAATGCTTGTGAATAATGGCTTTCCTAACCATCTGATAGATAACCAGATTAGACTTTTTCTTTCTAAGGCAATGAGGATAAAAGTGTTAGCTGGATCCAGTGACTTGACTCAAAGAGTTGTTAGTTTAATATCTGGCTACAGCAGAGGTGAACATAAACATAGTTGAGTTAAAAGGAGATAACTGATAGTGAGAAAATGGCAATTGACATTGCATTTACATTTTTAGATTTTGAGGACCCTAGATGTTATGCCAGAAATTGTCGTGAGAGGCCACAATTTGAACAACAGAGATACGTAGAAGCTACACTGCTGATTGCAGATATGGAAAGGAAACTACAAGACCTCTTACAGAATGTAGCTGAAGAGAGTGACAAGAAAGGACTATGAATAAACTGCAAGAAAACCGAATGCATGGTCATCAGCAAAAGCAGCAACCCAAAATGCCAAATACAGGTAAGAGATATTAAAATCAAATAGTTATAAAAATTTAAATATCTGTGAAGTGTTCTAACAGAAGACAGGAAGTCCGACACAGAGATCTAAAGGTGAATTGGCATGGCGAAGGACATGTTTCGGAAGCTGAGTAAAGTATTAAGAGACAGGAAACTTTCACTAAAAACAAAGAAGAGAGTACTAGATTGCTATGTGATGTCAGTTCTTCAATATGGCAGTGAATATTAGATAATATCATCAAAGATGAAGAAAAAACTTCAAGCAGCTGAAATGTGGTCCTACAGAAGGATGCTGCGGATATCATGGACCAAGCATGTGAGCAATGATGAGGTGTTGGAAAGAATGGAAACAAAAAGGAAATTAATATTGAGCATCAGGAAGAGTCAACCAAAGTTCATGGGACATGAGGTAGGAGGGCTTGGAGAACCTGATACTAACAGGCCAAATAGAGGCAAAAAGAAACAGATAAAAGTAACCAGATAACATATTTGAAGGACCTGAGCAGGTGGATGACAGAACGGGTACTGGGAGATGTTACAGGAGAAAGCGTGTTAAGAGCCACGATAAGGAGACCTGGAAGGCCATATTCACCTACGTTCTGAAAGTTCAAAGCACATAGAAGAGGAAAAAGAAGCTATTGGGGAAGCAAGTAAATGGAAGGTAATTCCACAGGTGTGAAGTGAGAGAAAAGAAACTGTTGGAGTATAAGTGGAAGTTACATTTAACTATTTCCGTTGTAAAGAGTGGGACCTAAATACCAATCTAGTATGATGCTTAAATTCATATAGCCAGGGAACCAGAGAAAAATGCTTGCCAGAGCAGTGAAAATATTTGTAGAAAGACGGAGGGAAGCCATGTCACATTAGAAAAAAAGGACTGAAGTTGAGATGCAAAGTCAGAATTGATTACATTACAGATCTTTCTTTGGATTTTGATACAAATCTTGAGATGACTATCAAGAGCACACAACCAGATATGGCAACAGTATTTGATGTACAGATGAATGGTAGATTTATAAATGTACAAGATGGATTCTGACAAGAAAAACTTTCTGGCCCAACACGCTGACCCAACAATCCTAGCAGTATAGCTTCAATGTGGTTATTCCACTTCAGGTTGATTAAAAAAGTGAGGCCAAAGAGACTAACCATGCTGATGGTGGGAAAGAAAGTTTTTCTCTGGTGTTTAAAGAAGAGCAATTTTTTTGTTTTTGGAGACTTTAACCTTTACAAGCTATTTTCTGGATATAATTAACCACTTATTAGTGGTCTGTTTCACGAGCAGAATCCTGATTTACTTTCTTAGTCTTGGCAGATTTCTTGTTGTGACAGAAGTAAATGGTGATGTCATCAGCATAGATGCCTACTTGTGAACTGATGACAGCAGAAAGATCATTGTATATATAAATATATATATATATATATATATATATATATATATATATTGATTATTTAATTCTTAGGTTTTGGTCATAATAGGGTTAGACCAGTGCACATTTGTATTAAAAAGTGTTCAATGTAATTATATTGTAGAACTTTTGAATATTTTCCATTTTTAAACGAGTTATATCACTACCCAGGTTTCTACCATAAGTGGTGTCTTCAGGCGATTTTTAATAACTGATTTTACCGTTTTCCTTTTTAAGAATGCTCTTGTAATGATGTTTAATTTGAACTCTCATGTAACAGGGACTTTTTGAACATGCAATTTTTAAATTAAAAACGAATTATGGCGTTTTTATCCATGGTTGTATTAATCTAAGAGGTATTTCTCAGTGTTGATGCATTTAGTCAGAATTTTCATTCTTTCATTTTTGTTTGGGAATAGCATAATTTCTAATTTTTCCTTTTGGCACAGTCTACATATTTTGCTACCATTGTAAGGCTTGGCTGCTTTCACAATGCTCCACATTATGTCTGAGTCTTTTTCATATTTGGATTTTAATTTCCACATGTGGTTAGCCAATTTTGTACAGTTTTTTAATTTTTTTATATTGAATTTAGATCTGTGATTAAACCACCTGGTCTTAAAGGCATCTTTGGTTGAGCCCAAATATATTTTATTTTGGTCATTTAGGTAATGTACCTTTGTATATATATATATATATATATATATATATATATATATATATACAGTACTGGCCATAATTATTAGGCTACCCCAGTGTTTTAAAAAAATATGTATTTTGTACTATTTTTTAGAATTTATTGCTAAGTGAATAATTGAAGAAATTCATGAGTATATTTGATAATATAATTGGTAGATAAATATGGAGGAATTATATCATTGAGGAATTTTTTATAATCTCTAACTCGGTGTATAAATCTAACTTGAATCCACATCTATCAAACCTAATACAATTTTGAACAAATTGTGTGTGTGTGTGTGTATATATATATGTATATGTATGTATGTATAAAAACATGTCTTTTTGTTCATATATATATATATATACATATAAATGAAAAAAAGGCATGTCTTTTATTCCTTTTGTTTCTTTTATTCCTTTTCCAATTTTTTGACATGGTTCAGAATGCTTCCAATATTATTGGAACATAACCCTTTTTAGTTACCAGAGAAAGTTCTGGTATTCTTTAATTTTGCTAGTTTTCTTTCCTTTTCAACCTTTCATTAAAGATACTGCTCTGTTTCTTTTGTTCACAGTTATGAGATTTAGTCTTTATACTTGGATAAAATAGTCAGTCTGAATCTCAAACCTTTTTGTTTTCAATGACAACAATTTTCCCTCATTCCATTTTTTTATGTAGCTGAACCTGAGAAATTTTTACAATTCAAAATGTATCAAAATTCCTACTCTGTTTTACCTGCTTTTACATTTTCTTTGAATCAAGATGTTTTTCATATATGTAACATTTTCTATTTTACTGCATATTTGATTAGATGAAATTGCATTCTGGTGTTCTCTCTCATTAATTATTAGTAGTTTTAAAAAATTAATCTAATTGCCATTGTCAGCCTTATAGAATTTCCAAGAACATCCTTATGTTTTTAACTTTTTTTTTTTCTTTTTTTTTGTAAGTTTTATATTATCTATTTTTATTTTTTAATTTTTCAATTTTAATAGGTATTTTATTATTTTACATAGCTTGATCTCTTAATTTATTATCTTTCATTGCAATTACCTTTTCTTTTCAGCTGATTTCTCTGAAACATTTTTTTACCAGATCTTATATTGAAAATGTACCAAATTAAAAATCATCACTTTATATTTTTTCTGTTATTCTTAGGTATTTAAATTTTGTCTTTATGTCAGTTGCTATAGGTTTATCTAATTTTATTTATATTATTTTATTTTTTATTTTTACTTTACAACTTTTTCATTGAATTTTTATCATATTTTATATATTTTTTGTTGGCTTTATCTTGTTATTACCTTTGTATTGTTTTAGTTTACACTTTGATATTTTAATTAATCCTTTATTTTTAATGAATTTATTTTATATTTTATTTATTTTATCCTTTTTTTCAAAATTATATTTTTATTCAATCATTTTGTTTTTAATCTTTGCTTTATTGAGGCTATTTTTGACTCTCATTCAAAACCTATTTTTCTTTTTCATCCATATGCAGCCATTTTCTTTCTCTACTTTCAATTTAGAAAGATATTTATCCAAGGTTTTAATACCCAGTGACCAATCAAAGAAAGAATTCAATAGACAAAGAGGAAGAAAATGGTGTAATGAAAAGTGACTCATTGAGAATTATCAATGAAGTGTCACTGCCAAGTATTTATTATAATAGAGAGGTTTTTATTGAAATTGTCTTTATTTTCTTTTTTTTCTTTTGTATATTTTTCACTCGGCTTCCAAAGGATATGACTAATGCCAGAGTAAAGTACCAGTTAATTGTAGCTTCGGTATAAATTAAGTACTATTATGTTACCTTAGTTCTCTGTGTACAAGTGAGAGGTAGCAAGGGCAGCTGTAAGATTATTTTAAAAAGATGAAATTCTAATCGGCACAAACTTAATAATTGACCAGCAGAAACACCCACCATCTGAAATTAAAGGGAAAACAACACATCAAAGTAGAGTTAAAAATAGAGCTTCAATCATTAAAGTGACATTGTGGATATGGCCTATGACACTTAAGCAATGAAGGATTTCAAATTTTGAATAAAGAGAGTTTAATGATTTTTATTGTAGAACTTGTTTTACACAGGATAATATGAAACAATTTTTTTTTATCTTTTCAAAGTAAATGATTTTTATATTAGAAGCACCCTCATTTGTCATATACATGGCTCAAATATTATAGCAAACAACAATTATAGACTATTTACTTTATTAAATATATTTTTGGCGGTCTTAGAAGGTTGTAGTAATATGCAGAGTTTAATAAATAAATTAAAATAAAATATTTGTATTTAAGAAAATAGACCTCAGGAAGCAAGATTCACTAAGTGTTCATTCATCTTAAATGTGAAAACAATCATTTTGTGCTAACCTAACGAACAGGCTGGTCCACTCCACTCTAACCACGAAAGAACTAATCAGGACAGCTACCTTCTACAAAGGAGGTGTCATTCTTTAACATCCAATGAGCAATGAATTCTGCCCTACCATCAAGAAGGATACAGGTTTGTATTTGTATAAAAAAAAGAATAACCCATTCAACACAACATTCACTAAGTGTTCATTCATTTTAAAAGTAAAAACCAACATTCTGTGCCAACATTACAAACTATTGCATATAAAATCAAATTTGCAGACAATAAACCCAACTATTTGACTATTTACTCTTTATCATTAGTTACTATTATAGTTAGTAATTACAACCTTTTCTCAGTGGTCACTTAGCTGAGTGGTTAGAATGTTGGCATTCCAAATGTGAGACCTGGGTTCTTATGTCACCAGAGTCAATTTATCTGGAACGTGACTGAGAAGATAATTCCGACTTGTGGCATAATTAAGAAGTTTTAGGAAACTATACCACAGGTTGACCCAAGCTTTGTGAGAAAAATTGGTTAGATGGAACTCTTTGAAAGCCACTGATAATGCAATATCAGAACTTATTACTGAGACTTTTGGCTTACTGGCCTTGTTCAAACTGTTGATCATGCCAAATGATGCCCTCTCTTTCACAAACTGAAACTAAGGTTCCCTCAAGATAGATGCATTATAAACTACAATTTTGTACCATGAATATTAGAGAAACATAAATGTGCCTGAGTAACTGTTTCCAACTGGGATTAACTACTCAGGGATGATCATATACTGGTTTTCAGGCATACATTCTTTCTACTTCTTACTATTTATGGTAACATTTACATAACTCTCAGGAAAATGATTCTATAATTAATTTAACAGATCTGGAGTTATATTATTTTCTTTTTTGCTTTTTTGCTTTGTTCATTTACAGTTAAACTATCAGAAACCAGTGGCCTGATTTGGATGGAAACTTAAATCATTCTTCATAAATGTATACAGATGATACTTATGGAAGCACCTCAAAAAATCTCCAAATGTTCAGTGTTTTGCCACAGCCATTTTTACTAATAACATGTCTCTCTCTCTTTGTGCATTGTTCTTCAGGAGAGCTTTCTTTCTTTTGTTGCTCTCCTCAATAATTTCTCCTTCATGACTCTTTACTGTCTTTGAAGTGCTTGTTCCTTGTCCCATTTTCAAAAAGATTTCAAGAATCTTATTCAGTTTACTTCTCTTTTCTGGCTCCATGAATGTTTAATTCTTTATTCCTTATTTGTGAAATTAAAATTCTAGCTTCTTTCTACCCAGCTGAAACTCAAATTCAGGTTTACTCTTCACTTGCATCTATACTATAGGGCCTCTGGATTTGATAATTAATAAGTTTCTTTGGTTTAAGTGACTTCTATTAAACTAGGATGCTGAAACTATTTAATCTATTAGTGTATTGTATCCAAATATTTAGAGAGGTGTTGTCCTAAAATTTACAATCCACCAGCTGTAAGCTTACCATTAATCACCAAAGTAGATTTGATAAAATTAGCTAAAATGTTAAGGAAACTTTATGAAGTAATGATTGATTGATTTATTTTCTATGGTTTATTAACCTGTTGAAGGTTATTTAAAGCCAGAAAATATACTTAGACTGCAAGAATTTGTTTTTTTTTGCTAGGGGGAGATAATACTGTTTTAGTGGTACAAGTTTTATTAATTAACCCATAACTAGAAGAGAGATGGATTCATAACTTTCCCAAGGCTACTTGTATATAAATTAATTTCATGAACCAAGCTAGAATCAGAACTTGGCTCTCTGGTTAACAATTTCATCCCATGATTCATTACACCGCCTACATATCCAAGATTATAGCACCTGGTATTCCCAAGCGGTCAACCATCAAAGTACTGACTGGTTTGATGTTGCTTAACTTTCAGAATCAGTTTTTCAATATGATGAATCCATAAACCATGAAAGTTAGAAGTTAAGGAAATTATTATTATTATTATTATTATTATTATTATTATTATTGAAGAGGTGACAAAAACCTTTCAGGAAGAGAAAGTTTCATTGGTCTGAAGTGAGCTAGCAAATTAGTTTTGAAAAAGGCATGAAACCTTCAAGAGTTGCCTCAAATTTTTAGCCTATAATGTACTAATACACTATTTCCCATTCAAATATACCCCTTCACATATACTTTCATTTTCATAAATATATAAAAGAATTTACTCTCTGGACGTATGGATGTTGTAGTTATTTCTGCGGTTGGCTTTGGTTCTTTTGTTTAAATATCCAATACGTATGGAATTATTTCTCATCGCTTGTGTAAGCTGAAATAAAATATATAAAGGAAAGAAGGAGACAAAGACACTTCTTTTAGGTGACTTTATTTACTGGTTTGCAACTATCTTTGTGGAGAAATGTCTTACTGAGCAAAAGGTAGGTCTTGTCCAGTCAAGAATCACAGTTAAAAAAAAATGGGGGTCTCTGTTTCTTTTTGGCATCAGAAAAAACCCTCTTTTCTTGCACAAGCACAGATCATTCTTCTTGTCAGAGGTCCCCTGGGAGATTATTATTCTCTTTTTTTTGTGTTTATTTTATTTTGTGTTTTTATTTTAATTTATTTTATGCTTTTATTTTTATTTTATTTTGTGTTTGTTATTCAATTTCCACAGACGTCAACTTCATTTTTCTTTTTGCATCGACCTCACTCAAAATCAAGAATCACCCCAGAAACCAGTTCTCCTTACTTAGCATCTTTTACATCTTGACAGAACCAACTAATAAATTATGAGATTGTAGACAGAAAATCACACTATATTTCTTATTAATAATATCTTTACTCTGACACAGAGTAAAAATACACATTGTCCAGAAACATTTCATATACTTCTATTTAAATACTGGTATACTTAGCTCTATAGTAATTTGGCCCACGTCTATTGAACAGGTTAAGAGGCTCATCCCTTGTTCCCTGTTTAGGATGTGGTTTCTGGCTTTCTCTTTTCCAATCTTTTCACTATTACGTAGCCCCCTGCACATCAGTGGTGTTACTGCCTTGCTTGGGGTGATACGATTAAAAAAAAAAAATTAAAAAAAAACAAGTTGGGAAGCAGTTTCTATGCTCAACAATACTATATCTATATATATACATCTAAACTTATTGATAAATGGAACTTTGTCTCTGTGTGTGTGTATGTGTGTGTGTGTGTGTGTGACTCCGAAGCGGCTAAACCAATTTTCTTGAAAATTTACACAGTTGTAATATAAGCGTCTGCGAGTGTTCTTAGCTAAGCTTTGTGTCGAGGTACCCCCGATAAATATTAAAAATCGATAATCGAAAAAATCAGCTTATAGAAGGAGTGGTCCGATTTTAATCAAATTTGATACACTCATAGACAAAGACATAAGAAACAATATTCAGAAGTTTCACGGTTGCAGTTCTTACAATAGTGCAGAAAATTGATAATATATATATATATAAAAGGCAAGATGTTTGTGTGTGTGTCTGTTTATCTACCTGCATGTCTGTATATTTTTCAGCCTTTTTATTTTAGTTTTTGCTTTGGGTTTGGCTCTAAGTAGGTATAATTTTAGTTCTTAGTCTCAGCCATACCATTTACTCAGAGAACTTATTTAGCCTTCAAAATTCAGTTTACGACGAAAAAACTTATTTGATATCGATACCAGGAAATCAAAATTTGACTTCCATCAATTCATTTTTCTTTCAGTCTACAGTTTTGCTTTAACTGGAAACAACTATTGCTTTTTAGTCTTTCGTGTCAACGAACCAAAAAGTCTGAGCTTCAGGACCATGGATTAGTTTTAAAGCTTTCATTACACCCGAGCAACACAGGGCTATACTGCTAGTATATATATGCAATTAAATTTGTTTTTTTATTTAAAATTAATAGTTGACATTGCTACAAGTAAATTTCTATGTTTTGAGATTTTACTTTGTCAAGAAAGAAAAGATTTTATATTTTTGATCTGACTTAAAGGGACCTTTAAGTGTAATTATACTGTTTTTATTTTTATTCAGAATGCATTTTATTCTAATCTTTCATAAACACTTTATTTGTAAGAATATATATGTATATATATATATATATATATATATTAGTCATCCACATACAAGCCTGTTTCACTGTATCACAGCTCATCAGTGTGGCTAGACATATCCACTTGCTTCTGGCCAGGATCGAAACTCGACTGATTTGGTGTCAGTTGGAGTCTCTACTCCCTAAGCCATCAGCGCATGGGGTAAGAGAAGGGAAATTTTAATGTCTTGTATGTAAGTAGTGTATACAGATGCCAGTCACCGAGAGAACTCAATTCATTTCTGAAGAGTCACACATAGCCGAAGTGGAAACTGTTTTTAAAATTTTCTTCTCCAGAGAGTTCAATCTTAATGAGAGCATAATATATTAGTCATCCACATACAAGCCTGTTTCGCTGTATCACAGCTCATCAGTGTGGCTAGACATATCCACTTGCTTCTGGCTGGGATCGAAACTCGACCGATTTGGTGTCAGTTGGAGTCTCTCTCTCTCTCTCTCTCTCTCTCTCTCTCTATACATATATATATATATATATATAAATTAGAATAAATTTTCAAAATTCAATAATGTTGAATAAACATTTCAACATGAAATCCCTAAGAGAGATCTCACACCTCCTCAGCAACAGTCATTCTATATCAAAATGAGAATAAAAATCAGATTAAAAAGAGAAATAAAAAAATAAAGAAAAAGATAAAGAAATAAAAAATAAAAAAATAAATAACAGTTAAGATTTAAGAAATATATGTCACAAAAATTTTTTTTTGAAAATCTGTCTATTTTTGGTTTTTACTTTTAGATAAAGTTGTAAGTGAAGAGATGGGAAATTTGGCATGTCTAGCTTAATAAACGAAAAGGGTTAAGGAAGGGAGATCATTAGTATGAACTAATGAAATAACAACACACATTTTGTAGCATTTACTTTTTTAAAAGTGCTTGATACGTGGTAGTGCAATATTAATAGTAATATTTTTATTATTGGTACCTATAATAAAAACATTTTTCCCTGATACACAAAAGCTATCATGTTTCGGTACTATTAGTAGTACCTCGTCAGGGGATTTATGGTTTGTAAGAGTTAGGGAATTATATATATATGTGTATATATATATATATATATATATATATATATATATATATAGCAATTTAAAAAACTGATAAACCAATAGTTAAGTTTAACCCACTAGAACTCCATCTACTCCCTCTCTGTCTGGATCAGGTTATATTTGTTTTTAAATTTAAATCCCAACTGTTAGAGTAGAAGTAAAGGTTACATTTAACCATTTCAAGAGTAAAAGAGTGATACCTAGATGCTAATCTAGTCAGCCAGTTAAGTGCGATACGTGATACATGCTTAGGTGATCATGTCTCAAAGGAGACATAACTGACCAGGCAGAAGATTATCCCACAGTAGATTGCCATTACTTTCTGTGGTAGACTGGTTACCAGCCAAACCTATAGAAACCAATGTCCTGTTATTTAACCCATAACTGGAGGGAAGAGACAGATTAATACCTTTCTCTAGGGTATTTAGTAGCATTCTTAAATTCATGTTGTCCGGGCACCAGAAAAAATGTTTGTAAGGGGAGCTGTCATGAAAATATTTGTAGAAATGATAGAGGGAAGCCACATCATGGTGTAAATGCGACTGAAGTCAAGATGCCAATTTAGGACCAGTTACATTGCAGATTCTTCATTGGATTTTGTCAAGAACCTCAAGATGAATAGCAGGAGCACCCAACCAGATATGGTAACAGTATTCAATGCACAGGCGAATGGTAGATTTATAAATGTACAAGTTGGATTCTGATTTAGTTGTTCTGACAAAACCGGCAATTCAACAGGGTTTTGGGGTCACAAGTGTCAGAAAGTCAGCAAGCTACTTACCTTAACAAAGTGAAAGAAGAACTAGTTGTCTGTTTTTATGTTACCATTAACTGGAGTGCAGAAATTAATGATGATCAAAGGTAACAAGCATCAGTTTCTAAAAAAAATGTAAATCCTAATGAAAACATAACTTCTGATAAGAACAAAAAACAATTTTAATGAAATCTTGAATTATTTAATCTTCCTTTTTTTCTTTGTTTCTTTAGTTCATTCATTTTATTCCTTTCTTTCTTTTCCCATTCATTTTTTATCCATTTTTAATGTTTTTCCTTTCTTTTTTGTTCAAGTATTTTCTTTCTTTATCAATTCATCTTTCTTTATTCATTTTCTATTTTGTTTCTTAGTTTCTTTCTTTTATCATTTATTTTCTTTCTTTCTTTCTTTCTTTCTTTCTCCATTCATTTTCTTTTTCTTTCTCCCTTCATTTTCTTATTTTCTTTCTTTCTTTCTTCATTCATTTTCTTTCTTTCTTTATCCATTTTTCTTTCTTTCTTTCTTTCTTTCTTTCTTTCTTTCTTTCTTTATACATTCATTTTCTTTCTTAGTTTCTTTATTTTTTCTACAATTATTTTCTGTCTTTCTTTCTTTCTTTTTTTCTTTTATTTACTTCTTTCTCTGTTCATTTTCTTTATTTCTGCGTTCATTTTCTTTTTCTTTCTTTCTTTCTTTCTTTCTTTCTTTTACTTGTTTCTTTCTCTATTCCTTTTCTTTCTTTCTACATTCATTTTCTTTCTTTCTTTCTTTTTTTGTACCTACTTTCTTTTGTTTATTGTATTAAATTCTACCTTTTTTGTTCTAAATGAATGTCAAGCTTACAATTATTTTTCCTAGAACTACACCTAAAGATGATTGAAACATTGTGGAAATTTATTCTGCTGGAATAAGCAAAGACGTCTACAAAAGATAAAAATTAATGAAGAACTGGATGTCAGAGAATCACAGGATGTCATTAAAAGAATTCAAAGACTACACTTATTGTCTGTCAGCTTCACTGGATACATTTTAATAGGGAAACTGGTTTTCAGAAAGATTCAAATGAGCATCTAAAACATTCAAGACTTGAGCCTTCCTAAATCCAAACCAATTTAGGCTTTATTTCTTAAATTCTCTCTTCAGAATGTTTTTTCAAATCTTTTTATTGTTTTTTTTTATTTTAGTTGTTTTACTTCTGCATTTAATCATCTGCATTTCACTGCCAAAAAACCGGAAATGTTCTTTTATTGCCCAGCAAATAATTACACAGAATGATTTTCTTTTGAACATTAGATTTTCATTGTTATCTATTTTTCTCCATTTTGATTATAAATTTTTTGTATGTAAGCATTAAATAACATGAATATTAAGGTTGAATTTTGTCACTGAATTACTAAAATGACTGAAATGGCATTAAAAGATTTACTAATATCTAGACAGCAGCTTCTCAAGAAAATTACTCATAATCTGGTAGGTTTAAAAAGAAACAGAAAAAGGAACTTTAAGGTAATAAAAATTACAATAGAAATTGCTTGTGGTGTGTTTCAGATTGAAAGGCCCAGATTAGATACTGGAAACAGTGGTTTTCATATTTTTTTATTTCTGTCTGAATTTCTGAAGAGTTATTATTTCTATTCTGGAATCAGAACGGAAGCAGTGATGGTACCTGAATCCATCAAAGAATTCAGTATTTGGAATTAGTAATTTCTAAACACTTTAGATACCTCAGCTTATAGATTACTTATAACAAATTTAGTATAAAAAGAGAAGGAAAATGAACATAGAATAAGCTTTGCTAGAGGTAGTTTCACTAAACAACAAAAATTGCTAAAAAACCAAAACATTAACCTAAAAGTTTGAGCTGTGTTCTTAAATAGACTCATCAAACCAAGACTTTCATATGCATTCCAGGCATGTCACCAAACTCAGAAATATTTAAACAGTCGGCTGTTTAATGGTTAAAAATGGCTTTGAGCATGTGGAGCCTCTGGATCTTGGTGAAGACAATCCTTCTTCAAACATGGTGACTGGCACTACAGAATCACAAACAGAATTGTACCAGACAACAGAAACCATATTATTTGAGCACCTTCAACAAAATCAACAACTAAAATGGCAAGTGCATGCAACTTGAAGAGAAAATAGTGACGTAATCAAGATCATTCCACATTACTTCAAATAAAAGGTTAAAAAAGGAGACCCCATCAATACTATAAAGAGTAATAACTTGTGGAGTTGTGAAGCTTATTTTCCTGAAAGATTGTTTAAAGAGAAAGATTTTATAAACTTAATTCAAAACCAACACCAACTGCTCAGTTTTTTTTCCAAATGTTTTCCTTTTAAGGAAAATGGTTAATATTACCATTACGATTAACATTTACATTTGGTCTAATGTCCTTATCTTTATTGTTATTATTACAATAGTTAGCCATCTGGACTTCTTTTAGTATCTGTTGATCCAGATAACATTTAAATTACAAAAACTATATCACTTGCAAACTTCCAAGAGCAACAACAAAAATGCGTAGAAGAGAAATTAATGATATAATGAATTTTCCATGCAAGCTTAAACAAAATATTTGGAAAAAAAATTCTATCAGTACTAGAAAGAGAATTAACAGTGGCTTGAGAAGTTTTGTTTCTTAAAAAAAGCTGTTTTAAGAAAAAGAGTTTTTAAATTTATGAACTCTATAACTTCCTGCTTGTGGAAAGTTCTCCTTTGTAGTTCCAGTTTTAAGACCTCTGGTGAGTACTCCAACCCCTCTAATTATCAACCTATTAGCCTCTTACCTCTCTTTTGCAAGGTATCTGAGGTTATTATCAATAGTAAGGTATTTCACACCTCAAAACCTTCTCTCTGACAAACAGTATGGCTTCTGTGTTGTCAGGTATACTGATTTGCTAATGACCATCACTGAACATATATATACTAGGCTTTTTATAAGAATGGGGAAGCTTGAACTGTTGCTCATGATATCTTGAAAGAATTTGACAGAGTTTGACATGCTGACCTTCTATGCAAGCTTCAGAGGTACAGTATTTCTGGACGATTGTTTTAATCCAAGCATTCCTATTAAATCATAAAATGAAGGGTGTTTTGAACAAGCAAACTTCAAGAGCCTCTCATACAAACACAGACATCCCTTAAGGCTCAATCCTAGGTCCTATGCTTTTTCTGATTTTCATCAATAATATTCCTGATGTAATCAGTTCCCAATAATCTATATAAATTTAGCTAACAAAAAGTAAATGTTGATAAGATAGCAAGGGTCACAAGGCACTACCTGGAGCTCCAAAAAGTGTTCTCCCTTCCCCAGTAATGGGGCTCAGAGGTAGTAGGTACTGGCCCTGGTAATATATAATGTTTAAAGTAAAAATAAAAATGGGTCATCTATTTCAAATATGAATATCCACTATAATAATGTTTGAAGCAATGAAAATGTCAGATTAAAAAATTAAAAAGAACTATATTTTATACATATTGCTCCAGCAGCTTCTTTTCTTACACTTCCAGCCTGTGGAATTCCCTTCTGTCCATTTGCTTCCCCAACAGCTACAATCTCCAAGAATTTAAATGTAAAGTCAATAGTCATCTCCTATCTCACTAAATTGCATCCTCTCTCTCATGCTTCTTTCTCTGTCCACTCAATTTTCATCAGTTTTCTTATAATTCTCTTACCCACTTTCTGACACCACCTGTCACTTTTTCTCATAACTTTTCTTCTATGTAATCCCCAGCGCACCAGTGGCAGTAAATTGCCTTGTTTGGGGCAATATGATTATAAAAAAAAAAGTAAACTAGTAAAAAAAAAAAAACTAGTAAAAATTAGTAACCATGTCTGCTGATCATGCCAGACAGGAAAAACGCTAACCATTTTGCAGAGTGATGAATAAAACAGGTATTATATGGTTGGGCATTATTCAGCTTAAACATCATATCACCTTTCTGTTGTAGTAAAAACAGTAGAATGAACTTTTTTTTTTAATTGTTTCACCCCAAGCAAGGCATTCCACTGCCACTATTGTGCTTGGGGATACATAGGGGAAGGTAAATAGAAAGAGTGGTTAGATATAGGAAATGACAGAAGTGGGGTGATAGATAGTTTGGAGGATGGGAAGAGTGTTTGAAAGAATGGAAGTGAGTTAGTGTGTTAGGAGGTGTCTATTGACCTTACATTTAAACTCCTGGAGATTGTAGCTGTCAGGGAAGCAGTCATGTGGAAGGGAAATCCACAGTCGGTAAGAACGAGAAAAGAAACTGTTGGAGTAGAAATTGCAGTTGCATTTTATCGGTTTCACTGTAAAAGGGTGGAATCTAGTTGCTAATCTAGTATCTCATGCAAATTCGAACCTAGGGGGCACCAGTGATCTAAGTTCATCGGAGCAGAAGCCATGAAAGTATTTATAGAAGAGACACAGGGAAGCCACGTCGCGCCGGTGGGAGAGAGACTGCAGGCGGTCTGCCAAGTCAGTGAACTGGCAAATGTTCTAAAGGTAGACGGGCACTGTTCATTTTTTCCACCAGAAGCACCAAAGGTGCATGGATGAGACTTGTAATTTATGGCACCCATGATGCCAACTGTCAGGCCTGTGCATTGTGCACAAATACAGTCTGAAATCCCCTGCTGTTCATCTCAGTGTTCTCGACAGGCTCCAAAGAAGAACCTGTAATGTGTAATAGGATGTGGCTTCCCTCTGTCTCTTCTACAAATATTTTCATGGCTTCTGCTTCATCGAACTTAAGTCAATGGTGCCCCCACCACGAGAATTTACTTGTGTAACCAGACTGGCAACAAGGTCCCACCCACTTCATATACAGTTAGATCAACCAAATGCATCCCACTATTCTACTCCATCAGCTTCTTTTCTCACACTTACCACCTGTAGAACTCTCTTCTATATACTTGCTTTCCTGACGGCTACAACATCCAGGAATTTAAATGCAATGTCAATTCCTATCACTTATCCACTTAACTTCAGTCTTTTCTACATCACCCCATGTATCTTGTTCTTTTCATTTCTCTCCACCTTCGTAACTGTCTTCATACTTGTTTTTCCATCTTTCTCTTGCTCTTTCTCTGACACCCCCCTGTAATTGGTTTGTATTTTTCTTCACTCTCCTCCTCTTATATAGCCCCCTGCATATCAGTGGTGGTACTGCCTTGCTTGGCGGGAAAAGATTAAAAAAAAAAAAAGAAAAAATATCATTACTCAATATTTGTCTATATTTCTGAGATGAGGAATTCACATGATTTACATTGTTTGGGTTGTTGTCCTCATGTTTATTGTCATATTCACAACATTTTAGCCATTGTATGCTCTGATCTTTTTCAGATTGAAACAAAGGGTTTGGTTCAAAATTTCAATCACCTGAAGTAGGCTTGAACATACAATGGCCGAAATATCATGATTTCATAATCATGATATTTCGGCCGTTGTATGTTGTATGACAATAAAGATTAGAATAACACTCAAAACAAGGAAAATTATTCCTCAGTTATATCCACTATAATAATGTTTGTTTGTTTGTTTCGAAGTTTAATGACCTTTAATCCTTATGGGATCATTTTGAAGGTCATAACCAATGATTTTTTGGTAAGTTTATATTATTTTTACAACATTTTTCTTTTTTGTGTATCAAGATTCATTGGGATTTGTTTTTAAGAGCAGGGTCCCCAAGTCCTACCCTTGTTATTTAACCCATAACTGGAGGGAAGGGACGGATTAATACCTTTCCCAAGGGTACCAGTGCTTAAGTGAATACTGGGTATTCAACTGGAATTCGAACTCGGCTCTCCGATTTCTCTTTCTGAGCCGATATCCACTGCACCACAACACACATCTATCACTATACGCTTACAGCACCTGGTATTCCCAAGCAGTCACCCATCTAAGTACTGACCAGGCTCAACACTGCTTAACTTCGGTGACTGAGCGAGAACCGGTGTATTCAACATGATATGGCCGTAAGCCCCTATAATAATGTCTGAAGCAATAAAAATGTCAGATTAAAAAATTAAAAAGAATCATTAATTCTTTAGAAATATATTAGTATATATATTAACTGAATGAGTGTCATAGTATCTTAACATATGCTTCAACTTTATTCAGATTGAAATAAAGGGTTTGGTTAAAAATTTCAATCACCTGTAGTAGGTCAGAACATAAAACACCCAAAACATTGTGATTAGGACAACTGTCTGAATTACTGGAATTATTTCTCAGGTATACATCACATATATAAACAAACAATAGTTGCCTGAACCCAGAACCTGCTCTTGTCACTGAACACTACACCACTGGGGAGATTCAAAAGAATAAAAATCTTAATGAAAATATAATTATTAAAAATAAAAAAAAATTTTTATCAATGTTAAATGTTTTGAAATTTTGGTTCTAAGGAACTCCTTTGTCTTTGATTACTTTTTTTATTCATTTAAAAATCCAGATTGATATAACTACTTTGATTAGTGTTGTGGACACTGGAAGAGACAGTTGAAATTTCTTGCGCACATAATGAGGAAGAAAATTAGTGGAAAGTAATTGAAACTTACCTGAAGTGAGCTGAATGTGTAATGCTCCTCATGCCAATGACATTTCCATCGAGCTTCTCTACGGCATATGATTTCAATAAATTTATATTTAAATTGGGGTCATTTGAAGAGAATGTGCTCCATTTCAGGGCCTTCTTCACAACAGTTTCACTTGCACAACCCCCCTCACTGATGTGAGGAAAAAGGGATTGGAAAATTTGACACTCACTGCAAATCTTCTTCTTTTGTGTGCCATGTCTTTTCAGGACGCAGGTGATCATGGCCTTCCACATCTCCCTATCCCTAGTGGTTCTCAACACACCCCTCTCTGCCATCAAGTATGTTATGCATTGCTTTCCTTTGTCTCTCTTTCCCTCTATCAGACCTGTGAGTATCAGATTCTGTAAGCCCTCCTTCCTCATTATATGTCCCAGGAACTTCAGCTGTCTTTTCCTGATGTTAAGTATTAGTTTCCTTTTCATTTCCACCCTCCCCAATGTCTCATTGTTGCTCACATGTTTGGTCCATGATATCCTTAGCATCCTTCTGTGGAATCCTGTTTTGGTTGCTTCAAGTCTCTCCTTCATCTCTAAGGAAATTGTCTGGCATGCACCACATTTCGAAGGCAAAAGGGACCAGGAAAAACAGTGTATGACCTACCTAACAACTTTGTGTAAATGAATAGCAGGACAGGGTTTACTAAAAGCTAAAAAGGATAGGATATTTTGAGAAGCCATATTCATGAATGGGCTGAAGGTGGATGGCATATAGAAGAAGAAGTCTCTAAAAATGAGTGAATCATGGCAATCAGCTGTACTTCCTAGGCTATTCATAAACAGGTCTATTTGCATAGAAAGACTATTTTGACCACTGTGGTCAACACTAAAAACATATAAAAGTGTCATGTTTTTTAAAATAACCATCTAGTCTCCTAAAGGACTACATTTCAACTCTTCTCAAATGCCTTTAGTTGAACAAAAGAAATATGCATACACTTCAATAGTTCAACATTTGCTTGCAGTTGATTGAATTTTTTTAATCATTTCACCTTAAGCAAGGCGGGACCACCACTAGTGCACAGGGAGTTCCTGTGAGAGAAAAGAAGGGGTATTGATGAAAGAATAAAAGATGAATGGGATTCCAGAAGATAGAAGATAGATATTGATATTGCCTTAAATTTTTGGAGATTGTAGGTATCAGAGAAGCAAATAAATGGAAGGGAGTTCCACAGGTGGGAAGTGCAGGGAAAAAAATTAGAAGAGGCCGTTACATATAACTATTTTGGCAGTAAAAATTGTGGGACCTAGATGCCAATCTGTCTATGGCTATATCGTGTTGAATGCACCGGTTCCAGTCTGATCACCAAAGCAACATCAAGCCTGGTCAGTACTTAAATGGGTAACCATTTGGAAATACCAGGTGCTGTAAACAAAAGGACCAAGAATGATCCACTGGTCCTCTAGGTTTGGGGGTTAGGTGCAGGGCTAACAACCCTGCCCCATAAAAAACATGTTTGTTACAGAAACAGCAACAAAAAGTTGCTGCCCTATGCACCATTGGTTGTGATGGATAAATGATGAGATGCCAATCTATTCAGTCAGTTAAGTGCCAAACGTGATACACGCTTGGGCGATCATGTCTCGAAAGTGACATGACTGACTGGGCAGAAGATTATCCCGCAGTAGGTTGCCATTGCTTTCTGCGGTAGACTGGTTGCCGACCAAGGCTATAGAACCCAATCTGTCCTGTTATTTAACCCATAACTGGAAAGAATAGATGGATTAATACCTTTCACAAGGGTATTTGTGCTTAAGTGAATGCAATGAATTCAGCTGGAATTTGAACTCGGCTCTCCGATTTCTCGTTCCGAGTCGATATCCGCTGCACCACAACGCACATCTAGTAGCATGCTTAAATTCATGTGGTCAGGGCACCAGGTAAAAGAGCCAAAATGAACCATAACACAGCACATTTGTCTGTCAATTCAAACACAGACTGTATAATGGTCTGAATGTTCAGTCAGCAGTCAGTCAATGGTGATACATGCTTGGATGATTATGTCTCTTTCGATTCATAACTGACTAGGCAGAAGATGCTCTTACAGTAAGCTGATATTTATTTATCAGATAGAATGATTGCCTAACAAACCTACAGGAACCATTCTATCCTGTTAGTTCATCTATAGCTAGGGGAAAAAAAAGATGGATCTATTCCTTTCCTATGGGTATTTGCATGTAAGTGAATGTCACAAACTCAACTGGAACTGGAACTCAACTCTCTGATTTTTAATTCCGTGCCATTTTCTATTACACCCCCCTATACATCTGAGTATTAATACCATAAAATGGCTGAAAATTTTGAAAATTTTAACAGAATATCTACTACCCACCAGCACACCAAGATCAAAACTAGTGTTGTACAACAGGGTGTTACAATTTTATTTTCAGAGTATTTAAATATAAATATTTAATGATTTTGCTATTTGATTTTTATTGTAAACTTTAATATTGATTAAGCAATTCTTTTTGAAGAAAGTATATAAAATATTCATAAACATCTAAAATCCATGTAAACCTCTGTAAAGAGCCAGCAGTAGGATTCAATTGGTTCGTATTGATTTTCAAAAACAAGTTACTAAAATTACATTCTGCAGAACAAGTTCACAGATCACTGTAAAATTACTTTCTCCTTTATCTATTATTGATTGAAAATTTTTTTCAACCTAAGTTAGTTGTTTTTTTGTTTTTTTAAATCGCACATGCATGCCAATCTGAAAAAAGAAAAATGAAAAATTGTTAAATGATAGACTACATTTCTTGTATATATATTTTTGTATAACAAAATATGGAAAAATATGAAAAATGATGGTAATTAAGGTTTTTATATTTATAATTTTTTTATTAATTCCACAGAAAAAATGTGGATATTAAAAGAGAAATAATTTAGAATAAAATTAATCTCAGAAATATATAGCTAATATATTTTTTTAATCAATATCACACCATGCAAGGTAGTAAAGCCACTAAGACAGAAGGGGTTACTGGGTGTGGAAGAATTAGGAACAGAAATTAATAATGAACAAAAAGATAAAGAAAAAACAGTAACCAAAGGGAGAGGAGATAACAGTAGACATTGCATTTAAATTTTTGGAGATTAAAGTTGGCTGGAAAGCATGGAGCTGGATTTCTACAAATGAGAAGTGCAAAAAAAGAAACTGTTAGCATAGAATTTGTGGTTACATCTGACCAGCTCAACTGTAAATTGATGAGATCTTGATGCCATTCTGGTACTGCACTTAAATTCATAAAGTCTAGGTTCCAGAGTGAAGAGATCATCCAAACAATTGCCACCAAAGTATTTATAAAAAAGGGAGTCAAACTTACAGTGGTGGGAATGTGACTGAATCTGAGCCACCAGATCAGGACTTATAATATTGCTGATTCGTCACTGGATTTTATCAAAGAGCTCAAGGTAAATAGCAAGGGGATTGGACCATATCTAGCAGCAATATTCTAAGGATGGGAGGATGGTAGACTTATAGATATGTTAGATACATTTTGAAAAGAAAAATCTTCTTGTACAACACAAAGAAGCAATTTTTTACTGAACTAGCAATGGATTCAATATATTTATAGATGGCCTGAAGATTTTGTTGAGCCTTAAATAGACTGTAACCTCTGGATGTTGACTTCAATATCCACTTTTACATATATATAGAGAGATATATAATCTAGAAAATTTTTTAGATATTCTACAATTTCATTGGTAATACATATTTTGCAGTAAACCTTACTGCTCATCAGACCCAAATGATACAACAGTTAATATTCAAAATAATCCAGAAAAGAATCACATCCAGACATATACATGCCCATATCGAGAATAGATATTTGTCTCCCTATCCCTGGTGGCTCTTAGCATGCCTTCTCCTGTTACACCATGCAACCATCGTTCCATTATCTACCTGATTAAGTTCTTTAAATATGTTATCCATTGCTTTCCTCTGTCTCTTTTTTCCTGTATCTGGCCTGTTAGTATCAGATTCTCCAAGCCCTTCTTCCTCATTGCATGACCCAGGAAATTCAACTGTCTCTTCCTGATGCTCAGTATTAATTTCTTTTTTGTTTCCATCATTTCCAAGACCTCATCATTGCTCATATGCTCGATCCATGATATTCGCAGCATCCTTTTGCAGAACCACATTTCAGTTGCTTCAAGTTTTTCCTTCATCTTTGATGATATTGTCCAGCATTCACTGCCATATTGAAAAACTGACATCACATAGCAATTCAGTACACTCTTCTTTGTTTCTAATGAAATTGTCCTGTTACTTAATACTTTACTCAACTTCTGGAATGCTTCCTTCATGATGCCAGTTCACCTACGGATTTCTGTCGCACTTTCTGTCTTCTGTTAAAACATTTCCCAGGAATTTAAATTTTTTTACCTGCTTGATTTTAGTATCCCCAACCTGTATTTGGCATTGTGCTGCCTTTTTTACTGATGACCATGTATTCGGTTTTCTTGCAGTTTATTTGTAGTCCTTTCTTATCACTCGCTTCAGCTTCCTTCTGTAGGAGGTCTTGTAGTTGCCTTTCTGTGGCTGCTAAAAGCACTGTAATCTGCGTACCTTAGGTCGTTTAAATTGTGGCCTCCGATGTCAAATCCAAGCAAAACTTCTAGGGTCCTCAAAATATTCTTGCTGTACAAGTTGAACAGATCTGGTGAAAAGACACATCCTTGTCTTACGCCCCTTTCTCTCTTTGTGTTTTTGCTGAACTCATTACCTGTCCGTGTACAAGGGATTCGCTGACAGTAAAGATTCTTGATTACTCTTAAGTCTTTCCCAAATATGTCAAGGCTGTCGAGCATCTCCATCAATTCTTTGTGGCGTATAAGTTCTTCTTCATTTGTATTGCCCTTTCAGAGAGCATCCTAATCATAAATATGGCATTCCTTGTTCCAGTGTCTGTGACGAACCCGCACTCTTCTTGTCCTATCTCTGGCCTGATTCTGCTTCTCGCTCTATTCATCAGGATTCAGATGATCAGTTTTGTTTTATGGCTCATTAAACTGATGGTTCTGTGGAGTTCACACTCATTTGCTCCTGGCTTCTTAGGTAGTGCTATGAAGATCTACTTGCTGAGGTCATCTGGTATTACACCACTATTATAAATTTCATTTATTATTTCTGTAATTTTCTCTATACCAAATTCTTTCATAGCTATCAGCAGCTCTATTACAATGCCATCTGGTCATGCTGCTTTGTTTCTATTCAGTTTGACTATTTCAGATTCCACTTTACACTTTAATATTTCTGGTCCCTCCTCATCTTTGTGTATTATTGGTTGCTCTCTCTTGTCGTGGAAAAGATCTTTATATATTTTTCCCAATCATTGCAGTATTTCCTCTTTCTCCAATATGATTGTTCCATCCTTGTATTTTATACATGCTGTTAAAGAGCAGGTTTTTTGGCCTGTCAGTTCTTTTATTTCTTTTTGCATGTCTGCTTTATTATTCCTGCTCAATCTCTCTACTTCTGCACATTTGTTATTGAGCCATTTCTCTTTAGCCTGTCTGCATTTTCTTATTTCCTTGTGTCGTTCCCTGTACTCCATTCCATGTCTTGATATTATTTTTTGCCTCCTTTGCATCATGTCCAGAATCTCTTCAGTCATCCACTCATTTTTTTTCTGCACCTAATTTCCTTTGGGGCAATGTTGTTTGCTGATGTCACTATTGCTTCCTTTAGTGAGTCCCATTTCGAGTGTCCTTTTCTAATTTGTTCTTCGTATTTGATTTTCATGCTGTTAGTGTAGTCTTTCTGTAGGTTGAGGTTATTCACGAGTGTGTTGTATTTCAGTTTTGGTGCTGCACTAGGCTTCTTCAATCTCCGGAGTTTCACCTTTAGTTTGCAGATGACTGGGACATGGTTGCTTCTACAGTTAGCACCTGGATAGGCTTTGCTTTGAACCACTGCATTTCTGAATCTGCTGGTTATGGCCATGTAGTCTATCTGGTTTTTCATGCCACCTCCTGGGCTTCTCCATGTCCATAGACGTCATGGGTGTTCTTGAAACCAGGTGTTAGTTTTTACCTGGTCATTTGCTATGCACCATTGGACCCATTTTTCTCCTTGTTCATTGTGGATTCCAAAACCAAAGTTGCCAGTTGTCATACCTTTCCTCTCCTTGCTTACTTTGTCATTCAAATCTCCCATGATGATTCTGATTTCTTGGCTTTTACATTGAGCCTTACCCTTCTCTAGAGTGGACTAAAAAGATTCTATCTTTTCCTCAGTGCTTTGTGTTGTTGGTGCCTACATGACTACAATTGCTATGTTGAACGGTCTCCCTTTCAGTTTTACCAGGAGAACTCTTTTGGAGAACTGGCAGTATTCCAAAACACATTTCTTCATTTCTTTGTCTAGCATTAAGCCGACTCCTTTGTCATTATTTTTGCCTCTTGTGTATATTATTCTATGGTTGTTGCTGCTGAAGTCTCCATTATTTGGCCATCTAAGAATATTGATTTTCAGTCTGTTTATTTCCTGCTTGACATTCTCTAGTTGTCCACAGTTGTTTAATGTCCTGACATTCCATGTCCCCAAGGTAATCCTTTCTTTGTTGTGCACAGTTGCAGGGTAACGGTCCAGACCTGACTTAAACACCATATATTCTACATTATATAGAGATATATCTATATTTACATTATTTGGACTATTGTCCTCATCTTTGTTGCCATTTGTACAACTAGGAATTTTCTTAAGAACATATGGCCCAGTGGATATAGACGTTGGTTAGTTCTTGTGACTTGACCCAAAGAGTTGTGAGTTCAATATCAGGCTACAGCAGTGGTGAACAAATAACTTACAGTGTTAGAGGGAGATAACTCATGACTTCCAGAAGAGGCACTACTATGCAAAGAATAAGAGTTCACATACCCCAGTGATTATAATAAAGTGTTTGTTTCTAAATTCCTAGTACCTGAAGAAGGCCGGAGCACACAATGGCCGAAATGTTGTACAAATGGCAACAAAGATAAGAACAATTATTTATATATATATATATAGTGTATCAAGGCAGCAGATAATTTTCTAAACATAATGTTACATATAACAGACAATGTGGAAATAAAGACAAAAATTGCCCAACGTTTTGATATTTTTTTATTATGCTGGTTCTAAACTTTCAGCTCACATGAGCCATCTTATATATATATATAAGAAATTTTAATTAAATCTTCTTATAATTATTTTTTAATATCTTTGTCACAAATATAAACAAATAAAAGTAAGCTCCCCTTTAACCTACTTTAAATAAATCAATCCCGAAAAATGTATATATTTTCTTTTTTTTAACTTCAAGAATTTTAGTTTCCTATCCCATTTTTGGGTTTTGGTATACCCCTTAATTAAATGATACATTTAAATAAATAAAAAAATGACACCCCAGATTTATGATTGATAATGATCTTAAGAAACACTATTACAAAAAATAAAAATAAAATTGAAAAATGGTCACTTCATAATATGCACCTGATGACTGCATAATGCATGAAACTTTGATTCATGCTTTAAACGTAGGATAATATGTATAATGTATATTTATTAAGCTATATATATATATGAGTGACAACTAAAAGTTTATATGTATATATGCAGAGTGAGATGAATAAATTGTCATCTAAATTATGTAAAAATAAGAATAACACTGTCATCTCATTTTAACAGATATCCTTACCAAAATTGCATTTTTGTATATATATATATATATATATATATTGTATTTTTGTACATATATATATATATATATATATATATATATATATATATATATATATATATATACTTTTATTTTTGTATTTTGCTCTAAGATATATGTTGTATTGAGCACATTTTTAAAAAGTAAATACTGGAGAACTCAGAATTGTTGGTTCTCTTTATCTATCTATCTATCTTTCTATCTATCTATCTATCTATCTCTCTCTCTCTCTCTCTCTATATATATATATATATATATATACCTATATATAGATAGGTATATATATATATATATATACATATATATATATATATATATAATCTGATTTTCTACCAACCTTAGTATATTTCTACCTCTCTATCTATCAATCTCAGTCCATATGTGTATGTGTCTCTTTCTGAATCTGTGTCTACATGTCTTTATTCATTCCTATCTATCTATATTGCTTTCTTTCTCTCTCTTTCTCTCTCTCTCTCTCTCTCTCTCTCTCTCTGTTTTGGTTACTTTTTATTTAAGTATTTCTCTGTCGATCATCAGTTATCTGTCTGTCTATTTATCTATAAATCTTGGTTCATTTGTATATATACAGGGTGCAATAGATTTTCGTTTAATTTATGCCAAAATAAAAATAACACTGACATCTCATTTTAACTGATATATTTACAAAAATGACATAAAAACATCTTGAAATACTAAAAAGTAACTTTTTTCTATAAAATCGCCACATGGTTTCAATCAAAGCCCCCAAACGACTTTGGAATCTCATACAATTCTTTTGAATGGTCATCTTGATTACATTGGTGAATGTTGCTATAATCCTTGCCTCCAGTTCATCTTTAGTGTTACAAAGAGTTTTGTTGGTCTCTTGCTCAACTGCATCCCACATATAATAATCAAAGAAATTGCACTCTGGGAGATTAGGAGACCAGATGTATGGAGTGATGTGGTTGTAGAAACTGTCTGATAGCTATGATTGGGTTCTCCTTCTTCTGTGACATGGTGTAGAGTCCTGTTGCCTAAGGTCTTCCAACAGCCACCATCTTGACTCAGTTCAGTACTATCTTCTCAAGGCACTTGATGTAGGCCTCTGTATTGAGTCTGAGGCCATCATCAACAAATTCATATCAGAGGGATTAGAGTGAGTCTTCTGAATTACTGTACATTCGTAATCACCATTAGACTCATCCAACTCTTTCCAAATCCTCTGCACTATCCTCAGATTGACACCTAAACACTCTGAACAATTTACTGCTTGGCATTCTGTACTGCTTGGCATTCTTATTTACTTTGGATTATACTCTTTTCAAAAACTATTTGTGCTTGAATAAAGCCATGGTAAAAAAAAATGTTATATAGTTATTTTTAATTTGTTATGTTGTTGGTTTTTGTCCTGTATATTAATCTTCATAATTCTTTATTCTTTTCTAAATTTTAATTATTATCTAGTGTTAATATTTATAGAACCCTGTTGTTTCTTTTCTAAAGTTTAGTAAATCATTTTTTTCATACTTCTCATCATCTCATCCTTTACACCCAATGGTGTGTAGGGCACCAACTTTTTGTTACTGTTTCCATAACAAACTGTTTTTTATGGGGCAGGGTAGTTAGCCCTGTGCCCAACCTTCAAACCTGGAGGACCAGTGGACCACTCTTGGTCCCTATGTTTACAGCACCTGGTATTCCCAAACAGTCACCCACCTAAGTTCTGACCAGGCTCAATGTTGCTTAACTTTGGTGATCGGACGAGAACCAGTGTAGTCAACACGATATAGCCGTAAGCTTTCATACTTCTGATAATATACAATTTTTCATGTAATCACAAAGGGCATGTGTTGTTTAGAGACCTAAATGTTTGTGTCTTTTTAATATTTTTTTTCTTACTTTGGGGGTTTTATTACTTTCTTTTAAGTGCCAGAAATACCTAGCTAAAGTTTCTGGTTTCTGAAATTGTTATTCTTCAAGGAATAAATCTGATGGTTAATTAATTTAAATTTATTCTTTGTGTTACCTAAGTAAAATTCTTTAATACATGGATTCTCTAGCAATGAGATAGTACATTGGTAAATTACAGACTCAGTAAGGAATTTATTATTTAATGGACAATTTTCTGGAATTCTACAATTGCAAAATCTTTTTTCATTCTTATTTGTTTTTATTTTATTGGTTTCATCATTTTTTTTTGTTCTTGGTCTGAATTTTTGTTTAGTATTCTTTTATTATGTTTCTTTATGATTATTTCCAAATTATCATTGCAACGATATCCTAATTTTAAGGTGTTTTTACTTGCTAAGTGTATTATTTTGTGGGAAATGTTTTTTGATTAGTTATAAGGATTTGTATCTTAAGTTACTTTTAACCATTTGGTTGAAAAGGGTACATACCAAATGATTTTCTACTATGATTTCTTTTACTATTTATTCTTTCAGTGTTATTTTTATATTTAATATCGGGAATTTATAGGCCCTTTCTTTCAAAGCCTTTTTATAAAATTTGCTATATTCATAGCATGTTTTTTGTTTGTTGAATTTTTAATGATCTTTTTTCAATGGATAGAGGTATTTGTTTAACTATAGAAGGAGGATGGTTTAATTTAGGGTGAATATATAAAGGTTTTCTATATGGTCTAAAATTATATCTAGGAAGTTTGTTTTTTTATTTTGGTGCTAATAGTTACTTTTAGATTTAGGCTCTTAATATTTATAAGTTTTCTAATCATATCAATTTTAAAATTAGTGGATTTCTTAACTACCATAAGGCCATCATCCCTATACAATCTGATATCTTCAATGTCAATTTCCTGGAATGTGGTTAGGTTATATAAAATGAATAGTTCAATGGATTCTTTTGAGCCATGTGAATGCATTGTTATGTTGAAGTTATCATCAATGTTCATAATCCATTGTTCTTTCTCAAGGATAAGTACAGATTTTTTAACACTCAAAATTATGTTGGACTCCTCATCCATTAGGTCTGTGTAGAATTTAGCAAAATCTAATGCAGACTTGAAGAGTTTCATTGTTATTGATGGGTAGTAATCCTTGATATCAAATTGGATAAGGGTACATTCAGTTTTTTCATCAACCGTTGAGAATCAGTTTGTAACAATCTTGGTATTAATCCATAGGTTTTAATTCTAAGTAGTTCTTGATTCTTTCAAGTAGGTTTTTTTTTTTTACAAATTCTTCCAAATTTTGGGTTTGGTCGGGTTCCTTGTTGATGAATTTACCTCAAAATCAGGTTTATAGTCCTTGATGGTTATGTAGCATTCTTTCTTGGTATTCCAATCCTGTTGCTGATGTTTAATTTTTCTGTTCTTTACTGGTTTTATTTATGTATTATATCATATTTAAATTGCTATTGTTAGTCTTCTTAATTCTTTTAACTTAGGTCATTCATAATTAATGAATTATAATCATTTGCTGGTAGTTTATAAAATTTGCTGATTTTATCAGAATTTACTAATATTTTATCTGTATTCTTGAATTTTTTTACTATTCAGTCTGCATGTCTTTAAAAGTTGATTTTATGATAATGGAAGGAAATATTGTTAATTATGTTCAGTAAGTTGTCCTCGAAGGGAATCAATCTTTGTATACTTTGTCTGTTCTATAAATACTTTCATGGCTTCTGCTCGGACGAACTTAAGTCACTGGTGCCTCCTTAACAGGTGCTTACTCGTGCAACCAGACTGGCAACTGGGTCCCACCCATTCACAGTCAGGTGAGCCAAATGCAGATGACAATTCTACTCCTGCAGCTTCTTCTCATGCACTTCCCGCCTGTGGAACTCGCTCCCATATTCTTGCTTTCCTGATGGCTACAACCACCAGAAATTTAAATGCAATGTCAATACTCATCTATTAACCACTGGACTCTAGCTCTTTCGCCACCCCCCGTATATCATTCCCTTTCTCTCCACCTATGTATCTGTCATCGCACCTGCATTCTCAGCTTTCTATTGCTCCTTTCTAACTAGTTTGTACTCCTCACTCTTTTCTAATTAATCTTTTTACAGTTATGTAGCCCCCAGCTCATCAGTGGCATTTCTGCCTTGCTCGGGGTGAAATGATTAAAAAAAAAAACATGGTGCTTTTTTTTACTCTTGAAACCAAATACCTCAGATTTTTATTGGTTATTTTTCTGAAGGAAATAGAAGGCTTCTCATCTAATTCTCCTGACGAAATCTTCAGTTTTCTCCATTAAATGTATATAATATTAAAATCACATAATATTAATTTCTGAACATTTATTTGTTTTTTATTGAAGAAATAAACAACTCACCCACTACCAACCAGTAACGATTCAGGCACTAAAGACCATTTATGTGACCAGGAGGTATATAGACTAGTCCTATTACTCAAATATTACTCCTAATCAAGTACTCATTACCTGTATAAAATGAATCAGAATCTAATCTCTCTACAATGGCAATCAAAAGAATTGTCTAAAGACATCCTGGACAAAATTGTATACCTGCACAAGACAGTAGTGGGCAGCTAGGTGAGAAGGAGTCAACTGTTGAGGTGATAATAAAAAAAGGAAGAAATACCAATTGACTAATTTCTCCCTCAGTCTAGAGCACCATGCAAGATCTCTTAACATGGAGTGAACCTGATGGTGAAAAAGTTGAGGGAACAATCCATAACTCTGTGGCAAGAGCTTGTTGATGATCTCAAGGCAGCTGGGAACTCAATGACTAAGATGACCATTAGTAACACACTATATCATCGTGGACTGAAATCATGTAATGCCTGCAAGATCCCCCTACTCAAGAAGGCACATGTATAGACCCATCTGAAGTTTGCAAATGAGTACCTTGATGATTCAGAGGAGAATTGTGAGAAAGTGCTGTGGTCAGATAAGTCTAAAATTGAGCTTTTAAGCATCAACTGGACTCAAAAAAAAGCTAACTTGGACCCCAAAAACACAATCCCAACCATTAAGCATAGTGGTGGAAACATTATGCTTTAGGGCTGTTTCTCTGCTAGGTGGACAGGATGATTGTACCGGGCCAAGGGAAAAATGGATGGGGCTAAGTATAAGGTAATCTTGAGTGAAAATCTCCTTGCCTCAGCCAGGAGACTGAAGATTTGTGTCCCAGCATGACACAGACCCAAAGCATATAGCTAAAGCAACAAAGGAGTGGCTCAGGAAGAAGCACATTAAAGTAATGGAGTGGCCTTGTCAGTCTCTGGATGTTAATCCTTTAAAGGGAGCAGTGGCTTTGAGTTGTCCATTAACAACCTACAAACATTAAAGATTTAGAGAGGGTCTGCAAAAAATAGTGGGCTAAAATTCCCCTCTGGGATCTGTAAAAACTTGGTAACCAACTATAAGAAATGTCTGGCTGCTGTGCTTACCAACAAGAATTTCTTCACTAAGTACTGAGTTATATTTTGCTATGGGTTGAAATAGTTATTTTTTTCAATAAAATACAAATAAATGTTCAAAAATTAATATAATGTGATTGTCTAAAATTATTTTTATATTCTATCTCTCACTTTCAAAATGGACCTATACTGAAATTTATAGACCATTCTTATTTTTCAAGATGGCAAACTCAGAAAATCAGCAAGGGACGAAATACTTATTTTCCCCACTGTATATTATTATTATATATATTAGAACATACTAAAATTTTCTTACATCACATGAATAGGGATTCATTTGAAAATAAATAGTAAATTCTAATGTTTGGTCATTTGGTCAAATTTTGGAAATGGTTTGGGTTAAGAACATTTCAGCAGAACCCTTGAAGAAGTATACTCCAAAAAAAGGAGACATACATGAATTATTAAAATCTATTCATTTTATTTTGCTTTATTTATGTTTTTTCTTTGTGCTACATTAATTACATTGAACAAAATATCTTATAAAGTATTTCTTTTATTCCAAAATAGCTAAGATGTGATGTTGTCAATATGTCATTGACAGGACATTGTCTCAAAAATAGTTTGCTCTGAAAAACAAGACATTGTTTTAAAATTTACAGCATGAATTTTGCTGAACAATATTTTCTTTGCTATCTTATTCAATCTTTGAATCTTTTCATAGTGGAAGATTGATGGTGGGGCTGAATTCTGACCTTGGAAAAATATTCAACAAATATTCAGCAAGGAGAAGAAGAAAAAAAGATTAAAGTGCAAATACAAAATATTCCAGGAATTATGGTGGTTTACATAAACTGGTTTTCTTTTTTATAGTCTAGTTTCTTCTCATGAAGATAGTTTTTATACAGTAGTGAACAAACAAGACATTTATTCTTCATACTTCAACCTGGACTATTACATCTGGCTGTTACTTGTACTATGACACCAACTAATTCTTTGATTCTGACTGCCTACTCAATACAATGTCTTTTATTTTTATTTCATGTGCATATGTCATAACAGATAAAAAATGTGTGAAAATACTAAGCAGAAAAATGCCCAAGTCTAAGAGTTTAAAATTTCTAACTTAAAGCATTCCATGCTTAAATGCTGAAACTTTACAGATTAATAACTTGATATATGTTTTAAATTCTTTGTAATTTTGATCTTTCTCAGTTAGATATAAATTTATTAAATTTTATTCCAAGCTGATATTTACTCAGTAAGGATATCATTTCTTCTTTATAATTTTCAATGTTTTAATTTATCTAATTAATTAATAAAACATTCTGTTGATTGATTTGTTTTTTTATGGTCAATCTTTTCTTTGCAGGTTATTTAAAGCCAGGATTTTTTAGGTAGCAATGATTAAGGGACACATGTTTTACTAATTAACCCATAACTGGAATTGGAACTTGGTTCTCCATTTAACAATTCTGAGCCGTTATCCATTACGCCATCTGCACCAGGTCCACTTTACAGCACCTGCTACTGACCAAACTCGACATTGCTTAACTTCAGTGATCATATTTTCAATATGATATAGCCATAAGTTATATTGTTATGAAAATAATTAACATATGTTCTAATAATATTTCTTATTTGTTTATTTCATCAAATCATACTTTATATTGAATTTTAAAGTATTTTTTTTATAAACGCTACACCATCCAGCATTCTGTCAAATTTTGTTTTTTTTAGAGAGAATTCTTCAAGGTACCTTTTGCAGTCTTCAATGGAATTGAAATTTTTTCCATGTGTGATTACTCTAAAGATGGAAGTATTGGCCTCTTGAAAACTGCAGCAGATGGGTAAAAACATTCCCACTAAGTTGTTGCTGCAGTTAGAAATTTTTTAAATAATGCAGTTTCTGTTATTTGGCAAATTTCTTTGTTTGTAATCTGTGGCACCAGTCTGAGATCTGATAAAGGAATGCTTTTTAAAAAACCTACAGGGATCATTTGCTTGATTGTGGTGCACATTTATTCAACATCTTTAGGTGTTCTGCTTGTTAAACACGTTCCACAATATGAATTGCTTTCAATGGATTTTCATCCATGTCTGAAGCAGTGATACCCAAATTTTATCATACACTGAGTTTTTTTTTAATTTTTATAAGCGTTTCACTCCGAGCAAGGTATTTCACTGCCACTACTGTGCAGGGGGCTACATAGAGTGGAGGAAGGATGGTTAAATATAGGAAATGTCAGAGAGTGGGTGATAGGCGGGTAAGAATACTGAGAATGGTTAAATATAGGAAACGTCAGTGGGTGGGTAAGGATACCGAGAATGGTTAAATATAGGAAATGTCAGAGGGTGGGTGATAGGCGGGTAAGGATACCAAGTTATTCCCAAAATAGAATCATTCAAATAATTCCAATAAAAATTTTGTTGCATATTTACCAAGCATATGACAAAGTACATAACCTTACTCAAGGGTATCTCACTACCAACAAAGTAACCTCATGAGAGAGTGTCTGTTTATGTATGCGCAATAAGGCTGTTCAGTTAGTTCTGAATATATTCAAAATAATATTTTATGAAGATACCTATATTCAAAATAATATTTTATGAAGATATATATATATATATATATATATGAGTTAACTTCATAAAATATTAACTGTTATCATCGGCTCTTTCCTCTTAGCTCTTACTTTCTCTCCTATCTTCCTACTCTTTATTTCCTATGTAAGTCTTTTTTCTTTTTGTTTTGCCCCCTTTTATTCAATTTCCATTTTTGTTTTTTCTTCTTTTCTATCCTCTTTACCTCGTACAATTTTCCAAAAATAAAGAGGAAGTGAGATTTTTTAATTTTCTTTTTCAAAAATCATGTTTTTTATCATCATTATTAACTACATGATGAGACATTGTTTTTTCAATGTTAAAACAAAATGTACATTTTTGTAGTAAATTATAATTTGTACATATTCTAAACTATAACTTAAAATAAATATTCATTGCTCTATTTCTATATTGAGCACTATTTTAAATTTATGTTTTGAACATTGTTAATCCTTCCTTTGTTCTTTATTAACTTGGATATATATATATATATATATATATATATATATATATATAGAGAGAGAGAGAGAGAGAGAGAGAGAGAGAGAAAGAGGAAAAAATAACAAACCTATAAAAACAAAGAGAATAAACAAAATATTTTATCTAATTGATATAAAATATGAAATATATAAAAATAAAAAGCTCATCATTAAACAGTTATAAATTCAGAATTAATTTCAGCAGCTGTAAAACTACAACCTGCTTTTTCAAAGTTGAAAAATCAAAACGTTATGTTTTTGATTGCATATTATATATATATATATATATATATACAGAGAGAGAGAGAGAGAGAGAGAGAGAGAGTTCAGCATTGTTCATTCAATAATGAATATGAACACTCTTGGCTACTGGCATGTGTTTACATTGTATATAACATGCTAAAGTCCGACTTCCTACACCTCTGCCCATAGCTCAGAGGTAGAGTTGCTGACTGATGCCAAATTGGTTGGGTTTCAATCCTGGCTAGTGTCTAGCTGTACTGACGAGCTGTGATACAGTGAAACAGATCTGTCATTTAGAGATGACTATTTACGCTCTTACAATAGCTACTCATGCATCTGTGCATCAATCTTTCAGTAAGAAATTTGGACACTCTTGGCTACTGCCATGTGTTAAAATTGTATGTAACACGCTAAAGTCCACCTTCCTCTACTGAGTGCACATAGCTCAGAGGTAGAATCACTGACTGAAGTCAATTCAGTTGGGCTTCAGTCCTGGCTAGAAGCAATTGGATATCTAACTATACTGATAAGCTGTGATATAGTGAAACAGATCTGTCATCTGCGGATAACTATATATATATATGCATGGATAGTATAGGAGTTACTGACATGAAGTCAACAAGCTGAGTTCAAATTCTGGTTGATTTTATTTCATTGTCTTCCTGCCTTTGTAAAACAAATGAATCAATCTTTCTAGAGTAAGTAGCAGGGTATGCTAGGCTCTCTTGCCTTAGGTGGCAGCCAGTCTAAGAGAATGAAAACTCAGAATTTCAACCTGGAGATGTATAACTTGTCTAGTTCTTAGTCATCCTTGCTCAGTTATTTCTTGAGCATTCCCATTGAGGTCAGGTTTGCACTGCCCAATCTAGGGATTGAACTCACAATTATTAAGTCACCAAATACCTGTATTTTTTTTTTTTTATAATCATATCACCCCAAGCAAGGCAGTAACGCTACTGATGCGCAGAGGGCTACGTAAGAGTAAGATTGGAAAAGAGAAAACTGGAAACCACATCCTAAACAGGGAACAAGGGATGAGCCTCTTAACCTGTTCAATAGATGTGGGTGGAGTGTGAACTGGGCAATAGATAGATCTATCTACTCCAATTGAGAAAAAAAAAAGTGAGAAGATTGGAAAAGAGAAAGCCAGAAACCACATCCTAAACAGGGAACAAGGGATGAGCCTCTTAACCTGTTCAATAGATGTAGGTGGAGTGTGAACTGGGAATAAACACTTTAATATATTAGGCTATTATCCTGTTAGGTTGGCAAGACTGGAGGTCACAGTGGCAGAAATGTTGGGATAATAGCAGCAAAGAGGCTGAGAACAATAATGTATAAGCAAAAGATGTAAATAATCTTTAAGTTAATTCATCTTAGTAACGCAACTCTCCAAGTTTTTGTTCATCTCTGCTGTAGCCAGGTATTGAACTCACAACTCTTTGGGTCAAGTCACTTTTGAATTATTCCCACCAACACTTTTATTCACTTTTAATAATATATGATACCCCTACTCAGTAGATACTAGCTTAGAATAAAATTTAATATCTCCATTTTATTTTTATATACTCACTTCTATTTTGAGAAATAAGTTCAGAAATGGTGCCATATTTTCCACTCTATATTTCTAAATAACTGCAAATGCATACTCATCTTAATAGATAAAACGCTTTTATTAGGGTGTGAGTTTTGCTTGTAAAATCAATTTTTTGTCTTTCCTAAAGAAATGGACAAACAGCGATCCCTTCAATGGGTCCCTCAAAACTTTCCATGCTTAAATTTGAATGGAAAGGTTCTGAGGTTCTAAGTTAGAAATTTTATACTCTTAGATTTGGGCATTTTTCTGCTCAATATTTTCACACATTTTTTGTCTGTTATGACATCTACACATGAAATATAAATAAAAGACAATGCATTGTGTAGGCAGTCAGAATCAAAGAATTAGTGTTATAGTAGAAGTAGCAGCCATTTTTGTAAAGGAAGAAATAACTACAAATGCATGCATATTTTAATAGATAAAACCCTTTTATTAAGGCACGAGTTCAATTTTTGTCTTTCTTTAAGAAAACAGGGGTCTTTTCAATGAGTCCATCAGAACCTTTTTCATTCAAATCCAGCCACAACTGAAACTATTGTTATTTTTATGTGCTATATTGTTTAAATTTTTACTTAAAGATCCTTGTATTCTGATGTGTTTTTTTAAAGATCTTCAAAGCTAAATTACAGTCTACAGGATTTGCCATGTCAACAATAAAGCACATTTTATTTTTGTGGTCTTTGATCAATATGTCTGGGTGGTTAACTTTGAATGTTCTGTCTGTATATATCGTGAAGTGCATTAAAATTGTTACAGGTCCCATATCTGTAACCAGCTCTTGATGGTGCCTGTACCAAATTTTTGCAGTTTCCCGTAAAAGTTGCAGATTTTCCAATGCAGACATTGGCCCACCCTCTCGTGCTGAGTTTTATATTTGGTGGATGCTTTTTATTATTAGAGTTGTTACTATAAACATTCATCACATCTCTATTAGGATCAATAACATTACTAATATTATCAGGAATATCTCTGACAATATCATTTAAGATAGCAGACTGACGTCTCATGAACAGGAACTAAAAAGTTCCAATTATTTTCTTTCAGGCTTTCTTTTAATTTTTTTTTCTTCAGCCACTATGATGTTGACTTAGCATTAAATCAAAATTTCACTATAATGAAATTAGAATAATTCCAAGTAAAAAGTAAATGAACCAATTTCAATAAATTTACCAATTTGTGAAATAGAAACAAAAATTATGACAAAACAAAATAACAACCATACAAATTTAAAATAAATAATGAAAATGAGGTGGAATAATCTGATATAAAGTAAATCAAAATTTTTCATGAAAAAATTTTTTTAATTAAATAAATCTTATGATGGAACAAAGATTTTGAAAAAATAAAAAAATAAAAAATTAGAAAATAAATTCCTTAATCAAATAAAATAGGTTTTGATGAAATTTAATAAAAATATTTATTGAATTTGTTTATTGATGAAAATTATTAAAAACTTTGGAAGAGAAGTAATTTTAATATCCAAGAAGTATGCTTCAGTGGTTATATGAAAAAAAAAATCATATTATCCAGGCAGGGAATACTCAAAATCTGATTGATTTTTATACAGAAATGGTAAGTACATGAAATTATAGAAGATTTCAAACAGAAGAATAATTTCTATGGCTTGCTGGGGAATACAAGAATCAGTGATATGTCCAACCATTTTTTTGTTTTGTTTTTTTTGTTTACTTCCAGTTTAATGCTCCCCTTTTTATCTTCAATTTTTCCTCACATTTGTATCTTTACATTTTTTCTTTCTTAATTTCTGCTTTTCTTTACATATTTCTTTCTATCTGTCTTTCTTTCTTTCTTTCCTTTCTTTCTATCTATCTTTCCTCTCTTCTTTTCTTTCCTTTATTCCCCTCTTTCTTCCTCCCATTTTTATATTTAACATCTTTTCTCAATTTTCATTTTGCTTATGTTTCTTTATTTCTTTCCTTCTTTTTTTAATTCTTGCTTTTCTTTATTCCTTCCTGTCCATCCTTCTTACTTTCCTTTCTTTCTATCTATCTTTTCTCTCTTCTTTTCTTTCCTTTATTCCCCTCTTTCTTCCTTCCATTTTTATCTTTAGCATCTTTTCTCAATTTTCATTTTGCTTATGTTTCTTTATTTCTTTCCTTCTTTTCTTAATTCCTGCTTTTCTTTACATATTTCTTTCTATCTGTCTTTCTTTCTTTCCTTTCTTTCTATCTATCTATTTTTTCTCTCTTATTTTCTTTCCTTCATTCCCCTCTTTCTTCCTTCCATTTTTATATTTAACATCTTTTCTCAGTTTCCTTTTGCTTATGTTTCTTTATTTCTTTTCTTCTTTTTTTTTAATTCTTACTTTTCTTTATTCATTCTTGTGTATCCTTCTTTCTTTTCCTTCTTTCTGTCTTTCTCCCGCTTTCTTCCTTCCACTTTTATTTTCCTCAAATTGTTTTTCATTCTTTCTTCATTTCTTTTTTTCCTTCTATAATTCATTTCTTTCTTTCTTTTTCTATTCTTTCTTTTCTCACACAGTTCTTTTTCTCTATTTCTGTTCCCCCCTCTATCCTCATGTTGTTTGTTTCAGTTTGTTTTTATTTCAACCATTTATCAATTATTTTTTCCATCCCGCTCTCACTAATTTCCTTCTTTCTAACCATCTAATTTTCTTCATAGTTTTCTGTTACTTTCTTGTTGCTCCCTTTCTTTTTTGTTCATCTTCATCTTGATATACATCTATATTTTTCTTTACTCATTTCTTTAATTATTTTCTTTTTTTTCTTTCCTCCATCTGTTCTTTTCAACTCTTATGTCTTCTATTATCTCCCTGTATTTTTCTTAAATTTCCCTTCTTTTGTTCTTTTTCACCCCTTTTACTTTTCAGTATAAGAGACCCTGGTATAAGAGAAACACGGATATAAGAGAGATTTTCTCTGGTCCCAAATTAGAGCCTGTAGTAATTTATATAAAATATACCAAACCCAGATATAAGAGAAACCAGGATATAAGAAAACTTTTATCTGGTACCGACGACTCTCTTATATCAGGGTTACACTGTATTTCTTTTTTTAAAATCTGTAACTTTACATAACTTTATATCTCTATTTCACTCATTCTCATATTCGCCTTTTATCTTTATTACTTCATGTTTTCTCTTTCTTAATCACTTTATTTCTTTTTTCTTGCCTTCCATTTCTTTGCTTATTTCTTTACAAAAGAAAAGAAGAAAAGAAAAATTCCCAAGTCATTTCCAACTTGAATGATTCAGCTAGTGTTTTATACAGCTCTAAAGGCTAAAGTTTTCATTTTCTTCAGGAATTTTATTATCCATTTCAGCTGTCACAATGATTTGTAAGCATCTTTTTCATCATTAATTTTCCCTTTTTTTTTTTTTTTACCCACCCATTCACTCCATCTCTATTTAACTTTCCTTCATCTTTTCATCTTATTTTTAATCTTATTGAAATAATTTAATTAATCTGTGAATTACTGGGTTAATTTTAAAAGCAACAATAAACCAATTATTAATGTTCTGGGTTGTACATTCAATGTTGTTTATGGCTCCACTCTAAACATTTCAAATTTGTTTTTCTGACACTATAGCGTTCAATGAGCAGCTAGATCTTAAACAATGAAGAAAACAGAGGTTCCCAGAATTTAATAGTCTTAGATGGTCTTGTCAATTTGAACCATTACATTATTTAAAAGGAGAGTCCATTATATGCATTAGCAGAAACAGTTTAGATGAATGTGTCAACATCTGTTTTATTGATATTTACTAAGCTTAAATTATACAGTACATGACTATATGAGAGAAGTGAGGCAAGGAAGACTGTCTTGCACCTGCCTTCCTTGAAAGCCAGCTTTTGGAATTCTGGTATGTATCTGAGCTTGAGCACAAACCACTAGTACCAAAGACACAACTCAGTTGTCATCTTCTTCTTTTATCTGCTATCTCCCTTCAGGAAGTAGATGAAACACGGTCCTCCACATCTTCCTGTCACTTGTAGTTCATAATAAGCTTTGTTTTTTGTTATTTCTCCCAAACCCAGTTTTACCATCAAGTATGTTATGCACTGCTTTCCTCACTCCTTATTTCCATCAATCCATCCTGTGAGTATTAGATTTTCCAAGCCCCCCTTCCTCATTACATACTCCAGAAATTTCAATTCCTCCTGATGCTAAGTATAAGTTTTTCTTTTTTCTATTTTCTCTAAAACCTTGCTGTTGCTCTAATTAAGACTGACCAGCATTCACTGCCATATAAGAGGAGAGATTATTATCTAAGCTTAGTTCCATCTGAACTAAATAATAGGAAAAAGAAATAGAGATGAAATGATTTTAGAAGAATGCTGAATGCAAATTAGATTTCTATATGAGAAAAGTAAAAATCTCACTAAATCATAAATTTTTTGAAAAAACCATAAAAAATAAATTGTGTCCATATTGCTTTTATTAGGTTGTTACATATATTGTTTTCATTTTTTTCTGATGTTCTGTGAATGCATGCACTGATTAAAGAAGAACTGTGCCAGACCCCTAGTGAATTGGCTCAGAAGATTGCAAACTTTCTTGTTACTGTTGATTGTCATCTTTACTCAATGGGTAAGGTTCAGGAACACAGTGCATGGGTGCTACACATATTGACTGAGAAAAAACAAATTCCAACACTTCTCCATTGACACCAGTTTACTATCTTGTGAAAATCTCTTCTTCTTCGTCTTCTATGTGCCCTGTCCCTTCAGGGCGTAGGCGATCATGTCTTTCCATGTTTCCCTATCCCTGGAGGCTCTGAGCACTCCTTCTCCTGTTACACCGTGCAATCCTCATTCTGTCATCCACCTGATTAGGTCCTTCAAATATGTTATCTGTTGCTTTCCCCTGTCTCTTTTTTCCTCTATCTGGCCTGTTAGTATCAGGTTCTCCAGGCCCTCCTTCCTCATTGCGTGTCCCAGGATCTTCAGCTGTCTCTTCCTGATGCTCAGTATTAATTTTCTTTTCGTTTCCATCATTTCCAAGACCTCATCATTGCTCACATGCTTGATCCATGAGATTTGCAGCATCCTTCGGTAGAAATCTTCAAAAATCTTAAATACAGTGTCAATCACCATCTTCTGTCTTCTTGAACCCTGTTCTTTTATTGTCCTCTGTTTCTTTTAATCTTTCCAACCCTACTTTTATTGCTTTGATTGGAATGAAATGAATAAATACAAAATGGAATCATTTAATCTAATTTAGCTTGGCAAACAGTCATAAGAACAAAGCATCCAGTGTTGGTTGAACTCACTACACCAGCAATTTTATCAGTTTGGTACGCTTGTTAAACATCGTGCTATAATAGGTACCCTGTATATTTGGATAGTTTGTTTTATAGATCTTAACTTTGTCTGACACTAGAGTACAGAGGTAAAGCAGCTAACAAGAATTAAATTATTTTGCAATTTGGTCTATTTAATGAGCTCTTAAATATTAAACAGTCAGTCAGTTAAGTTCCATACATGATATACTCTTAGGCAATCATGTCTCGAAAGACTGGAAAGAAGATTTTCCCACAGTAGGTTACCATTAGTTTCTGTGATAGACTGGTTGCCAGCCAAGTCTATAGAACCCACTCTGTCTTGTTATTTGACCCATAGCTGGAGGGAAGAGATGGATTAATACCTTTCCCAAAAGTATTTATGTGTAAGTGAATGCAATAAATTCAACTGGAATTTGAAAATATTAAACAGTACAAAAGATATGTACTCAGCTTAGTTTAGTCTGATATAAGGACATCTATATGGAGCACCTAATAAATAATGCTCTTACTACAGAAACAATGGTTTGTTAGACTAACTTGTTAATTTTTGACCTGTAAGAGAAAGCTAACCTCAATATGCAAATCAGTCTTATTTAACTATTGATTTGAATTAAAAATTATTTATTGATTATAACATAGTAATTTATAAGTTTACCCTTGCCATAAAAAAATGATGAGTTATTTATGTTTTTCATATTTTATAATTACAATGCAATTACAAAATTATTATCCATTTATCTGTGAGCTAAAAAGCCATAAATCAATTATGGTGTTTAATTTACCCATATCTCATTATAAAAGGCATTGTTGTGCAGCAAAATCACTGGCTAATTTCTTTGCCCATAAAAATTTCTTTGAAACTTTCGTTTAAACTTTCTTCCATGTGCCATGTCTATTCAGAACATGAGCAATGATGGAACTCCACATTTTCCTAACATTTTTCAGCTCTTAATAAAATTTTTCCTTGTTTTTTCAACTGTGTGGATGAATGTCTGGCCACTTGTATCTGAGCATGCCAGTTTACTAGGACAGCTAGCTAATCCCTGTTCCAGACGCCTGCTCTGGCACATTTGTGTTTGTTCAATGTACACAAAACCCACCTGTTGTTTATGCTGCAACTATACTAAGCAGACATCTATTACAGTTTCTTGAAAAGAGAGTGTTATCTAGCATGAACAGTAGGAACAAGGCCAACACGCTCAAACCCTTGGTCATGATGACATATGACTTTGTACTAGCACAATCATCGATAGTTTCCAAAGGATTCCATTTTCCCAATTTCACACACAAAGATGGCATGGTTTCTGGGCACTTTCCAAAGGTGCTGCATGCTGACATTACATTACTCCAGACTGGTAACATCAAAATGTCATATTCCTGATAAATCAACCATAGTGAGATTCGAACTCTGTTCCCAGGGTAAGAAAGAGAAGGTTCTAACCACTTGGTGATGTGCCCATAAGCTCATTAGGTAGGTTATACAGTTTAACCTTGATATAAGAGAGTTGTCGGGACTGGATAAAAGCTCTGTTATATCTGGGTTTCTCTTATATCAGAGTTTCTCTTATATTCAAGTCTCTTATATCTGGGTTATACTGTATATTGTATTTCTCGGACTTTCTTGTCTTTTATACAACTCTCAGTTTCATATTTTCTAAGACCTCTTTCCTCATTATATGCCCTAAAAATTTTGGTAAATGTTCGTTTTAGGTGCCAACGGCTTTTCCTCCTTCGTGACTTCATGAGAGTTACAGGAGAGAAAAAGTGCAAGATAGAGTTCTTTTTTTTATGGACATTTAGATAAAAAAAGGTAAGTTTCTTCAATAACTAACAGTTGATTTGAGTTCAGTATATATATTTGCACAGAGATAATGCTATTTGGGATAAATTTGAAGGGGAAAAGCGTCGGAACTTACAATGAAAATTTACCAAAATTTCAATTGTTTCTTCCTGATGTTAAGTTTAAGTGTCCTTTTTGTTTTCATTTTCTCTATAATTTTATCATTAAATTTTGAGCAGAATTAAAAAAACAAAAAAAAGAAAAATGAGACATGGAGAGCAGAATGAGTGACTATTGAAGAAAAAATAAAATGTTCAGTTTAAAATTTCCTAACAGGCCGGAGAAACTAAAATAAAACATGTAAAGAAAGTAAAATATCTGGGAAGTGTTTTGACATAAGATGGAAAATGCAACATTGTGATCTGAAGACACATTGGCATGGCCAAGGGCACATTTCAAAAGCTAAGTAGGGTAATGAGGGACAGGAAAATCTCATTGGAAGCAAAGAAAAGGGTGCTGAACTGATATGTGATGTCTGTCCTTCTATATGGCAGTAAATGTTGGATGATCTCCTCAAGGATGAGAGAGAGGCTCAAGGCAGCAAAAATGTGGTTCTACAGAAGGATACTGAGGATACCATGAATTAAACACGTGAGCAATGACGAGGTGTTGCAGAAGATTCAAACAAGAAGAAAACTCATACTTAACATGAGGAAGAGAAAGCTGAGATTTCTGGGACGTAATGAGGAAAGAGGGCCTTGAGAATCTAATACTCATAGGACAGATAGAAAGAAAGAGAGACAGAGAAAAGCAGCATAAGACATATTTGATAAGTTTGAGCAAATAGATGGTAAAGCTAAGTTTGGGAAAGATATCGAGAGGAAAAATATTGAGAGCAACAAGAGACCGAGCCAAGTGGAAGTCCATGATAACATATGTCCTGAAGAGACATGGCACATGAAAAAGAAAAAAGGTTATCCAGATTAAAAAAACACATGAAGAAGACTAAAATGTTGTCATCATAACAACAATGTTGAAGATGCCCATCTGAATGTAAATAAAGAATAAGCACATATTATCTGTAAAATAAGAGTTGTTACTGCATCTGAAAGAATTGTAGAATCATTACTAAGGAATATGAGAAATAAAAGAGTAATCAGGAAGATAACAGATTATAATTGACATTGCATTTAAAGTTTTGAAGATTAAAGCTAACTTTTCAGTATGGTATCAGAAAAAAGTTCCGCAAACAAGAAGTATAGATAAAGAAATTGTTAGCATAGAACTTACGGTTAAATCTAATTCAACTATAAATTGATGAGAACTTAGTACCACACTTAGATTCTGGTACCACACTTAGATTCATAATGTCTAGGTACCATAGCAAAGAGCTCATCTCAGCAATAACCATAAAACTATTTATAAAAAAGACACATGAAAACAACTCTAGGGTGGTGAGAAAGTGACTGAAGTTGAAATGACAGGTCAGAACCAATAACATTGTTGATTCTTCTTTGGATTTTAGCAAGAATCTCAAAATATATATAAAGCACCAGATTATATGTGGTAGCAATATTCTAAGCATGAGCCAATGGAAGGTTTTTAAATGTATTTTCTATCAAAAGTTGTGATTTTGTTGTCACCAGTAATTCATCATTGTGACCAGAAATGGTATAATCTTCTTGGTTTTGTTATGGTGAGTAAAGATTTTGTATTTGATGCCAGTTAATTTTTGCTTAATTGTAAAAAGTTTCATTCTACCAGCAATTTGAAGAATAAAGGATGCGACTACTTCTAAAGTAAAACTCTCTAGTTCCAATGCATACATTTTGGTTGATTGATTGGTTGGTTCCTTTCTTTCTTTCTTTCTTTCTTTCTTTCTTTCTTTCTTTCTTTCTTCATTCCTTCCTCTTCTTTATCCCTCTCAATCCATTTCTGTTTCAAGCCGAAATCTCTCTTTCTCTCTCTCTCTCTCTCTCTCTCTCTCTCTCTCTCTCTCAATCTGTTTCTTTTCTTACATAAATCACGCACCTTATCATTTACTTCTCTCCCTTATTGTTATTTCTTTGCCAAAATTCCCATCTACAGTACTACATTTCTTTCCCTGTCTCATCATTATGAAATTCTTCTTTTTCTAACACTTTCATCTATCATTACCATTCTCCCACACCTTCATCATTATTCTTTCCATGGAGCATGTCCAGCTCACACAACCATACATACATACATACATCTATCTAATCTAATTCTAAACTTATTTATAAATGGAACTTTGTCTGTGTGTGTGTGTGTGGGTGTGTCTGTGTGTGTGTATATCCGTAACTCCAAAACAGCTGAACCGATTTTCTTGAAAATTTACACAGTTGTATTATAAGTGTCTGCGAGTGTTCTTAGCTAGGTTCTGTGTTGAGGTACCCCGATAAATATCGAAAATTGATAATTGAAGGAATCGGGTTATAGAAGGAGTGGTCCAATTTTAATCAAATTTGATACACTCATAGACAAAGCCATAAGAAACGATATTAAGAAGTTTCAAGGTTGCAGTTCTTACAATAGTGTAAAAAATTTGATATCAATACCAGGAAATCAAAATTTGACTTCATTTTTCTTTCAGTCTACAGTTTCGCTGGAAACAACTATTGCTTTTTAGACTTTCGTGCCAACATCCAAAGAGTCTGGGCTCCAAGACCATGGATTAGTTTTAAAGCTTCCATTACACTGGAGCAATGCCGAGCTATACTGCTAGTATATATATATATATAAAACTTTTTGTGCTATTTCATCACTTTACCTTTCTTTATTGTTTTCACTTCCATAAATACTAATTTGGCTTATAATAATCTTATTCTTTCAAACCAATTCAATATTTTCAAGGACTCTTATATTGTTCCATTTTCCTTTTCCATTTTCTACCTTTCTCTTTTGAGTTAGAAATTTAGAAACGGTGAGAAATGATTGAAAAATACATTTGTATTTTATGATGATTTTCGTTTTACTCGTATTGTTTGCAAATAATTCTTTTAAGTGACATCCTTCCTTTTGGCTTTCAACAACTTATGTTATCTTGTCTCTCGTGAGAAAGAATTGTCAGCATTTGTAAGTTTATTCTGATAAATACCCTCATTATTCATTTGTTAATATTTTATAGCCAACTTCTTCAGCTATTCTTTTGGCAAATTGAATTGGTCCCAAAATACTGTGCAATAAATGAAACATCGCAATAAAATTCTGTTCAGAAGAAGATTGTAACAAGTTGCCAAAATCTGAAAACTAATTTCATCACTACTACCATCATTGTGATCTCCATGACTCAGTGCGATTGTAGGGTACCTGCATAGCTTAGCACCTGAGCAATCCTCTCCACATCTAAATCTAAATCTATCTAAATCTAAACTTATTTATAAATGGAACTTTGTCTCTGTGTGTGTGTGTGTGTGTGTGTCCATTACCTATAGACTCCAAAACGGATGAACCAATTTTCTTGAAAATTTACACAGTTGTACTATAAGCACCTGTGAGTATTCTTAGCTAGGTTTTGTGTCAAGGTACCCTCAATAAATATCAATATAAATCAATAATAAAAAAAATCGGGTTATAGAAGGAGTGGTCTGATTTTAATCAAATTTGATACACTCATAGACAAAGACATAAGAAATGATATTCAGAATTTTCAAGGTTATAGTTCTTACAATAGTGCAGAAAATTGACAATATATATATAAAAGCTTTCATTACACCCGAGCAATGCCCGGCTATACTGCTAGTCAGTCAATGATTTAAGTGCCATACATGATACATGGGTGATCATGTCTCTTTCAATTCATGACTGATTGTGCAGATTTTTCCACAGTAGGTTGCCATTATTTTATGTAGTAGTCTGGTTGCCAACCAAGGCTATAGAACCCAATTTGTTCTGCTATTTAATTCATAACTGGAGGAAGAAGAGATAGACTCATACCTTTCCCAAGGGTACTTACAGGTAAGTGAATGCAACGAATTCTATAATTCTCCAAATATCTGACATAAAAGCTGGAGAGATGTTCATTAATGCATAACATGTCTCAGATCCTTTCATATTAATGCACGTGTCCATCAGGGTTCTATTCTTGTTCTTAATTTGTTTTAAATTTTCATTAATGACACTCCTGATGACATCAGCTCTCACCTTGTTATCTATGCTGATGACACAACTCTTGACTGAGTTTTGATAGTAGGTCTAATCAAAGATGTGTCTTTTCATCGGATCTATTCAACTTGTGCAGCAAAACTATTCTGAGGACCCTAAATGTTACGCCAGGATTTACCATCGGAGGACACAGTTTGAACCACATAAGCTAAGCAGATGATACATTGCTGACAGCAGACACGGAAAGGAAACTACAAGACAGAAAGTGCGACACAGAGATTCGAAGGCAAATTGGCATGACAAAGGACAGATTTCAGAAGTTGAGTAGTGTATTAAGACACAGGAAAACTTTGCTAGAAACAAAGAAAAGAGTACTGGATTGCTATCTGATGTCAGTTCTTCAATATGGCAGTAAATGCTGGACAATATCATCAAAGATGAAGAAAAACAAGAAGCAACTGAAATGTGATTCTACAGAAGGATGCTGTAGATATCATAGATTGGGCATGTGAGCAATGACAAGGTGTTGGAAAGAATGGAAATGAAAAGGAAATTAATACTGAACATCTGGAAGAGACACCTAAAGTTCCTGAGACATGTAATGGGAAGAAGGGTTTGGAGAACCTGATAGTAACTGGCCAGATAGAGGGAAAAAGAAACAGGTGAAAGCAGTGGATAACATTTGAAGGGCCTGATAAGGTTAGTGACAGAATGAGGGTGTGTGATGTAACAGGAGAAAGCATGCTAAGAGCCATCAGGGATAGAGAGACATGGAAAGTCATGATTGCTTACGTCCTGAAAGGACAGAGCACATAGAAGAAGAATCTCAAATTGGCAGCTGATGTCAAAAATGATACACAGTCTGTTTTTTCACTGGGGAAAATGCCTCCAAAACAAAATTGCTCTTTATTAATAATCTGAGTCACCCCTTTCTGTCTACTATTGGCATGGCTGATACTGACCTCCAAAAGAGTGACTCTTGTGCCTTCTAGAGCTAACATTCTCTACTGACATGAAGTAAAAAAATTTATTGGATAAATTGCTAAATCAGCTGATTAGCAGCTGATTTAGCAATTGATTCAATAAATTTTTGTCATACTAGATAATTTTTCAGAATCTATAAGTCTACTCTTCATCCATGCTTAGAATATTGCTGCCACATATGGTCCAGGTGTTACTGTTATATATTTAGAGATTTTTCATAAAATCTAAAAAAGAATCAGCCATATTATTGGTCTTGACTTGGCATTTTAGCTTCATTCACTTTCCTACCGCCATAAAGTTTCTTCTTCGTGATTTTTTATAAATGTTTTCATGGTAATTGTTCAGATGAGCTCTTTGCTATGGTACGTAGACTTTTAGATAATGTTTTTGCTTTCTAGGATGTGAGTTGTGATGCAGTGGATATCAACAAGAAATAAAAAAAATTGGGAAGCCGAGTTTGAATTCCAGTTAAATTCCTTGCATTAACTTGCGCACAAATACCCTTGAAGGATGGTCTTCACTAAGACCTGCAGAAAATCTATTTGAATAAATGTTCAAATAGATTTTTGACCATTGAGCTGAGAAAGCAGTTGTATATAGTTTGATGTCATGCATGACATCCATACATAAGTCACAATCTAACAAGACTATTTAAGAATACAACTCCAGTTTTTAGGTTAATGTTTTGGTTTTGTACCAATTTGTGGTATTGGACAAAACTACCTCAAGCACAACCTATGAGATAAATACTTTTTCTCAGGTAAAAAGCTGATATATTGCCAAGTTTACTCTTAGATGGTTATGGAGATCAGAATGTTTTTTCAATAGGTAAAAAATAGTGGCTGGTCTTAATAAAAAAATGGGGGAGAAAATCATTCAAGAGTTCAAAAATTTATAATTTAAAGAAATGTTTTTAAAACACCATTAAGTTTACATTACTTACATTGTTTGGACTCCTGTCCTCATCTTTATTGTCATATTCATTTTCACAATGTTTCAATTGTTGTATGCTCTGGCCTTTGTCAGATGACTAGAATTTTGAACTAAATAATAATCTCCTTGGCTTGTTTATGGTGAGTAAATAATGTAATAATACCTCATCTCAGAATTATAGACAAGCATTAAGTTTATCAAAGAATCCAATATGGTAACGTTAAAAAAATTATCAAAAAATACAATGTTGAAAAGAGACCATGATTTGAACTTCATGGTCAATTTGTTAGTGCTATGAGTCAATCAATTTGTCAGTGCTATGAGTTGATATCATCCTTGGACAGAAAATCTCAACTCATAACGCTTTTGTAAAGTGAAAGGGTTAGACAGAACCATTTGGAAGTCATCAATGGCTGTGCTAGCTCACAAGTTACTGTTGCTCAAGGTTTCAGCATCCTGGCTTTGTTCAATTACTGATGATGCCAGATTAAAGATGAACTCAGCATAGCTGCAGCATGAACCATAAGTGGGCTCTGTGATTGATGAAGAAATACAAATGTCCCAAAAGACAATCTAAACACATTAATAGACAGGCATGCTCAGAAATGAGAAACCAGTCGTTATATCATTTACAAAATTAAGAAAAAAATTTCAACAAAATTGTTATCACTCCAAAATTAATAAGTTTAGAAATCTGAATATCCATCTAACAGCAATTGTTGTTTATTTTTTTCTTAAATTTCACCCAACAAAATGCTCAAGAACCACTCAACGGAGATAGTTACAGACAAAATTATAATTATGAATAAAGGATATAATTTGGATAGAAGACAAGGTGAAGGTTTTAAGGATAAAGATTATAATTGTTGTTGTTAACCCTGTTGACTCCTGCAAGATTATACAGCTATAGCCTAACCACACTAAGTGTGGCAACTATAGTTTCCATAGCAAATATTATTTTTTTTTATATGATAGAGTTGCTAGCTCTAGATCTAACTAGTTTTGGATTCAGAGTGATTTTTCTACTCTGGTTAGCAACCACTGCTAGAGACCACACAGTGCCTTGTTATTAATTTGTAGTGGGTGGGGAGCGGTGGGGTTCCAAGAATATTTGTGCGAAAGTGGATGCAATTTAGCTCAGCTGGAATTTAAACTTGCCAATCCCAATTTCTATTCCAATAACCACAATCCTATGCACAAGCATAGTTAGTTAATTTTAATTCCAACAATAGGCGTAACTTTGAAATACAATTTTTTCTAAGCCAAGAATGAACTTTGAAAATTATGCCATCTAAGATCAACACTCACATCCTTCCCTTCCAACAATTAAATAAATATATGCTACTGCTAAAACAATTAATACATTTTTAATTTAACATAACTTTCATATTATTGAAAAAGTTACTTCAGTGGATAGACATATTTGTGTAGGAGTTCTTTTTTATTTTACAAACAATGAAATTAATATCTAGTGTTCTAGATCAGTAAGGTTTTTATTAAAGGAAATCTACCACTCATCAATGATTGAACTTGCATATCCTTTTCTCAAGAAGCCACTTTATAGCTAGGCAAGACCCTAAACTTTCACCTATCACCATGGACGGGTGTTCTCTCAAGAAGATTCCATGTTTTGAAGTCGGTTGGGACTCAAGCTCTTTTTTTTGTTTTTTACAGTAAGGTTCACCCTTTACAAGGTCCAAGGGCCACTCATGGTAGAGCGTTATATTAGAAGGCATATATGGTGTATAGGAGTAAAGATAACAGTTCTACAAGAATGTCTAAGATTAGGAGGTTATTTTTTTGACTAAGTTCATAGGTAAAGTTAAGGACAGAGTTTTTTTTTAACTGTGGTTTTGAGATTAGCAATTTCTTGTTTGTTTTTCACTGAAATGAAAATATCATCTACATAGTGGAAATATACTCTGGGTTTTAGTAATAACACATTCACTACTTCATTATACAAAAACCTACTAGAAGAAACTCTTGCTACCTAAAGAATGAATGCCATTTAGGTACAAAATAGTAGTTCTAAAATATTTCCTAAATAGAGCACATGATAATTCCTCCTATCATCCCCATTTCCGGAAAGAATTCAGTAATGTAAAACAGACGCTAGTTAACAGTGGTTTTCCTTACTACCTCATTGACTTCCAGATTAGACTATTTCTTTCTATGTGACAAATAGCAATATTCTTCTTCTTCTATGTGCCTTGTACTTTCAGGACGTGGGTGATCATGGCCTTCCACATCTCCCTATTCCTGGTGGCTCTTAGCACACTGTCTTGTATATAACACATGCAATCCCTGTTCTGTCATCCACCTGCTCAGGCCCTTCAAATATGTTATCTACTGCTTTCTCCTGCCTCTTTTTTCCTCTGTCTGGCCTGTTAGTATCAGGTTCTCCAAGCCCTCCTTCTTTACTGCATGTCTCAGGAACTTTACCTGTCTTTTCCTGATGCTCAGCATTAATTTCCTTTTCATATCCATCCTTTACAAAACCTCATCATTGCTCAATCCATGATATCCGCAGCATTCTTCTGTAGAATCACATTTCAGTTGCTTCAAGTTTTTTCATTCATCTTTGATGATATTGTCCATCATTGACTGCCATGTTGAAGAACTGACATCACATAGCAATCCAGTACTCTCTTCTTTGTTTCTAGAGAAAGTTTCCTATATCTTAATACTTTACTCAGCTTCTGGAATGCATCCTTTGCCATGCCACTTTGCCTTCGGATCTCTGTGTCACACTTTTCATCTTCTGTTAGAACACTTCCCAGATATCTAAACTTCTGTACCTGCTTGATTTTAGTATCTGCCACCTGTGTTTGGCATTTTGGGCTGTTCTTTTTGTTGATGACCATGCATTCAGTTTTCTTACAGTTTATTTTTTGTCTTTTCTTGTCACTCTCTTCAGCTACCTTCTGTAGGATGTCTTGTAGTTATTAAGTAGGTTACTCCTGCTTTTAATATGCCCTGTATGTATTAAATTCCAAGCATAAATAGAGCCAGCGCATACTACCTCCAACACCCCAACCATGAAGAGCAAGCTTGATTGTTGGTCATGTGGCAGTGCTTTGTGACCCTTGTTATCAACATTTACTTTATGCTACTAAAATTTACATATGAGTTCTAAGTGTAGCTTAGATGAAAAACAAGGCCAAAGGTATGGGCACTCAGTGAGAACTAAATTCATTATTCAGACATAATTGATATGGCTTGACCAGCTTGCTAACCATTATGCCATGTCAAAGTCCCCACCTAAATTTATATATGTTACAAATTAAACAAAGCAAAACTAACTATTCAAGGATAAAATCTTTCATAGATTTTGTTGACATTATTAGCTCATTTTTTTTCTAAATCCATGAATATGTTTGGTCATGTTAAATTAAAAAAAAATAATATAATTTTTTTTTATCTATGATGTTGAATGGGTTAGAACTATTTAACTTTTCAACAAGGAAAATCTCAAGTTAATGTTATAAATTGCTGTAAAACATTGATTTAAGATAGAAAGATCAGTTATGACATGTCTCAAATTTTTATTTAGATAAACTGTATTTTTTTTCAGTTTTTCTAGTTAAATTGTTCACCTATATTGCATATGATTGAATATTGTACATAATTATGTTACAAAAAAATTTTATTTCATATGAATACTATGTTATGAAAATTGAGATTTAATAGAGGTGGAAGCCTCATATCATTGATTTGTGTGGATATCATATTTGGGGAAGGGAGTTACAAGACCCTTGCACTAGCTCAGAGTAGAAATATTTTTGTTAACTTTTTCTTTAAAACTTTATCATTACACTCATATTCAGCACACAGCATTCTCAGCATCCTTCTGTAGAACCAAATTTATCTACTTCACCTATGAAGAGAAAATATTTATATGACATAATGTAATGTTATTGTGAAAGATGAGAGTCATAGTCAGAAGGTTCTTCATCTTTTATTTTCATTCTCTACTTTACTTTTTAGTTTTAAATTTTTATTTTTTAGTTTTAGTTTTCATCCTTCTAAATTTCAATTTAAAATCATAATGCATTCTTAATGAGTGTTTCTCATTTCTCTTCACCACATGAAGAAACATTTTTTCTCACTTCCTTTCTATTTGAAATTCTAAATTAATGTTTGCATGGCTTAGAAAAGTCAAGGTAACTTCTAAAATTTAAATTAATTCTTAGATACTCACACTAGCCAAACAGTGGCTGGTTGGACCAGCATACAGTAGTTTAAAAAAACTGCTCAATGCACACCCAACACAAATGAACTGAACATACAGAACTAATGATATGTTAAGGAACAGAATGCCTACCCCTTACATGCTACCCTGGTTTCAACCACTCAGGTCTCATCAGGCAAGTGTGCTCGAAACCTGGGTAACAAGTAAGTGGTGTGTTAAATCTTAGATATTTAATTTTGGTGGCTCAGTCAATTCAAGTTTGCTTGTTGTGTTTTTAGTGGAATATCAACACTTCTATGGGTCATTTAATGTCAAAATCTAAATATTTTCTACACAATTTTTTGGCTTTAGCGACAAATATTTTGTATATAATTTTATACTTTCAAGGAAAAACGTATGTTTGTAGATGATAAAATGTATTACTTGCAATTTTACTATAAAAAAGTATTAGTACTTTAGTACTGTATTGTCATTTTTATACCTTAGTACTGTAGTGTTATATTTCAATAAAAATGTATTTTATACTTTAATTCTGTATTGATTGTCATTTTGCTATAAAAATGCATTTTTATGTTTTAGTACTGTATTGAGTGTTTTTTTGTATAAAAATATATTTTTGTACTTTAATACTGTACTGAATGTCATTTTACAGAAAAATGTATTTTATACTTTACTATTGTATTGATTGTCATTTTTATACTTTAGTAATCTATTGATTGTCTGTTTACTATAAAATCTATTTTTATATTTTAGTAATGTAATGCTTGTCATTTTTATACTTTAGGACTATATTGTCATTTTCTAATAGTAATGTATTTTAGTACTATATTGATTGTTCAATTGCCATATTTATTGTACTTTTATCATAAAATTTATTTTTATACTTTAGTACTGTATTGATTGTCATTTTTCTATAACAAGTATTTTTGTACTTTTGTACTGTATTGACCGTCCTTTTACTATTAAAATATATTTTTATGCTTTTGTTCTGTATTGTCATTCTGCTGCAAAAATGTATATTCGTCCTTTAGTACTGTACTGTCATTTTGCCATAAAAATGGACTTTATACTTTAGTACAGTATTGATTGTTATTTTACTATAATATGTATTTTTTACTTTAGTTTTGTCTTATCAGTTTAAACCTTACTACTGTATTGTCATTTTGCAATAAAAATGTATTTTATATTTTATTTCTGTATTGGTTTTCATTTTACTGTAAAGATTTTTTTATATTTTAGTACAGTATTGATTGTCTTTTAGCTATAAAAATATATTTTTATACTTTAGTAATGTATTGATTGGATGTGCATTGTGGTGTAGTGTATATCAACTCGGAACAACAAATTGGGGTGCCAAGTTCAAATTCCATTTGAATTCCTTGCACTCACTTACACATAAATACCCTTGGGAAAGGTATTAATCCATCTCTTCCCTCCAGTTATAGGTCAAATAATAAGACAGATTGGGTTCTATAGCCTTGGCTGGCAATCAGTCTACTGCAGAAAGCAATGACAACCTACTGTGGGATAATCTTCTGTCCAGTCAGTCATGTCTTTTTTGAGACATGATCACCTAAACAGTGTATGTATGGCACTTAACTGACTGAATATATTGATTGTCCTTTTGCTGTAAAAATATTTTTCTTTTAGTATATTATTTATTGTCATTTTACTATAAAATGTATTTATATACTTTAGTACTGTATAGATTGTCATTTTGCTATAAAAATGTATATTTGTACTTTAGTACTGTATTGTCATTTTGCTATAAATCTAGTTTTATCCTTAAGTATCGTATTTATTGTCATTTTGATATACAATGTATTTTTATACTTTACTACTGTATTTGTTCATCTTTTGCTATAAAATATATTTTTATATTTTAGTAATTTATTCATTGTCATCCTACACATTTTATATGTGCTTTGTACTTTTAATACATGTCAGAATGAACCTGGGAACAATGGCAATTAATAGGGGGTTCCTCAAAACTTCTAATCGAATTTGCATGAGATACTAGATTAGCAACTAGGTCCCACCCTTTTACAGTGAAACCAATAAAATGTAACAGCAATTTCTACTTAAACAGCTAATTTTCTCGCACTTCCCGCCTGTGGAATTCCTTCCACATACTTGCTTCCCCGACAGCTACAATCTCCAGTTTAAATGCAAGGTCAATAGACACCTAACTCACATCCATTCTCTCAAACACTCTTCCCATCTACCCAACCCTCATCCTCGGTTTCCTTACCTGTCTATCACCCTCCTTCTGACATTTCCTATATCTAACCACTCTTTCTCATCACTTGCTGCCAGATATAGTTCATCATCATACCCAGGACTAAATTCAATTTAAATAAGCACTATCATATTCTTTCACTTTTTCATAATTTTCAGAAAAAAAATGAATTAAACAGTATTTTGTCTAATACTATCATTCTGGGTCTTTATCCATTTTCAGATATCATGTTCCTTAAACGGTTATGGCTTTCTACAGCTTCCTATCCATTATTATCTATGAATCGTCATGACATCTTGCCAAAGATATTAGAGTGGTTTTTCAATTGCCTACTGTTTTATATTTCAGTGGATTCCTTCTAGACTGGCTATACCCCTCCAAGTTAGAAAGCCCTGTTTAACCCTGCTATTCATGCTTTTTACAAGGACAATAGTGCAATGAACTAGACTGAAACTTGAACTTGGTTTACCAATTGCACTTTCCATGCCAATAACCATGGCAACACCCACATACTCTCTTTATTTACATTGCTTATTTAAGCTTTTATTAACATTACTTATGCAAAATACCACTGATAACATCAGAAATGGTTCTGAATATCTGCATCAATGAGAAAAGTGTGCTTACTTAATGGTAATGCTAAAATCAGCTGTTGCCTTATAAGACAACATTTGGTATGAATTGACTGAAAAGTTAACAATATCACTTGAAATGAATGCAATTTGTCTTTCAGAATGATTTTTCAGGAAGACAGGTTTCTCAAGTCTAATATCACTGCTTAGTGGTGATTCTATGGGAAGGTCAGAAGGGGCCAGCATCCCTACGAATTTTGGCTGGCCCCTTGGTTGGCCCCCACCACTTTTATAATCTTCAAAAATCTATGAAACTGTTCAGTCTCTGATTTTAATAAGATTTGATCCTCAGCACTTTTCCCGTCTGCGTTTTCTTTTTCATTTATCTTTTTAAGGACACATACAGAAACCAGTTTGAAAGAACTCTCCTACTATGAATGAAAAGATATTCTATTTAATTAAGTGAAGTACCATAATGATGTGCATTGTGGTGCAGTGAATATTGGCTTGAAATGAGAAATCCGGAAGCCGAGTTCGAATTTCAGTTGAATTCCTTGCATTCACTTACACACAAATACCCTTGGGAAAGGTATTAATCCGTCTCTTCTCTCTAGTTATGGGTTAAATAACAGGACAGATTGGGTTCTATAGCCTTGGTCGGCAACCAGTCTAACACAGAAAGTAATGGCAACCTACTAATCTTCTGCTCAGTCAGTCATGTCTCTTTCGAGACATGATCGCCCAAGCGTGTATCACATTTGGCACTTAACTGACTGACTGAACATAGTTATACTTAAACTCATTCCTAAGTTGTATATACAATAGTGGTGTAATATAAAAATGAAGATATTGCTTGAGTTTTCAACCCCTCCTCAGAAAAATCTCGGCTCCTAATTGTGCCATCAGAATTCCTCAATCACCACTGTCACTGCTCTTTTTGGTATTACTGATGACTTAATTCCTAAACTTTTGTTTGAAGTAGTGTGAGTATGAAAAGGCAACATCTTGATTATGTCATTATTTTCTCTTTGAATTATGTGATATCCATTTTAGTTGTTGCTGCTGTTGAAAGTCTTCAAGTGTTGGTTGAGGTTTCTGTTATTTAGTAAAAGTTTTGATTGTGATTGTGTAGTAAAAGTCCACTAGATCAGATAAAGAATAGTTTTCTTTAATACCTACATGGTTCATTCACTCAAAGCTATATTTAATCATTGTTCTGGGAAAGGCTTTTTGTACTGCTGACATCTTGGATGTTGCATAATCTGTTGGATGTCATGCATGATATCCACATGAGAGTCTTCCCTCCAGTTATAGGTCAAATAATAAGACAGATTGGGTTCTATAGCCTTGGCTATAGAACCCAATCTACTGCAGAAAGCATTGGCAACCTACTGTGGGATAATCTTCTGTCCAGTCAGTCATGTCTCTTTTGAGACATGATTGCCCAAACCGTGTATCATGTATGGCACTTAACTGACTGAATGTTTTGATTTGTTTCCTTGTGGTATTAATGAATGTTTTAAAAATTTGTTAATACCACAAGGAAACAAAGTCTAAAGTTGTAGAACTTTAGCTTGTGGCTTTGTGAGAAAATGAGCCAAGGATGAAATATAAATGAGTCTACTGCTTTTGACATTTACTTTCAAGATGTGACCAGTAGCCAAATTAACACTAGCACAAGCTGAATGCTGAACAAACACAAAGCTATTTAATAACATGACCAGAGTTTTAAAATTACTGTTTTCCTTTTGTAGCATCTAGTGTTGAACAAAACTATTTCCTTATTTCCTATGGTAATGATAATATTAGCTGTTTCCTTATGAGGAAACATTTAGCATTCATTGACCAAGCAATTAGCACTGTTTTATTTTTGGTTGAGACATAAAAAACTTTTCTCTTTGAATGTGTTTTGTACTTTTAATACACATTTCAATGAACCTGGGAACAATGGCAATTGATAGGTGGTTCCTCAAAACTTCTAATCTCTCAATCAGAGGCATTGCTGCCAGATGTAGTTCATCATCATAACCAGGACTAAATTCAACTCAAACAAACACTATCAAGTCATGCATCATATTCTTTCACTTTTTCATAGTTTTCAGAAAGAAATGAATTAAACAGTATTTTGTCTAATACTATCATTACAATCTCTGAAACCTGTAAAGATTCATTTTTTACAACAGCAAATATTTGAGATTTAGATTTAACCAGACATAAGACACCTAAATCAATTTCTTTTTTTTTTTATTAACAAGGTCATTTGATTTCAGGTTGTCCTTCTTAAAAATCTTTCTTGATACAAAAAATAGGTTTCACAAGTGCAGTAGCTGTTATCGCATTTTCCTGTACTGATGGGAAATTCCTTCCTAATCTTTTGTTTGAAGTAGTTTGGAATGTCAATATCTTCATTATATCATTATTTTCTCTTTAAGTTACATGTACTATCCATTTTAGTTACTACTGTTATTGTTGAAAGTCCTTAAGTGATGTGGTTTCTGTTATTTGGTACAGTTCTTTGTGATTCTGGAATGCTGAACTATTAGGTTAAAAAATGAATGGCCCTCATTAAGATGTACAGGTTTCATTCACTCAAAGCCATTTTTAACCACTGCTCTGAAAAAGCAGTTGTATACAGCAGACAATTTAGATACTTCTGAGCAAATTTGGCACCATATATAACATCTAACAGAAATCTGATGCAGCTATTTAAGAACATTTATTTTAATCATTTTATCTCAAGCAATTTTATCTCACATCTTAGGATGTGCGTTGTGACGCAGTGAATATCAACTTAGAATCACAAACTGGGGAGCTGATTTTAAATTCCAGTTGAATTTGCTGCATTCACTTATGCACAAATATCCTTGGGAAAGGTATTAGTCCATCTCTTCCCTCCAGTTATGGGTTAAACAATAGGGCAGATTGGGTTTTATAGCCTTTGACGGCAACCAGTCTACCACAGAAAGCAATGGCAACCTACTGCAGGATAATCTTCTGCCCAGTCAGTCATGTCTCTTTCAAGACATGATTGCCTAAAGCGTGTATGGCACTTAACTGACTGATCTCAAGCAAGGCTGAATGCTACTAGTACACAGGAGGTTACAAGGAGTGAAAGTGAGAGATAAGCCTGATTATAGAGAGGATTGAGGAAAGGACAAAAGATAAATGGGATTCAAGAAGATATAAAATGGGGATTAAAATTGCATTTAAATTTTTGAAGATTGTAGCTCTCAGGTAAATAAAAGCGAGTTCTGCAGGTAGATAAAAAAATTGTTTGAGTAGAAGCTGTGGTTATATTTCGCGATTTCAACAGTAAACAGGTGAAACCTAGATGCCAATATAGTAGCACACTTAAATTCATGTAGTTGGGGCACCAGGGAAGAAAACTTGTCAGAGCTCTTTCCATGAAAATATTTGTAGAAAAGACACAAGGAAGCTGTGGTGATACTGAGCAAAAGCGATGGACCAGATGTTTGCGCTTTCACGACCAAAAAGCAAATGATCAAAAGTTGTTGCTGCGCCGCTGGCTCCGCACAGATGTTCCGGCTGAAAACTAAAAAGTAATTAAATATTAAACTTCCAGTTCATGAGCCTATGCGAATTTTACTTATCAGCCAATGGGAAGCCCAGAACCAAATACAAGTGCGAAATCCCAAATGAGCTGCTGTGATCCAAAAAGAGGATATAAAAAGCAGATACAGAAAGCATCGACAGGCAGACCGACTCGAGGAGAAGAGAGTAATTAGTATCTTCCTTGACCAAGTCAAGCGGCTTACTACGCTTGCCTCCCTTACCTCTTTCCTTCTTCCCTGCCTCAAAAACTACTTACTGACCTAAGGAGCAAATACATCAAAGACATTCCTTACTTACACGCTCCCAAATTCCTAAGCATTAATTCTCTTTCAGCATTTTATTGCCATGAACATTTTAACCTTCGTTGGACCTGTACTTCATGTATTACTTCAAATGTAAAAACATGAATTGATATGTGTATATATAAAATGTTATTTTTCTATTCAAATTGCCTTTCTTGATTTGTAATCATTTTATGACTTATGGTGGGCTATATACAACAAGGCCAAATTCCGTTAACCTGCAACAGTATACAACTACCCTTCACTAGAACAGACTCTCCACTACTTACAGAAAAGAATAGATAAGCAACCCACTATAAAGCCACATCACATAAGTGAGAAAGTGACTGAAGTCAAGATGCCAAGTCAGAATTGATTACATTACAGATTCTTCTTTGCATTTTGTCAAGAATCTCAAGATGTACAGCAGAAACACCGGACCAGATATGACAGCAGTATTTAATGCATGAACGAATTCTAGATTTGTAAATGTCCAAAATGGAGTCCGATGAAAAAAGTTTTCTGGCTCAACACAGTGATCCAACTTTCCTTACATATGACTCAAGTTTTTAAGTGAATATTTTAGTTCTGTAAACACTTGTATATCGTGGCAAAGTAAATAATAGCCCAGAAAGAGAGACTGAAAAAGCTGAGTTCAAATTCTCATTGAATTCATTACATTCACTTGCTCACAAATGACCTTGAGAAAAGTATAAATCCATCTCTTCTTCCCCAAGCTGTGGGCTGAATATTTAACTTATAGCTGGAGAGAGAAGCGACGGATTCATACCTTTCCCAAAGGTATTTGTGCATGTGTGAATACAAAAATTTAACTGGAATTCAAACTAATCATTACAATCATTCGATCATTCGAACAAAGATCATTACAGTCATTCAATCATTTGAACATAGATCATTATAATCATTCAAACATAAATCATTCAATTATTAGAACATAGATCATTAAAATAATTTGATCATTTGAACATAAATCATTACAATCATTTGATTATTCAAACATAGAACATTACAATTATTCAATCATTTGAACATAGAACATTACGTTCATTCAAACATAGATTATTACAATATCTAAAACCTGTAAAGATTCATTTTTACAACAGCAAATATTTGAGATTTAGATTTAACCAGACATAAAACACCTAAATCAATTTCTTTTTTTTATTAACAAGCTCATTTGATTTCAGGTTGTCCTTAAAAATCGTTCTTGGTACAAAAAAAGTTTAGTCATGAAAATACAACATGGTGGTACACTAATAAACATGGAACGAAATTTTAAATATTGAAATGGAATGAAGTGGAAATCAGCTCAACCCAATCAGGTGTATAAATAATCAATGAAGTTCATTTTGTGCCTCACAGGAATGCTCAAAGAGAATGGCTAAGGTGAGAAAGAAAAGTAATCAAATATTAAAAACTAGAAACTAATACTGATATTGTAGGTTCCAAATTTTCTTTCATCAAAACAGCAGTAGTCATTGCTGCTATCATCGCTCCTGCCTTGTGCATTACCCCTCCCTTCATTTTTTGCTTCTTCTTAATAATCTTAGCCATGCCATCACGTACACAGGATGGATTGACTATTTTGAAAACATTTGTTAATACCGCAAGGAAACAAAGTCTAAAGTTGTAGAACTTTAGCTTGTGGCATTGTGAGAAAATGAGCCAAGGATGAAATATCAATGAGTCTACTGCTTTTAACATTTACTAGCACAAGCTGAATGCTGAACAAACACAAATTTACATACTTACAAATATCAGTACACTAGCAGTATAGTCCGGCATTGCTTGGATGTAATGAAAGCTTTAAAACTAATCCATGGTCCTGGAGCTCAGACTCTTTGGATGTTGGCACGGAAGACTAAAAAGCAATAGTTGTTTCCAGTTAAAGTGAAACAGTAGACTGAAAGAAAAATGAATGATGTAAGTCAAATTTTGATTTCCTGGTATCAATATCAATTTTTTTGCACTACTGTAAGAACTGTAACCTTGAAACTTCTGAATATTGTTTCTTATGTCTTTGTCTATGAGTGCATCAAATTTGATTAAAATCGGACCACTCCTTCTATAACCCGATTTATTTTATTATCGATTTTTGATATTTATCGGGGGTACCTCGACACAAAACCTAGCTAAGAACACTCGTAGATGCTTATAGTACAACTGTGTAAATTTTCAAGAAAATCAGTTCAGCTGTTTCGGAGTCTATAGGTAATGGATACAGACACACACCCACACACACACACACACACAGACAAAGTTCCATTTATAAATAAGTTCAGATAAAAAGATTGTTGTAAAATGTCTGGTCCAACTGTAGTATGTACCCCAGCTCAAATATTGCTAAAAACATTTTGTACTCAGGGTCATTAAAAGAAGTCAGGGTTATCTACAGGCTCAACTGAAAAACTACTCCCTGGCTGCTGAGTACAGATTTCCATTTCACCTGATATGAAAATACGTTTGACTCAGTTGTGATTAGGACATGTATGTATGAGAAAGGATGTGCATTGTGGTGCATTGGATATCGGCTCAGAATGAGAAATCGGAGAGCCAAGTTCAAATTCCAGCTGAATTCATTGCATTCACTTATGCGCAAATACCCTTGGGAAAGGTATTAATCCATCTATTCCTTCCAGTTATGGGTTAAATAACAGGACAGATTGGATTCTATAGCCTTGGGTGGCAACCAATCTACCGCAGAAAGCAATGGCAACCTACTGCGGGATAATCTTCTGCCCAGTCAGTCATGTCTCTGTCGAGACATGATCGCCCAAGCATGTATCACGTATGGCACTTAACTGACTGTATGAGAAAATCTGGATGAGAGATAAGTATATAAGCATCTACTCCAGAGAGAGGAGGAACTCTATTGTCCTGGTGAAAATGTAGAATCCACATTTGGAGATGGACCCAAAGCCATCCCCCCACTAGCCAACAGTGATTTGCTATCTTGTTTTTTAATCATTTCACACCAAGCAAGGCAACAAAGCCATTAAGATGCAAGAGGCTACTGCATGTTAGCAAATATGAGAAAAACTACTATTAAGGTGAGAGAACAGTAAAAAAAAAAGGAATTAAGAAGACAGAAGATAACAATTGACATTGCATATAAATTTATGAAGATCAAACTTGACTAAGAAGCAATAAGCTGGAAGACAGTTCCACAAGTGAAAAGTGTGATAGAAGAAACTATTAACATAGAACTTATGGTTGCACCTAAATCTTGCTGCTAATCTAGTAGAATGCTTAAATTCATAAAGTCTAGGTCCTACAGAAGTAAGTTGATCAGAACAATTTACCATGTGGTTTCCCTCTGTCTCTTCTATAAATATTTTCATGGCTTCTGCTCTGATGAACTTGGGTCACTGGTACCCCCTCCACAAGAATTTACTCGAGCAGGTGACAATTCTGCTCGATCAGCTTCTTTTCTCATGCTTCCCACCTGTGGAACTCCCTTCCATATACTTGCTTTCCTGATGGCTACAACCTCCAGGAATTTAAATGGAATGCCAATTCCCATCTCTTATCCACTTGACTCCAGTTCTTTCTACATCACCTTTTGTATCTTGTTCTTTTCTTTTCTCTTTAACTCTGCAACTGTCTTCAATCCTGTGTTCACATCCTTCTCTCTCAGATGACGGTTCTACTCCAGCAGCTTCTTTTCTTGCACTTTTTGCCAGTGGAACTCGCTTCCATATTCTTGCTTTCCTGACTGCTGCAACCTTCAGGAATTTAAATGCAATGTCAATACCCATTTCTTAACCACTTGACTCTCGTTCTTTCTACATTACCCTGTATATCTTTTCCTTTCTCTCTAGCTTTGCAACTGTCATCACTCCTGTATTCACATACTTCTCTTGCTCCTTTCTCTGACACCCACTGTAACTAGTTTGTCTTTCTCTTCACTCTCCCCCTATCTAATTTTTACTCTTATGTAGCCCCCTGCGCATCAGTGGCGTTACCTCCTTACTTTGGGTAAAACGATTAAAAAAAATATTAGCATTATGATTCTATTTTGGAACATGTATTTCAAAACAGAAGTGGAAGAAATATTTAGTTTAATTCTTTCTTTAAAACTGTGTAAGGAAAGGTAAACTATAGTAGATGCTAAGTGATTTAATTTAATGCTTAATAAATGAAAGTAAGTAAATGTTGTCACTGTTGTTGAATTTTTATTTTGTTTTTTGTTCATATAATAAAAAAATTGATTATGTAATTACTACTTATTACTAATATTATTTTATTACTTATCTATTTATTTATATTAAATAGTAGAAGATCTATGGGCATAGGGCTGAGTGGTTAGAATGATTGCTTTCTGACCATGAGACCTGAGTTCAAATTTCGCCATGGTCGATTTGTCAGGAAAGTGACTTCTTGATGTTATTGGTCTGGAGGAGGCAATCTCATTATGTGGTACCTTTGGAAAGATCCTGAAAACCATACCATAAGTTGACCCAAGCTTCATGAGTGAAGTCAGGTAGACAGAACTATTTGGGAGTTGATAGTTGAGCTAGCATGAAGTCACAAGTCATTGTGACTGACGTTTTGAGCATACTGGTCTTGTTAAGACTGTTGATCACACCATATAATGCACTTTCTCTCAGAAACTGTAACTAAGGTCTGCTCAGTATTAGTTGCAGTATAAACCACTGGTGGACTCTGTGGGTATTGAACAAACACAAATGTGTCTGAGCAGGTTTCTGCAAAGAGGATTAGATAGCTACTCTGGTAGACAGGCATTGTGGGATACGAGTGGCCAGCCCATAACAAACTTGAGGTGTTGAGTTACTTTCAATTTTTTAAAAAATTTATGGTCATTAATGTTGTTTTAGGAAAGGAGTAGTTTCTATAAGGAGATCTAAATTTATTTACAAATGAAACTTTGTCTGTGTGTGTGTGGGTGTGTCTGTGTGTGCGTGTATCCGTTACCTACAGACTCCGAAATGGCTGAACCAATTTTCTCGAAAATTTACACAGTTGTACTATAAGCATCTGCGAGTGTTCTTAGCTAGGTTTTGTGTCGAGGTACCCCCGATAAATATCGAAAATAAAAAAAAATCGGGTTATAGAAGGAGTGGTCCGATTTTAATCAAATTTCATACACTCATAGACAAAGACATAAGAAACAATATTTAGAAGTTTCAAGGTTGCAGTTCTTACAATAGTGAAGAAAATTGGATATCGATACCAGGAAATCAAAATTTGACTTACATCCATTCATTTTTCTTTCAGTCTATGGTTTCGCTTTAACTGGAAACAACTATTGCTTTTTAGTCTTTCATGCCAATGTTCAAAGAGTCTGAGCTCCAGGACCATGGATTAGTTTTAAAGCTTTCATTACACCCAAGCAACGCCAAGCTATACTGCTAGTATTTAATAAAGAAAAATGTTTTTTTTTGTTTTTATTTATATTGTCTTTTTACAGAAATATTTTACTTGTATTTGGATTTTTGCACATAGGCACATTGACACACATATATTTACAAAGAAAGAAACACCCACACTTGCGTCCATATATAAATGGAAGTAGGCTTGTGCTTGGAGACAAATACAAATGAATGTGCACATTTTTCTCCACTCATCAATGTGTGTCTGTGTGTGGGGGGGGACCAATGTGTGTAAATATGACTATGAAAAAGGAAGAAGAAAAAATGATTTGAAAACAGTGCCCTGCCATAAGAGATATAGAGTCCAGCCTTTTATTTACTGTCATTTTAATTATTTTTCATAATAGCATAATTTCAATGCTGTCAATTTAAATTTGATAAATATCCTGAAAAATAAACAAAACTGATGAGAAGCCAATGTACAGGTTGACGAAGAAAGACCACATAATTTTATAAGTAAAGAAATAATGTCAGATTAAAAAGAATACATACATTAATTGCCTTAAAATATTGGGTTGGAACAAATATTTTAGCATTTTTCAATAGATGATGTTTGAACATTTTTTGTCACATATGACAAAAATTTATGATATATACAAGGAGTGATGGGTAAATTGTCAGTATTTCATATTACTAATTTTGTGCATGCATGTTGTTTGGTTTTGATTTTGCTGAATTCACAGTAGTAGGGTAAGTTGGGCACATTCTGTGAGAAAAAGAGCATCATAATGCAATTCACTCCACCAGAAATTTGTAAACAGCATGTTGTACTGTTTTGAATCTGTACTAGAAGCTCTAATACATAAATTTCAGAGTGTTTAGGATTCAATTTCAGGATAGTGTAGAGAATTTAGAAAGAGTTGAATGATATATCCAGTCAACATCATGCTGTTTAGAGTGATCACTAATGATAGCAACCTACAGGGTCTCAGACTTAACATGGAGGCCTACATAAGTGCCTTGAGGAGATAGTGCTTCCCTGATGACTGGTGGAAGACCCTATGTCTTTGCTACAGGGCTCTGTACCATGCCACACAAGCAGGAGAAATCATTGATGGCTTTCAGATAGTTTCTGAGATCACATCACCCCTTACATCTAGCTACCTAGTTCCCCAGGACTAGGTTGCCAGTTGCACCTCTTTGATTATTATCTGTAGTGCAGCGAATGAACAACATAACCGCTTGTAACACCACAGATGAACTGAAGGCAAGGATTATGGTGGCATTTAACAACTTAAACAAGGAGACTGTCCAGAAAAGTTGCAAAGTCATCAGGAGGTTGTGGCTGAAACTAATGGCGTTTTTATTGAATAAATTTACTCGTTAGTATTTCAAGATATTTTTGTGTAATTTTAGTAAATATATCTGTCAAAATAAGATGTCGGTGGTTTTTTTTGCTTAATTGAGATGACAATTTATCCATCGCACCCTATTTGCATATTCTGAAAGTTGACATCTCTTCTTATATATTGTTATAAATTATGTGTGAATCATGAATTTTAAATATCTTTACATTATTAGTGAAAATGGAAGAACATGTGATATATTTTTATCATATGATGCTCTTTCATTTCTGGAAATGAAAAAAGAAAAAATGTGATAAACAGCAAAAGGAAGATGTGATTAATGGAGATAATGCCATAGTTCAAAATACTGGTGGAAAGTGGTTCACTTGGTTAAGAAGTGGAAATTTTAATTTGAAAGTCCGATAATCTTCTGACAGGCTTGCAGTCATTGATATTTGCAGTGGTGTTTTAAATAAGTGTAAGTATTATATCCCTTCTCTCTTTGCTCAATTTGAGGTGTTTGCTGATAAACAGAATGTTTTGCTTGTAAATTCTCTTCAAATTCAACTTTTGATTCATCTGGAATATTTTTGCCTGATTTTTTACTTACTAGAGGGTCAAATTAACACTAAATTGGTTAAGCATTTCACCTCACAGAATCTTCTTTCACTTCTGCCTATGTATTACCAATTACTGCTAAAAGAATCTATCAAGCTAAATAAGAATGAGGAAACTTAAACTAATGTTTTCAATATCTCATAGGCATTGGACAGTGTTTGGAATACTGGTCTTCTTCACAAGTTGAAAAGTTATGGCATTTCCATATGAATTTTCAAACAGATTTGGTCTTTCTTATCAAACTGTGAAATGAATGTCACAGTGAATTTCCAATATTCTTAATCTTTTTGCATTTATTGCTCTGTCCTCAGGCCTATGTTTTTTCTAATGTTCATCAAGGACCTTCTTGATGGAATTATTTCTCAACTCAGTATCTATGCTGATGAGACAACTATTTACTCCTGTCTTAATAGTAAGTCTGATCAGTTCTTCTTCTTCTCTGTGCCCTGCTCCTTCAGGATGTAGGCGATCATGGCCTTACACTTTTCCCTATCCCTGGTGGCTCTGAGCACGCCTTTTCCTGTTACACCATGCAATCTTTGTTCCGTCATCCACCTGATTAGGTCCTTCAAATACATTTTCCATTGCTTTCCCCTGTCACTTTTTCACTCTGTCTGGCATGTTAGTATCAGATTCTCCAAGCCCTCCTTCCTCATTGCGTGTTCCAACAATTTCAGCTGTCTCTTCCTGATGCTCACTATTAATTTCCTTTTCGTTTCCATCATTTCCAAGACCTCATCATTGCTCACATGCTTGATCCATGATATTCACAGCATCCTTCTGTAGAACAACATTTCAGTTGCTTCAAGTTTTTCTTTCATCTTTGATGATATTGCCCACCATTCACTGCCATATTGAAGGACGGACATCACATAGCAATCCAGTACTATCTTCCTAGTTTCTAGCAAAATTGTCCTGTTTCTTAATACTTTACTCAACTTCTGGAATGCTTCCTTTGCCATGCCAATTCACCTTCGGATCTCTGTGTCGCACTTTCTGTCTTCTGTTATAACGCTTCCCAGGTATTCAAATTTTTGTACCTGCTTAATTCTGGTATCCCTGACCTGTATTTAGCATTTTGGGCTGCCCTTTTTACTGATGACCATGCATTTGGTTTTCATGCAGTTTATTTGTAGTCCTTTTTTGTTACTTTCTTCTGCCACCTTCTGTAGGAGGTATTGTAGTTTCTTTTCTGTGTCTGCTATCAGCACTGTATCATCTGTGTACCTAAGGTTGTTTAAATTGTGGCCTCCAATTATGAATCCAGGCATAACTTTTAGGGTCCTCAAAATATATAAATCTAATTGGCATCTGATCTAAAATGAAACTGCTCTCTATTAAGTATCCAAATGAACAATTTTTGCCACTCATTGATATGGCTGATGCTAACCTCAAAGAGAGTAACTCATTACATCTTCTTGGGCTAACACTTCCACTGACATGTAGTGGATAGATTATATTAAATCAATTGCTAGCTCAGATATTATGAATGTTGGTTCACTGTGCTCTGCTAAAAAAATTTTCTTGCTCAAATCTGTCTTATATATTTATAAGTCTACAATTTGTCCATGACTTGAATATTGGTGCCACAGCTGGTCTAGTACTCCTGCTATATATTTAAAGATAAACTCCCCAAAAGAACAAGCAATATTTGTCTATATTTCTGAAATGAGGTATTGTAATTATTTACACTTTTTACATTGACCAAATTGTTGTCCCCATATTTGTTTCTATATTCATTTCCTTTCATTCATGAAATAAAGAGTTCATACCAAAGTTCCAATTACCAAGTTGGAGTATACAATGGCCAAAACATTGTGAATATGGAACAAACATGATAGAATAAATAGTCTATATAGGACATGCAATGTTATTGACCCTAACTTGGCATCTCAGCTTTAGTCATTTGCCATAATATAGCTTCTCTGTGTCTTTTCTCTAAATATTTTCATGATAATTATGATGAATTTTCTTCTTTGGCACTTAGACGCTATGAATTTAAGCACATTACAAGATTGAAAACATAATCACATTATTTTACACTTGAAATGGCTAGATGCAACCGTAAGTTCTATGTTAACCTTTTCTTTTCTCATACTTCACTCTCTTGGACTGCTTTTTTAACTTCCTGCTTTCTAGTCAAATTTGATCTTCAAAAATTTAAATGCAATTTCAATGGTTACCTTCTTAATTCTTGTTATTTCATTGTTCTTGCTCCTTAATAATATTTTTCTTTTTCTTATATTCTTTCACACTGAGTAACCCCATTGCATCTTAGTGTTTTTATCCCCTTGCTTGAGGTGAAATGATTGAATAAAAAGTACTACTATAATAATATGTTACAACACAATTAAAAGTTTATTTTTAAATTAGACATTATTTTCCAAACTACCTGATAGATAAATATATAGATAAATATGAACAGACTTAGGTACATCTGTGTAAACTGAGATAGATAGATAGATAGATAGATAGATAGATAGATAGATTCTGATTGTGCACATTAATTGGTGTTTGTAGGATTTCTTAACCATATTTCAAACTAGATATGAATGCTAGGTAGCTGATTTAGTTTTTTTCTTCCGTCATCGTTGGGCTACCAAAACTGAATATTAATCCCTGAGTTCTAAAGATAAGAAAAGATTATAATTTTTAATTGTAATTAATTAAGCCCTGTCTACGGCTGTATTGTGTTGAATGCACTGGTTCCTGTCCGATCACCGAAGTTAACCAACATCGAGCCTGGTCAGTACTTAAATGGAATACCAGGTGCTGTAAACTTAAGGACCAAAAATGGTCCACCGGTCCTTCAGGCTTGGGGGTTGGGCGCAGGGCTAATTCAATTTTTATATTTTTAACTTACTCCAGCTCCTATTTCTTTTCAGCCTTTTTTTAAGAACTATCTTGCTAACATGTGAGTCATGATGGTGATCTGAATGCTATTTAAAAATGATAATGTTTGGTCAGTATTTACCCTCCAGCTTTTATTCGTTTCAGCCTCTTATTAAGAACACTTTTGCTAACACATGTGTCATAATATTGATCTAAATGCCATTTTAAAAATTCTAATGTTTGGTCAGAATTTACTCTTTAGCTTTTATTTATTTCACCCTTTTATAAAGAACAATCTCGCAGGCATATGGGTCCTAATGGTGGTCTGAATGCCATTTTAAAAATTCTAATGTTTGGTCAGAATTTACTCTTTAGCTTTTATTTATTTCACCCTTTTATAAAGAACAATCTCGCAGACATATGGGTCCTAATGGTGGTCTGAATGCCATTTTAAAAATTCTAATGTTTGGTCAGAATTTACTCTTTAGATTTTATTTATTTCACCCTTTTATAAAGAACAATCTCGCAGGCATATGGGTCCTAATGGTGGTCTGAATGCCATTTTAAAAATTCTAATGTTTGGTCAGAATTTACTCTTTAGCTTTTATTTATTTCACCCTTTTATAAAGAACAATCTCGCAGGCATATGTGTCCTAATGGTGGTCTGAATGCCATTTTAAAAATTCTAATGTTTGGTCAGAATTTACTCTTTAGCTTTTATTTATTTCACCCTTTTATAAAGAACAATCTCGCAGATATATGGGTCCTAATGGTGGTCTGAATGCCATTTTAAAAATTCTAATTTTTGGTCAGAATTTACTCTTTAGTTTTTATTTATTTCACCCTTTTATAAAGAACAATCTCGCAGGCATATGGGTCCTAATGGTGGTCTGAATGCCATTTTAAAAATTCTAATGTTTGGTCAGAATTTACTCTTTAGCTTTTATTTATTTCACCCTTTTATAAAGAACAATCTCGCAGGCATATGTGTCCTAATGGTGGTCTGAATGCCATTTTAAAAATTCTAATGTTTGGTCAGAATTTACTCTTTAGCTTTTATTTATTTCACCCTTTTATAAAGAACAATCTCGCAGATATATGGGTCCTAATGGTGGTCTGAATGCCATTTTAAAAATTCTAATGTTTGGTCAGAATTTTCTCTTTAGTTTTTATTTATTTCACCCTTTTATAAAGAACAATCTCGCAGGCATATGTGTCCTAATGGTGGTCTGAATGCCATTTTAAAAATTCTAATGTTTGGTCAGAATTTACTCTTTAGCTTTTATTTATTTCACCCTTTTATAAAGAACAATCTCGCAGATATATGGGTCCTAATGGTGGTCTGAATGCCATTTTAAAATTCTAATATTTGGTCAGATTTTGAGAAGTGGGTTGGGCCACAAATATTTTAGCATATCCGCATTTTATTTATATATATATAAATATATAGATATGGATGTAAATAAGTATACATATATGTATACACACAGGTACATAAATATTTTTCTGGTGTTAATAGAACAGTTCTCAATGTAATACAACAGTGATATTACTTAATATACATCTTACTTAATATACATATAATAATACATATTACTTAATATTATTACGTAATAATACATATTACTTAATATACATCTATAAAAGTGACGAGGGTGGATGTTGTGTAAGTATTTGTGTGATAGATTTAACTTAGTGTCTGTATTTTGCAGTTTAGCTCAACGGAAGTTGCGCTCAGATGTAGGTCATAATTTTAGAACACTAACGACACCTTCAAGTTTTTCAGAAAGCCAAAATTAGGCATACAAAAATACATATTATCACCCCCACAAAGTCAGGGATCAGTTTATGCATTATAATATAGAATTGATCACCCCACTTTATATTATCTACATCTATATATGTTGCACCCTAATCCCATCCTAATCCAATAGAGACATTCTACATTGTTATCTATATCTATAAAAGTGATAAGGGTGGACATTGTGGAAGTATTTGTTATGTAAATTCATCATATGTTTTTTATTCTTATTATTGCTTAAACTACCCAAGTGAAACCGGGCTAAAGTGCTAGTATATTAATAAATATACGTATTATCCTACATCTAAAGCAAGACTCAGACTTTCATGCACTACACAATCATCAGGTGCATATAATCAAGCATGTTTGGTTGAATAATTTATATATATATATATATATATATATATATATATATATATATATATATATTGAAATATTAAAATATTACTCTGTTAAATTAAATAAATGAATTTAACATTGAGTTCTCTTGAGTTCGTCTCTTTTGGAATTTACCCAGATTACATACCAAGTGTACTTTGTTATATATATATATATATATACACACACACACACACACATATATATGTATACACACACACACACACACATATATATATATAGTACTGTGCAAAAGTATTAAGACAATAACTATTTTATCTTTTATGAAGCATATTGACAGAAAACAAACAATTTAATTAAAGTAATTTTATTTGATTTATTCAACAAATGCTTTAACAAGAAAAAGTACTTGTTACAAAATAAATTTAATATTTAGTATAATAGCCTTTTGCTTTGATCACAGCCTTCATTTTGTCAGGCATTGACATCACAAGCTTCTTCAATGTATCTAATGGTATCTCCTGCCAAGCAGCTTGTATTTATTCCCAAAGTGTGTCTTGCAAAGTAACATTAGATTTGTCAATTTTTTTATCCAAAATATCCCATAGATGTTCAATGCGATTGAGATCAGGGATTTGTGGGTGCCAATTCAAATTACAAAGCCTTCCTTCCTCTTCCTTTTTAGTTAAATAATTCTTAGAAAGGTTTGGCTTTTCACCCTGAATTTGAATTTCAGTGAGATTTTTAGGAAAATCACCCCTGTCCTAAAAGTTTTGAACACTACGGGTAGTGTGCAAAAGTTTTAGGACAGGGGTGATTTTAAACTTTATTTTTGATGCCTCATAAAAAATAGTTCTTATCCTAATACTTTTGCATAGTACTGTATATAAACAGACAATGTTATGGAAAATCCCAAACATTAACAAAATGGTTTAACAACTGACTGACATTTTGAAATTATTTGTTTGAACAGTATTTTTAATTGATACTCGTATTTGAGTAAATATTCTGTTTTTAATCAAACAGTATATTTATATATTTATTTCTATTGGCCTGATTATTTATGATAAATTTTGTTACAAATATGTTTTATAATTTTATAAATATATAAATATACTGCTTGATTATTTATTTTTACCGGCCTGATTATTTACGATAAATTTTGTTTCAAACATATTTTTAGAATTTTATAAATATATAAATATGCTGTTTGATTAAAAATAGAATATCTACTCAAATACGAGTATTGATTAAAAATAATGTTCAAACAAATATATATGTATGTATGTATGTATGTATGTATGTATAAATATATATATAGAGAGAGAGATAAAGAGAGAAAGAAAGAAAACTAGGTGGATATAAGACAATGATGATGATGAAAACAAAAGCCCAACTCTAGTAGCAAGTTCTGAGTGAGAACTTATTCCATGAGTCTGCCCTCACCTTCTGCCATTGTTGTCATTATATCCACACATATATTGTGGATTTAAATTAACCCACAACAAAGAAAAATTCAAGAAAGTTTTTTAAACGTAAAAATATAAAATATTTTTATTTTCATGTTTTTACAATTAAATTTTTCCCAGCATATATGAGTGTTAAAGTTCCTAGTTTGTAGTAGTTTATTAAGATGAAACAAAATGTGATTTCTTTATGCCTTTATGTGAAAAAAAAAGAGGCAAGGGAGAAAGTGAGAAGAAAAGTGTATGTGTCATGTGTCTTGGTGAGGAATTGTGTAAGGGAATCTCTTGAAGACAATGAGTTGTGAAACTGTTGTCCTATGTTGCCTCCTTTCTCCTTAGTAACTGTCTGGTCTATAAAGACTTGTCTTATATACTCTTCAAAGGGATCACAAAGCATGTTTCTTCTATTTTTAGTGGATGAAAAATGTTAAAAAATAAACTGGAAGGATGCTCAAATCCTCTGACTCAAAAACCACATTATTTTTCATTTCATGTCTGATCATCTTGCTATTTATTTCCTCCTTTTCTTCACATGTACATACGTAGGTAAATGTATATATAATAAACTTAAGTGCTAAGTATCTTTTTAAACTTATTTAATTACAATGATTACCAAGGTCTGTGGCTTTTTTTTTCACATTTCTAAAAATTAAATTACTTTCACATAATTTCACTTTGAGAAACATATTTATCTTAATATGTAGTGTCCACCATCTCACAAAGGGCACTGATACTTGTTTACTAACAGTACTGCACAAAAACGATAGTGGCAAATATCTGCACTTCAGGTGGTTTGCATGTTTGTTCTGTAGACATATCAGTTGCTCCTTATATATAAAATTTCTAAAAAGTTCTAAGTAATTATGTATAATTTAAATTGTTTTAAATATGCTTCAATAACAACTTAGAGAAATCCCAAATTTATCTTCATTGTAAAGCAAAAAAGAAAAGGAAATGTAAAGTCAGGAAAAAATTATTTTATAATTAAGTTTTAAAGAAAATGAAAAACTGCTTCTCGAAAAAATGTATCTGTTTAAAAAATATATTAGAAAGGAAAACAGAACAGTAAGGGTGAAATAAAAAGAAAATGAATTGTCGAAAATTAGGATAGGACGAAAGGTACAGACAATAACAGTAATTTACAATCGCTTTCTGTTTATTGATGTCATTCTTTGTTTCAAGAGCTTAATGACAGACACCAAAACCATTAATTCCTTCATCTTAGACATCAGCTTATGAAAAACAAAGGAGAAAAATAAAATTAACAAAAAAATGATAAATAAACAAATAAAAAATGCAACAAGAAAAATTTTTTATAAAAAAGAAGAAAAAATATTTAAAGCAATAAAAAAAAATTGCAAAGTTGCAAATAACTTCTTCATCATGTCCGTGATGAAACACTCATATTCATTTGTCATTGTTTATTACCACCTGCAACATCGCCATTATCATCATCAGCAACATCAATAAATTATCTTTGTTATTATCATCATTGTTATTAACAGCAGTGAAAAAATTATTGTGTCAATAATATAATAATTATCGCCAGCCACACAAACACTATCAACTTCACTTCATCATTATCAGAATCCTTTAATCAATTTCTACGTTTTGTCTTCTAACTTGTTATCATCAATCTATACTGTAAAGATTAACTCACAGCTGTCTTTAAAATACTCTGCATTGTTCAAAAATATTCTTTGCACTTTATATGGTAGCCTTCTAATGGCAGTTTTTTTAATTGCCAATGTCAGTCTTGCTCATTTTAACTGTTGCCCTGATAGAACAGGACAGCACAACCATGTTACCCTAACAGGACATGAAAACACAACCATGAAATTTAAAGAGATGATCATTTGGTGGCTGGATACTATTGCTTTAGCTTTTGGGCACCTCGAGGTAGTGTAATGGTTATCATGCTTGTCTCACTAGAATTATTACAATTGAGTAGTGAGTTCGATTCTCACTGGGTGTCCCATACTTTTGGCCTTGTGCCACATCTAAGCTGCACTTACAAGGGAACCTCAGCATGGTGTAATGATTAGCAAGCTTGTTTTGCTAGAACCTGTTACAACTGGGTAAAGAGTTCAATCCTCACTGGGTTCCCCATACTTTTAGCCTTGTGCCACATCTAAGCAGTGCTTAGTAAATTTACTATTGCTTTAGCCTTTTGTATCTAAAAAATGATAAATGTTAACAAAAGTTAGAAAGTTGGAAAGCAATGTTACAGCAGTAGGAAAGTGACTGAATCTGACATACCAGGTCAGGACCAATAATATTGCTGATTCTTCTTTGGATTTTATCAAGAATGTCTAAATATAAAGCAGGGGGACTGAACCATATGTATCAGCAATAGTCTAAGCATTGGCAAATGGTAAATAGATATGTAGGATAGACTGTGGAATGAAAATTGTCTAGCATACAATAAGCCAACATTCTTAGGAGCTGAACTATCAATGGATTCAATATAGCCTTTCTACTTCATGTCAGTCAAAGAAGACGTAACAAGTCGCTATTGTGAAAGTCAGTATTGGTTATGTTGATAGAAGACAGAAAGCAATCCTCTCTATTTCATTTTATAGACATACAAGCTGTGTTGCTTCTTATAGAGAAAATAGTTTCATGCCATTTTGTAGACAAACAAGTTGTGATGCTTCTTGTGGAGAAACTAGTGTCATGCCATTTGTAGACAGACAAATTGTGTTCCTTTTTTGTGGAGAAACTAGCTCCATGCCATTTTGTAGTCATACAAGCTGTGTTCTAATTTTTGAATAAACCAGCTGCATGCCATTTTGTACAGGAACTAACAGTACTAAAAAAAATACAATATTCTTCACTTAAAATTTAGCAGTTTTGCACACACAAAAAGAGAATTCATCTTATTCAGAAACTGAATAAAATGTAAACTAGTCATTAAATGTAGAAGACATTCTATACATTTTTTCAGATTCATTTTCTTGTCTGTATTGTATTTTTTGGAATTTTTTTTCTGTTGCCATAGTCTCTACTTTCCTTAGATGTCTGTTGCATTTGGTAACTTTCCCAGAATTCCAGACAGAATTCTTCATTTGATCTGTACTTATGTCCTCCTTCCTATACTGATTTGGTGTCATTTTGATAGGATTGAGTAAAACATACTGTTCTGGAGGAAATAAAAGATTATATTTAACATTCCAGGAAGGCTACAAAATGTGAGAAACACCTGAGGAAGACAAGAGAGTACAAAGTATCATAGTAACAATATCACATCTTGGAAATTCATCCAAAAATCAAGAAATAAATTTACATTTAGAAAGAAAACATCCTGAAAATTACCTTAAGTAATATTTAACCTGCTAATCCTCATATCATAAAACACTTTACCCATAAACTAGTATGTTTTTTAAACTGTCATGTCCCTTTAAGACTTAGGCATTCATGACTCGTCACAACTTCTCTTTTTTTTTAAATCTGGAAAATTGACATTGAAAATGTATATTACTCAGAAAGATAACAGGGTAATTTTCTGTAATATTCTCAACAATTTTCAATCCAGAATTTCCTTCTCCTGGACTAGTTGCCAACCAAGTTTGAAAAGTCAAGACTGTCTTCCGTTTTACTAGGAGAAATAAAACAGGTTCATGCTTTTTCCATGGATGGACAATGAAGTAAATTTAAACTGTCAAAACTAAAATTTTATCTTAGCTTGGCAATTCTGTTTTCACAACTGTCAACTGTTATACATCCTTACCCACAAATGGTTTGCCAAGGCTGACAAAGTAAACCTCATTGCAACTCTTGAAAAGAACCTCTAATCTGAGGCATACTGGGGTAAGAAATGGCTCATAAATTTTAATGCTTCCAAAATGAATCTACTCTCCTTTAACTACCACTAGCAGTATAGCCCGGCGTTGCTCAGGTATAATGAAAGTTTTAAAACTAATCTATGGTCCTGGAGCTCAGACTCAGCCTAAAGGATATTTGTGTGAATTTTGGTGAGAATCGGATAAAAATTATGGATTTGAATAAAGGACATACAGACAGATAAACAGACACACACACACAAACACTTTGCCTTATATATATATTATCAATTTTCTGCACTATTTTAAGAACTGCAACCTTGAAATTTCTGAATATCATTTCTTATGTCTTTGTCTATGAGTGTATCAAATTTGATTAAAATCGGACCACTCCTTCTATAACCCGATTTTTTTCAATTTTCCATATTTATCGGGGGTACCTTGACACAAAACCTAGCTAAGAACACTCACAGATGCTTATAGTACAACAGTGTAAATTTTCAAGAAAATCGGTTCAGCTGTTTCGGAGGTCTATAGGTAACGGACACACACACACACACACACACACACACACACACACACACACACACACACACACACACACACACACACAGTTTCATTTATAAATAAGTTTAGATAGAAAAATTCTCCTACATTCCATCAGTATGGATCTTGTCAGTCTCCCAGAAAGCAATAAAGTGTGCCTCCTCGACCTCACCCTTTCAGCCAACCTTAAGTGGAACAACTTCATCAAATCAGTAGCTACATATACTGTGAGGAAGTTTGGGTAACTGTGTCAAGCCAGAAAGCATGTTTTGTCAGAATCCATCTTATACAAATCTATAATTCATCTGCACATTGAATACTGCTGCCATATCTGATCAGATGCTCCTGCTATTCATCTAGGGTTTCTTAACAAAATTCAAAGAAGTGTCTGTAATGTAATCAATCTAGATTTAGTAACTCAACTTCTGTCAGTTTCTCACTGACAAAATGTGACTTCCCTCTGACTTTTCTACAAATATTTTCATGTATTCTGCTCTGACAAACTTATCTCCTTGGTGCCCTGTCTACATGAATTTACTCAAGCTACTAGATTGGCAACTAGGTCTCACCCCTCTTACAGTCAAATATCACTGCCACTTTTACTCTATCAGTTTCTTTTCTTGCACTTCCCACTTATAGAACTCCCTTATAGAACTCCCTTCTGCTTTGCTGGTAGCTATATTTTTCAAGAGTTTAAGTGCAACATCAATCGTCATCTTTTATCTCCTTGATTCCCATCTTTTTCTTATCCGTTCTCCAACACCACATGTACCTTGATATTACTTTTGTCTGCTCACATCCCAAATGAGGATTAGAAGAAGTGATAAAGAGACATATTGCTTAGAGCTACAAGAAACAGGAAGCTGTGGAGAGTCATATTTCCATCTTTTCATGTGTTAAATTTATGGTAATGGTAATGGTAATATTAGCCATTACCTTGTAAGGAAACATTCAGTATTCTTTCATTGAACAACCAATACTACTATTGACTGAAACTTATCACTGTATTAAAAAAAAAAAACAGGTAAATAGGATTCTCATATCCAGTAGCTGATGTCACTTTTTCAAGTAGTGATGGGAGTTTCCTATCTAACCTCTTATTTGAAGTAGTGTGGAACATCAGTACCATGATTATGTTCTTATTTTCTCTTTGAGTTATGTGTGTTATCCATTTGAGTTTGTTGCTGCTTATTGAACCCCAAAACACTCAGAAGACACTAAAAGAGATTATATTCAGATTTTTTTCAAAAAACAAGAAAAATTTTAAAAACTAAACAAGAAATAAATAAAAACAAAGAACTTTTGTTGGTCTTCAACCAAGTCTACATGAATGATTGTTCCCTTTATATATATTGCATATAAAAATCCAAAATTTACAGAATCGCACGATCATTTTGGCAAACTGAATTTGCTTCATTGGCGATCTTTAATATCATGGAAAATTTAAAAAATTGTCTGAGTGTGTGTGCGGGTAAAGAAACGGAAAGTAAGTGTGCAAGAAGAAAAAGAAAAGGAAAAGCATAATGAAAAGAAAGGAAAAAGAAGAAGGAAAGAAATGGAGGATGAAAGAAAAAAGAAGAAAAGTAGTAAAAAAAAAGGAAAAAAGGGGGGGAAAATTTTGTCAGATTTGCTTTGCCGTCAGGACAAAATACTGGCAAGAAGGGTGGGAGAGATAAATACAATAAATACAATAAAAATAAATGTAATAAGAAAGATGACAAGCTTCACTTGGCTTTGCCAAATTTTTTCAAATATTTTTCTGTTTCAAAATAAAACAGAGCCTGAATATTGCTGAGATCAAAATAATTTACTTTAAAGTTTACCTAAAGTATAAAAAGGGAAAGTCCAAAAATTAATTTATCATATAAGTAAATAATAGATAAGTAAATAATATACCTCAGGAAATAATTTATATATATATATATATATATATATATATATATATATATATATATATATTATAAATTATGTTTTAGAACATGTACATTATTTTTTAATATATGTCCTCGACAATCATATATTTGTTTCAACATTGGGTACGTTTCTTCGGGAGGTAAAAGCAAAACTGAATCAACAACATCTAAATAAATAAAATGTAAAATTAAAAGAAGTAAACAGGCTCCCAAACTATAATCTAGGAATAATTAAAAATTAAAGGAAAACAAATCGATCCCCTAAATTCAAAATCAAGATTAAAAAAAATATACAAATTTAGATAAATTATAAAAAACTTATAAAATACAAATTTACATTTGTCCTCTAAAAATACAATTTTTGATTTTTTATAAATAACCTCGCCTAAATACAAAACAATCCACACTTAAATAGATCAAATTATGAAAGTCTACAACAAAGTTTAATATTCTAAAAGAAAAAATAACTTCCAAATTAAAAAAATAGCTCCCAAATTAAAAAAGAATCCAAAAAATGAAAAAAGGAAAAAATCGATCTTCTAAATTCAATATTAAGATTAAATATACAAATTTAAAAACATTATAAAAGCTGACAAAATAGAAATTTGCATTTACTTCCGAAAGAATGCAAGTTTAGACTTTTTAGAAACAAATTTGCCTAAATACAATAATACATGAATAAACACCCTGATCCCACTAAAATAAAAAAAATAAAAAAATATAAAAAACAAAAATCAAATACAAAATATGCTGTACTGAAAAATCAAAATTAAAAAGGAAAATCACTCCACCCCTATCATGTCTATATAAGGAACCCTATGAAAAACAGCCTTGCCACGAAATGAAAAAGAATAAATAAAATTTGTCTGGTAACAACAGACACAAATAAATCAAGCGCTAGCTAAGCAAGACACCTAAAAATTCTTAAGGTCAACAAACAAGACAAGTCCCCAATCACACACACAAGAAAACCCCATGCAAACACACAAAACTGACCGAGTAATAAACCCCCACACACACACACCAATCTCTGCGAAATTCTAACCAAAAGATATACCCGACAGATAAAAACGTACACTCCAACAGATAATACCAATAATCAACAATTTAGCAAACATATGATTGTCAAGGACATATATTAAAAAATAATGTACATGTTCTAAAACATAATTCATAATAAATATTCACAGCTCTATACATCATATATTGAGCACTGTTTTAAATTAATGTTTTGGATGGAAAAAATTCTTTCTTCGTTCTGTACCCACTCGGATATATATATATATATGGAATTAAAAAAAAAAATATATATATATATATAGTCATCTGCAGACAGATCTATGTATATATCTATATACACTCTGTACATATGCTATGTAGTTGTATCATAATTGGTCTGTTGATAAAATATCTTCAGTAAAAAAAAAAGAATCTAAAATTTGCTTCACTGTTTAATAAACAAATTCAATGTATCATTTCCTGGATCAATAACTATATGGTTTCAACCACTGAGACCTGCCTTCATCAGGTGTTTATCTGACATTATCAAAGCATTACAAGTTGGATCTTTGCTTTACAAGAGCGGATCTGATGAGCCTTTAGAGACAGATCTGTCAAAAATGTCAGGACAATTCTGAGACAAAAAAAAACACAATGATAGGCAGCTTAGCAAATGCCAAGTTTATCATCCAGAATCCAACATAATGATTCACACCTCTTAAAACTGAAAGCTTAATAATCTCATTAGATAACAGGCTAATCTCTGTTAGGTAGGCAAATGATAGTATTTTTATTATCTAAACTTATTTATAAATGGAACTTTGTATGTGTGTGTGTGCGTGTGTGTGTCTGTGTACGTGTGTGTACATTACCTATAGACTCTGAAACAGCTAAACTGATTTTCTTGAAAATTCACACAGTTATACTATAAGCGTCTGCCAGTGTTCTTAGCTAGTTTTTGTGTTGCAGTACCCTGATAAATATCGAAAATCGAAAAAATCGGGTTATAGAAGGAGAGGTCCGATTTTAAGCAAATTTCATACACTCATAGACAAAGACATAAGAAATGATATTCAGAAGTGTCAAGGTTGCAGTTCTTACAATAGTGCAGAAAATCGATAATATATATATATATATAAGGCAAGGTGTTTGTGTGTGTGTGTGTGTCTGTTTATCTGTCTGTATGTCCTTTATTCAAATCCATAATTTTTATCCGATTCTCACCGAAATTCACACAAATATCCTTTAGGCTGAGTCTGAGCTCCAGGACCATGGATTAGTTTTAAAGCTTTCATTACACCCGAGCAATGCCAGGCTATACTGCTAGTTAACTATATATTACACTAATAAGTTCTAAAAAAACTATAATATCCTTTTAATATAGACAATGATTAGATTATATGAATAATATCTGGAAATCTTTAACCTTTGTACTTATAAAAATTGTGTGTCAAAAGCTAATTTCTTTGACACTGCTATTACAGAATACATTTCTGGCAATGTTTATGATTTTTAAAAAGCAATTATTAGAATTTTCATAAAACCCAAACATATGAAAACGGATTTATGAATTTTCTTAATTGCCGAGAATTGGCAAAGCTATTTATTTCTTAGATTGAATAAAAATCTTTTTTTAGTTAATTGTAAAATGGTAAATAGTAAATATTGCATTCTATTTGTTTTACATATTTTGTAAATTTTCATAAAATTTTTTTTTTTCTATATTTATTTCTTTATAAAGTACTAAATAATAAATCTTTATGAAAGGTAAATAGTAAATATTGTGTTGTACTTGGTTCACATGTTTTTATAATCTTGTATATAAACATTGCTGAGAAAGTCAAAAATGTATACAGTAAAAGTAGTGTTAAAAGAATAACTGTTCTTTTCACAGGCCATTTTTTTTTGGCAGGTACAAAGGTTAAACATTTCCAAATTTGTTTATGTATAAACCTCATGTTTTAGTACTGAATACTCATAGTGATAAATTATATTTTAATTTTTCATTCAGCTATGGTTACAAATAGCATTTGTTGGGTTGTATCACTGAGGTGGCAGGACGATATCCAGAAGACGTGCACTGAATATCTACAGCACAATATTCATGCTAAGTAATATTAATACAAATAAGACAACTCCATAAACAGCCAAAAAATAGTATAAGAGTGGAGAGGTTAAGTTGTTAGAGTCACAGAGAGCAAAGTTTGATAATAACAGTCAATGACACTTCGAATATGCCAGACTGCTATTAGTCTTTATTTTTATAGCTACTTTGGTCCACAGACCATTCTATTCTTGCAAGCACTAGAGGGGTATTAGCAGCTCTACAACAGGCTGTCAACCAGTCTAGAAAAAAAAATAAGTCTAAATTCTTCAAGGAGAAGGTAATAGAAAATCACTGAAAAAGCACTGCACTATCTTTTTCAAGAACAGTTAGGACAACATAGAGTTTACATAATCAAATGAAAAATATGTGATGAGTCATGCCTACCAATGCCATGAAGAGATGATACTTTAAAAAAAAATGGCAAGTACTAAGCAAATCCATGGATAAAAATGAGATGCTATAATGTCTTGAAGTCATTTCAGTCAGTTAAGTGCCGATCATGTCTCTTTCAATCCATGACTGACTAGGCATAAGATTTTCCTGCAGTAGGTTACTATTTATTTCTGGGGTAGATTAGTTGACAACCTAGGCTATATAATCTGATCTGTCCTGCTATCTAGCCCATACCAGGAGGGAGAAGAGAAGGGTTTTTACACATAATTGACTGCAATGGATTCAACTGCAAATCAAACTCAGCTCTTTAATTTCCCATTCTGTGTCTTAGTGGTATTATTGCCTTGTTTGTAGTGAAATGACTTCTTGATTCCTCTTCTTTTTACTGTTCTCACTCCTTCATAATGTTTTTCTTTTTCTTATTCTTTTACATTCTGTAACCCCCCCTTGTGTCTTAGTGGCTTTATTGTCTTGTTTGTAGTGAAAGAGACAGGGAATCAAAGTGAGATAGATGACAAAGGACAGATCAACAGCTATAAAGCACAGGAAGTTGTAGAGAGCCACGATCTAAACATGTCCAGAATGGATATGTTGCTTATATATATATTTTTTTTATAATCGTTTTACACCAAGCAAAGCAGTACCACCACTGGTGTGCATGGGGCTACATGAGAGGAGAGTGAAAAAAAAGAACAAGGTACAAAGAGTGTTATAGAAGGATAATAGAAATATGAGAATCAAGGGAATAAAAGATGGCAATTGACATTGAACTTAAACTCTTGGAGATTGTAGCTATCAGTGAAGCAAGTTTACGGAAGAGAGTTCCACAAGTGGGAAGTGTGAGAAACGAAACTGGAGAGTAGAAGTGACAGTTACACTTGACTGTTTTGACTCTAAAAGTGTGGAACCTGTGTTGCCATATAAGATAAGCTCATCAGAGTAGAAACCATGAAAATATTTACTGAAAGGCAAAAAGGAAGCCACATCCCGTCAGTGAGATGTGGGCAAGGAAAATTATGAGCTGCATTTTTTTTAATTTGATGAAGCATTGTTAATCATTATTATTAATTTTGACTAATATTTACTTAGATTTTAAAATTTTATTTGCACATTTATAATGCTTTTAAAATGTCATTCTACAGCAGGGAGAAGAATTGGGAATAAAGGATGAACTCACAGTAGGATTCAAACCTAGATCCCTTTTGTGCCAACCCCTAAAAAGAATAAATCTAACTTATAACTTAACGCTCTATTCCACACCGTCTCTCAGCGCACCATATTTGCTTTTGTTTTTACATCAGTAGTCATCTACACAACAAATTAATTTTGGAAAAAACACTTAAATAAGTTCAAATATTTGATTTTAGATTGAGCCAAAATTATTTGAGCATATTGTTACATTTTAGAAACAGCCCAGACAGTACAATAACCAAAACATAGTGATAATAACAACAGCAATGAGGACATCAGTCTAACTGTAAATAATGTAATTAATCATCACAGAAATTTAAACAGAAATTAAATCATTTTGTTTTTAGGCACCTGAAAAAGGTTAAAGAGCAGTTTGTTTGAAGTTCCCATTGCTAAAAGGAACGTGAACAAAATAAATCAAGAAGAGAGAGAGAAGGAAGGATAGAAAGAAAGGAAGTGAACAAAAGGAGACAAGTGGGAAAAGGTCCATTTCTTCTAAAAGCTAAGCAAAGTATTAGAAACAAAGAAATGAGGACTGAACTCTTATGTATTAACAGTCCTCTGTCTGGCAGTAAATGCCAGACAATCTCATTAAAGTTGAAGAAGACAAATATGGTTTTGAACAGAAATATGATTCGACAGAAAAATACTAAGAATACTATTGACTGAACAGGTGAAAAACAATTGAATTTTAAAGACCATGGAAACAAAAAGGACAATTCTACTTAGAATCAGAATAAAATAGTTGAAATTTCTGAAGCACATAATGAGGAAAGAAGGCTAGGAAAATTTGATGTTCACCAGAGAGACTTAAGGCAAGAGGAAGAGAAGAAAGCAATACATAACCTACCTGTATTTGTCTATACTTCTGAGATGAGGCAGTCTTTTTTTTTTAATCATTTCATCCCAAGCAAGGCAGAACTGCCACTGGTGCACAGGGGGTTACAGAAAAGATGAGTGATGAGAAAGAGGAACAAGTTACAGGGGAGTCAGAAAATGAGTAAGAAAAGGATGAGAATACAGGTGTGAAGAAGGAAGAAGAAAGGATGATACAAGGGTTGTCATGGAAACGATTTGAGTCAAGAAGATAAGAGATGGCAATTGACTTTGCATTTAAATTATTGGAGATTGTAGCTTTCAGGGAAGCAAATATATGGAAGGGAATGCCACAGGCATGAAGTGGGAGCAAAGAATCTAATAGAGTAGAAGTTGTGGTTACATTTGATTTGGTTTTACTGTAAAAGGGTGGGACCTAGCTGCTAGTTTAGTAGATTTTACATTATTTACATTATCCAGACGATTGTCCTCATCTATGCCATATTTATGTCATTTCAGCCATTTTACTCTCTGGCCTTCTTCAGGTGCAAAGAATTTTGAACCTAACCAATGTCTATATGCACTGGGCCATGAGAACACCTAGCCCAGTGGATACAGACATTGGTTAGTTCCAGTGACTTGACCCAAAGAATTCTGAGTTCAATACCAAGCTACATCAGTGGTGAACAAATAACTTAGAAGAATTAAGTTAAAGGGAGATAACGCATGACTACCAGAAAGGGCATTGCATATAGAGTAAGAGTGATATACCCCAAGTGGTTTAGTTAAAAATATCCTAGCACCTGAAGAAAGCCAGCGCTTACAACAGCCGAAACATTGGAAACATGCCAGCAAAGATGAGGACAATAGTCTGAATAATACAAATAGTATAACCTACCTGGTGTATTTGAGTGAATGGCTGGCAAAGCAGGGTTTGGGAGTGATGGCAAAAAGACAAAAGTTAAGAGCTACAATGGACACGAAATTGTGGAGAGTCAGGATCATCAACTTTTTGAAGAGACACAGGAAATAGAAGAAGAGAAACAAAAAAACGAATGAAAGTTAAAATTAGGGAAATATATAAATGCAGAAAGAAGACAAAAAACAAAAGAAAATCCTCAAAAATCAGTAAAATATGTGGAAGGATGAATGAATTAATACCAGGATTAGAATATAAACAAAGGAAAGAAAAGTAAAGAAAAAAAAACACACAAAAAAAAAAAACTACGAAAGAGAAAACTGAAAGCATTGCCCAAATCAGAAAATAAAACCAAGAATGTTTTCATTGTAGCACAAAGAAAGCAAAAATTAATTTAATATAACAAAAGACAGAAAGAAAAAAAATTTCGGCAAAGTTAAAGCTTTTACTCTAAAGACTTTCCATTTAAGACCCTCTCAGCTGCCATTGATTCTACACAGTCACATCTCCATTCCACCCACATCCAACTACACTCTTGTGTATGCCAACAATTTACCTACTTGTTCCATCGTCTGTTTAAGTCATTCAATGATAAGACAACTGACCTTGTAAAAGACCAAATTAATGTAGCCTGCACCCAATAACCTTCTATTTTTAAAATGTAGGTAAAGGGAATAGTAGGTAGGATAAACTGTAGAAATAATAGGGGTGGGGGTTGACAAATAATAGGGGTGGGGGTTGACAAAAGAATATTCTTAATATCTTAACTCTACCCATCTGAATACACTTTCCTAATCTCACAAGTTATCCTTCAAAGTTGGGGTTGGTTTCCTTTGCAATAAGCAACTAAAAAGTAACTTTATCTCAAAAAAAAAAAAAGATTTCACACTTTGTGTGCAGTTTTGATAAAGAGAACGTAAAAGAAGATAAATAAAAGAGAGATAAGAATCTTTTTTGTTGTAACCTTTTTCCTTCTTTTCTTGGATGATCCAATTTTTCACTGCAGGACTAATATGGAACTCTTTTTTATGAATGTAAATAATATGCTCACTTTTCTTCTTTCCAGTTTATGTGGGGATTATTTGTAAACTATATAAATTGAATGCAAATAAACATAGAAAGTGAATTTAATAATGTCTTATTTGATATGTACGTATGTAGTGTATTCTTTCTGTTGCCCCCATCCAACCTTATATTTTATTACTAGCTTAAAAGCTGCACACTGTGCAGGCTTTTAAGCTACCTTCTATAGAGGGCTAATGGGGCCTCTGGCCTAAAACTAATGAAACCCCTTGTTCAGTTTAAAAATCAACAATGATAACTTTGAATAAATAAAATTTGAATTCCACAATTCTCTCTATAAAACTTCAAAAGCTCAGTTTAACTCTAATTTGGACTAAAAGTCCATTTTCATCTGAAATTTCAATTTGGACCAAAATTTCAATTTAGGCCAAAAACTGAGTTGAAAAAGTCAATATTGATTACATTACAGACACTTTTTTAGACTAAGATAGAACATATGGTTACATCTAACTAGTTCAACAATATAACAGTAAGACCTAGTTACCATTCTAGTAGTATGCTTAAATTAATTTAATTTTGAGCTATCAACAAGTAAAGCTTATATCTTCCAAAAGCTAAGCAAATCATTAAGAAACAAAGAAAAGAGTATTGAACTGTATTATATTATACCAATTCTCCTGTATGAAAATGAATGATGCACAATCTCTTCATTGATAAAGAGAAGACTTGAGGCAAATATGGTTCTATAGACGGTTGCTGAGAATACCATGGAATTAACCTGTGACCAATGAGGAATTAAAAAAAATGGAAACAAAAAGGAAACTTATACTTAGCAATAGAAAGTGCCACTTGAAACTTCCAGGAAATATAATAAAGAAAAGAGGGCTTGGAGAATTCGACACTGAAAGGACATATCTACAGCAATAAAGACAGAAGAAAACAGCGAATAACCTATCTAATGAGCATGTCTAAATGACTGGCAGAAAAGGAAGAATAGCATGAATGCAAAATTTATGGCAGAAATTATAAAGGAAATTATGGAGAATCAAGATCGGCCACATCCTGAAGGAATATGCCACATAAAAGAAAAAGAATCTTTGAAAGACACAGAAAATGTACAGTAATGGAAAATATTGAGTTCCAAAGTTACATGTAAAGATATTGATATATATATATATATATATATGTGTGTGTGTGTGCATATATATATATGTGTGTGTGTGTGTGTATATATATATATATATATATATATGTATGTATATATATATATATATAAAATGAGTTAGTTTTTGGTCATAATTTAAGGAAACCATTACACAGTTGTATTAAAAAGTGTTCAATGCAATTATATTGTAGAACTTTTGAATAATTTTAATTTGTTATTTCATGACCTAAGTTTCTAACTTTTCATTGTCTTCAGGTGATTTACAATAACTGATTTTACCATTTTTTAGACATTCGTGTAACAGGGATCTTTTATAAACACACAATTTTCAAAATTAGGAGAAGATACTTAAAAGTCTTAGAACGCTTTCATCCATGATTGCACCCACCAGAGCAATAGAGTTCCTCATATGAATTACAACGCCACATGTCCATGATAAATGCAAGCAACTTAGTTGAAGGATATCATCTGTGATCTAATCTGAAGAGGAATGGTCTCTGCCAGGTTAAAACACCAAAGACATGCCGCATGATGACCACACCAAGAAACCATTTGTGGAGACACTGGCTCTGGCATACAACCATGACAGATGGAGGGGACTGGTGAGCAGCTCAGCATGTTGGCACCCTCACAACTGTTTTCAGATTTAAGATCAAAAGCCAAGCCAAAACTTATATGTGTGTGTGTGTGTGTGTGTGTGTGTGTGTGTGTGTGTGTGTGTGTGTCCATATGTATGTAGGTTATGACGTGTGTACTTGTGTATTTGTCTTAATGTGTATATATATGTGTTTGTGTGTGTGTGTGTGTTTGTGTGTGTGTGAGAGAGAGAGAAAAAGAGAGAGAGAGAGAAAGAGTGTTTGTGTGTGTTTGTATATGTGTAAATGTTTTACGAATAGGTTTAATGACTACCTAACTCTAAGAGTGAAACTGTTTCAAAAAAACGCATGTAATGAAATAAATCAAACTGCTGGTTAAAACTAGAGTAAATGCTTATTTTATGCAAGATTTGACCATTTATAATATCCATCATTGAACAATTTTTCTTACAAAGTAGTTTTCCCAAACTACCGAGATGTTTCCATGCAGAAAGTAACCACATTCATCAGACCTTCTTTATCTGAAATCCAGGGAACATTGCTATGTTGCTTTTTTTGTTTCTTTTTTTATTATGATATGTGAGTTAGTGTTATATATTATGATATGTGAGTTAGTGTTATATATTATGATATGTGAGTTAGTGTTATAGTTCAGAATTGCCATGACTGACCATATGGCTATGCAAAAGATGATTAGTATTACCAAATTGGCAGTTGATATTTTCCAGGGAAATGCAATGGTCATATTACAAACAAAATCCCTCTTAAAATCAGATATAAATAAAGTAAACACTTCCATTATTTCAATCATTTTTTTTAATCAGTTCACCCCAAGCAAGGCAATAATGTCACTAGTATATAGGGGGTTACAGGGAGGAAAAAAGAATGAGAGGTGATGGAAGGAACAAAACATGAACAGGAAGATACAAGATGGTGAGTGATATTGCATTTGAATTTTTGATTTGGTTGTTTTGTTTTTATGGCATATCAACCTCAGTGGGTCATTTATTGCCAACGAAATTTTTATTTATTTATTGCTGGTAATACATTTTTCTTTCAACAATTTATTGTTGTTTTTATATAAGTTTTTGTGTCTAGTAATACTTTTTTCTTTTCGAGTATCAAGATGCATTGAGATTTGTTTTTAAGGGCTGGGTCCCCAAGTCCTACCCTGTTATTTAGCCCATAACTAGAGGGAAGGGACAGATTAATACCTTTCCCAAGGGTACCAGTGCTTAAATGAATGCAAGGTATTCAACTAGAATTCGAACTCGGCTCATCAATTTCTCTTTCCGAGCCGATATCCACTGCACCACAACGTACATCTGTCACTAAACACTTACAGTACCTGGTATTCCCAAACTGTCACCCATCTAAGTACTGACCAGGCTCAACATTGCTTAACTTTGGTGATTGAGTGAGAACTGGTGTATTCAATGTGATATGGCCATAAGCTTTGAATTTTTGAAGATCCTAAAGGGAGTTCCACAGGTGAGAAGTGCAAAGAAAGTTACTATTAGAATAAACTGATGGTTGTATCTTGTTAATTCAACAGTAAAACAGTGATAAGTATTTGCCAATCTAGTAACATACATAGAATCATGCATGAATAGCTCATTAGAACAACTATCATGAAAAATATTTGGATAAAAGTCAGAGGGAAATCAAATCATATCAGTGCAAAAGAAATGAAAGTTGAGATTCTAGGACAGGATTGATTTTATTACAGGCCCTTCTTTAAATTTTGTCAAAAATTTTGAGAAATATACTAGGAGCATAAGATATGGAAGCAATATTGAATACATGAACAAATAGCAGATTTATAAATGTACAAGAGTGATTCTGACGAGAATGTCTGGCATGAGATTAAATCAAAGTTTCTAGCAAATTGATTCAATATAATTGCTCCACTTTACATCAGTTTATTAAAAACTTATGGAAAAAAAGTTGATATTAACTAATATTAACTGTATCTATCATAGGGCCACAATCTTGGTACTTAGTAAAGATTAAACATAATATTTATTGAGTATCATTTAATTCATGAGGAGGCTTGTTGTAGGGATAGACTGATTGATTTGTTTTTATAGATTATCAACCCTTTGTGGGCTATCTAAAGTTGAACATATGTATTCACTTACAGTGCTTGGTGTCTGTTAGCGGTTCTCCATTTAAGAATTGACTGGGCTCAATGCTGCTTAACTTTAATAAAAAAAAAGGAAAAGAATATAGTGCTTGATCAATTTTCCTAGTGAAAAGTGTGTGTCTGCTTAAGAAATCAACATTTAAAATGCTAGTTCACTTAATACAAGGTTCAAGAGCCACTCAAAATAGAGACTAACTAAATGAGATTGTAGTAAAGTAGGTAAAAGCAGAAAGAAGTGCATATTATGAGGATATGTAGGATAGATATTGCATGACCCTAGAGCTAAAGAGGTTAAGATTGCTGTGGTCAGAGATGTCTTGTAATGCAATGGATATTGGTTTGGAACAACAAATCGGGGTGCTGAGTTTGAATTCCAGTTGAATTCCTTGCATTCACTTACGCACAAATACCCTTGGGAAAGTTATTAATCCATATTTTTCCTCCAGTTATGGGTTAAATAATAGGACAGATTGGGTTCTTTAGTCTTGGTTGGCAACCAGACTACCACAGAAAGCAGTGGCAACCTACTGTGGGATAATCTTCTGCCCAGTCAGTCATGTTTTTTCTGAGACATGATTGCCCAAAGCGTGTATCACGTATGGCACTTAACTGACTGACTAGATAGGCATCTAGGTCCCATCCTTTCACTGTTAAAACAGCTAAATGTAACTGCTTCTTCTAATTTAGTATTTTTCTTGCACTTTCTGCATATGGACCTCTTTTCCATTTGCTTGCTTTCCTGGCAGATACAATCTTCAAAGCTTTAAATTCAATGTCAATTACCATCTATCTTCTTGAATCTCATTCATCTTTTGTCCCTTCTTCAAAACCCGCTGTACCTAGTGTTATCGTTTACTGTAATCCTATGCACATAAGTAGTGGTCCTGCCTTGCTTGGGATGAAATGATTAAAAAAATATTGTCTATTTCAAAGTTGGCATTTGAAACCAGATTTAGTAATTTGCCTCTGACACTCATCATGTTAAGTTTGTGAAAATTATACTTTGCTTAAATTCTTTAATAGGTAATTTTTCTAGGCATTTTGTACATAAAATTAAGTTTATTCGCAGGACCTTTATACCTTGATACAACTTTAAAACTATCAGAACATAACCATCTCTAAGAGTCAAAGATCTGAAATTGATATTGGCACACACATTACAAGTATTAGCAGATCCTTATAACAAGCTTGCTCATATTCCTAAGAGAAGGTAATCTCAGGAGAAAACCTACCACATCAGAGAATACTCCTATCTTTCTACATTAGTGATTTATGGTGTGCAAACCTTTGATTTAAAATTGAAGCTGGTCATCCACACGTTAGATTACACCTGAAAACATTTAAAAGCTAAGTATTATTTTATGTTTTTAGAGAGAGCCACATTCATCAACATCCTGAAAGTACTCAGCACATAAAAGAAAAAAGATACTAAAGAAGATATATCTGATCTAGACATAGGTGGCCATGGCTCTCCCTTGTCTTTAATATATGTGAAAATATTTGTTTTCTCAGGAAAGATAAAGGAATAAATTTCTGCTGCTTTCTGTAAGGTTTTGAATTCAGTTTTCTTTCTTTTAAGCTGACTTTTATAAAGAAAGGGATGGATTTTTTTAATTTATTAATACAACAGATTTTATTACTTAAATTTTGTATTGAGTGGATACTCATATTTTAGTATACATTACATTTATTTATTAAACAGTATATTTATTTATTTTTGCCTACCGGTTTGAATATTCAAGAAATCTTATAGAGAAAAATATTTGGATTGTCTAATCAGATTCAATTATTTGATAAAAATAATGTTTAAGTAGTAAAAGCTGGCTCTTATGCAAGGATACATAGCCAAGTATACCTTGCTATTTAAACCATATATATTAATACTTCTCTGATACAAAATCGTTTTTTAATCATTTCACCCCAAGCAAGGTAATAAAGACTCGAAGATGCAAGAGTGTGACTGAGTGTTAGAGAATGTAAGAAAAATATACCATTGAGAACAAGAATTAAGAAGACAGTAGATAACAACATTTTGAAATTTTTGAAGATCAAAATTAACTGGGAAGCAAGAAGCCAGAAGAGAGTTCCACAGGCAAGAAGTTCAATAGAAGAAACTATTAGCATAGAACTTACGGTTAAATCTAGCCATTTCAACTGATGAGATGCTTCCACCAATCAAATACCATGCTTAAATTCATAAACTTAAGGTACCATAGAGGAAAGCTCATCTGAACAGTTACACTGAAAGTATTTATAGAAAAGGCACAGGGAAATTGTCTGAAATCAAGATGCCAGGTCATGAATGATATCATTGCAGATTCTTCTTAATATATTATCAAGGATCTCTAATTACAGGTATACCTTGGGTTACATTGTTTTGAGTTAGATTGTTCTCATTGTTTGTCAAAAAATATATAGAAAAATGTTGTGGAGGAATATCTTGTCCTACCCAGGAATGGGTATGGCCCAGGTTATAAAAGACCAGGATGAGAACGAACTACAGAGTGTTCGTGATTATATGAGAGTCTTTGTCATTACATGGGAGTGATCGAGAGTGTTCGTGACTATACGAGTGTTTTCGTCATTACACGGGAGTGATCAAGAGTCATTGTCATTACATGGGAATGATCAAGAGTCTTCGTCATTATACGAGAGTGAACGAGAGCCATCGGCTTTAGACAAGAGTTAGACGTCACTAAACGGAAGCCTTCTTCTCAAGACGGACACATACATCCTATACAGAGACATTGTCTTCTTGATTGTTATTCTTGTTAATTGTTCATTGGTGTACGTGTATTTGGTTTATTGTACTGAGGTATATCTCTATTCCTATATCCTTAGTGTTCAGAATTATTTCTTGCATTATTCTTTCTCTATTTATCCCTTCCCGGGATATAACAAAAAATAAAAGTAAAGTATAAGCCATGTTATTTGACTTTATGTTTTTCTTCCACAAATATTGAAGTCTGACAATCCACAACCAACTACGTCTATGATGTAAATCAGGAAATTGAATGTAAATATTGGTAAATTTAATATAAATTAGTTTATTTTCTACTACTGAAAATAATTTTAATAATTGTATTTGTTATTTAACCTTATAAAACCATTTTATTTTATAATATTTCAAAGCAAACCACATTCACAAATAAAAAGGTCCACAATATACTGTAAAGATCAACAAATGGTAAACATCTACTTTTACAAGTACGTACATATATGTATTTGCAAATTTAGATTACTTTTTTCAGTACTATATTAAAAACTAAAATTTATTTGTTTGTAAGCTTAAAATAGATTCTTATTGACCATATATTATTTAAAATGCATTTATAAATAAAATACAGAACTGGGAAAGGTTATGTGTGGTTTAGCCTCCCTAGTGACAAGTAAATTTGGAGACAAGTAAATTCAAGTTGTTTTCCAACTTAAGTTGCCTTTTCTGATGTAAGGTGAGGTATACCTGTACATAGCAGAAGCCCTAGACTTGCTGTTTTTGTTACTGTTATTCTTATTTTTGTTATTGTTGTTATTGATATTATTAGTTATTTAATTATTGTTTACATTGTTTGGACAGTTGTCCTCATCTTTATTGTCTTATTCATGGTGTTTCAACTATTGTATTCCCTGACCTGCAACAACTAAGTTGGATAGCACATGTAATTTGAAGAGAAAATAATGAAATAATCAAGGTGTTGACATTTCACAATACTTCAAACATAAGGTTAGGAAGAAAATCCTCATCTATCAATGAGGGAAAGTGCAATAACAGCTAATGGACTTGAGAAGCTTTTTTTTATGAAAAATTACTTTAAAAGATAGAATTTATAAATTTCATCAGAAAGCATTACAGGCTGCTCAGTAAATGAATGCTAAATATTTCCTTATGAGGAAATGGCTAATATTACCATAAAGTGAAATTTATGGATGGAGGTTTTAGATTCCAAGCTTCAAATTGCAAGTGTGCCCATCAACTTGAATAAGGCCCAGATATTTTTAAAAAGAAAAAAGGAAAAAGCAAAAACTTGCTTCAAAATATTAGATTTAACCTTATTTAATTATCACTTAATAGTCCCGTGCTTGCTGCTTGTATATTCTGCTCACAAAGGGTTGCAGCAAAATTTTCTACTACATTCCAATTATTTACATTGTTTGAACTTTTGTTCTCATCTTTGTTACCATATTTATGTTTCAATTGTTGTGTACTCAAACTTTCTTCGGGTGACTGGAAATTTGAACCAAACCATTTATTTTGATCAATGGGGTAGATTGTTCTCATTCCATGAGTCATGCTACTTCCGGATATCTTAGTTATCTCCATTTAACTCAACTCTCTAAGTTTTCATTTGTCACTGGGATAGATTCTTCTCATTCCATGAATCATGCTACTTTTAGATGTCTTAGTTATCTCCATTTAACTCAACTATCTAAGATTTTGTTTGCCACTGGGATAGATTGTTCTGATTCCATGAGTCATGCTACTTCTGAATGTGTTAGTTATCTCCATTTAACTCAACTCTCTAAATTTTTGTTTGCCACTGGGATAGATTGTTCTGATTCCATGAGTCATGCTACTTCCGGATGTATTAGTTATCTCCATTTAACTCAACTCTCTAAATTTTTGTTTGCCACTGGGATAGATTGTTCTGATTCCATGAGTCATGCTACTTCTGGATGTGTTAGTTATCTCCATTTAACTCAACTCTCTAAATTTTTGTTTGCCACTGGGATAGATTGTTCTGATTCCATGAGTCATGCTACTTCCGGATGTATTAGTTATCTCCATTTAACTCAACTCTCTAAATTTTTGTTTGCTACTGGGATAGATTGTTCTTATTCCATGAGTCATGCTACTTCTGGATATCTTAGTTATCTCCATTTAACTCAATTCTCTAAGTTTTTGCTTGCCACTAAGGTAGATTGTTCTCATTCCATAAGTCACACCACTTCCAGATGTCTTAGTTATCTCCATTTAACCCAACTCTAAGATTTTGTTTGCCACTGGGATAGATTGTTCTCATTCCATGAGTCATGTTACTTCCGGATATCTTAATTATTTTCATTTAACTCAACTCTCTAAGTTTTTGTTTGCCACTGGAGTAGATTGTTCTCATTCCATGAGTCACACCACTTCTGGATGTCTTAGTTATCTCCATCTGAATCAATATTTAATTTTTTTTCACTGCTACTGTCACCAGGTACTGAACTCACAACTCTTTGGGTCAAGTCACTGGATCTACCCCATGCTTTTATCCACTGGGCCATGTGTCCTTGAGAAATGAGAGCAATCTATCTCAGTGACAGAAATAAAGAATTCATTTCAAAATTACAATCAAATAAAGAAGTCAGAGTGTACAATAGCGAAGACATTGTGAATATGACAATAAAGATGAGGGCAACAGTTTGATCAATTGAAATTATGTAAATACGTCATCTCAGAAATTTTTATGTAGAAAGAAAGTGTCAATATCAACACATGTGGTTGAACATGGATCTCCAGGCAACAAATTTAACTGTTGAATAAATTGTACTACTGGAATCACAAGACCGTAAGTATATAAAGCACTCAGACAGAAGTCTAAGTGTGTTCTGTGTTGTGCATCATCCTGGTGTTGTGCGTCATTGAAGATATTATTTTCTGAGTGAATTACTCAAGAGATATATTCCAAAAGCATTATTTTATATTATTCAAAAGATTTGTTTAATGCATGGTATGAAAATTCCGAAATATCATAACTCGCTAATTGCCAGTTACCAAAAGTTCCTTTCAGAATAATGTTATGAAAATCTAACATTATAAAAGAAATGTAGACAAATATCATGATTGTTGTTGCTGTTGTTGCTATTAATGATTAGTTATTATAATTATTGATGTTGTCATTGTTGCTATTATTAGTAGCTATTATCCTTATTGTTGTTGCTATTAATTATTAGTTATTATCATTATTGATGTTGTTGTTGCTATTAATTATTAGTTATTATCATTATTGTTCTTGTTGTTGTTGCTATTATTATTAGTTATTATCATTATTGTTGTTGCTAGTATTATTAGTTATTATCATTATTGATGTTGTTGTTGCTATTAATTATTAGTTATTATTATTATTGATGTTGTTGTTGTTGCTATTATTAGTAGCTACTTTCATTATTGTTGTTGTTAGTATTAATAGTTATTATCATTATTGATGTTGTTGTTGCTTTTATTATTAGTTATTATCATTATTGTTGTTGTTGTTGTTGCTATTAATTATTATTATTATTGATGTTGTTGTTGCTATTATTATTAGTTATTATCATTATTGATGTTGTTATCTCTGAGAAAGTAGCTTTAACATGTTTGCAGATTTATGGACATTTAACAATTACCATCCAACATTCTTGATTGTGTTTCTTTCTTTTTTATCAGTAGCACAATATATACAACTTAGTCATAATTTATTTCTTCTCAGAATTATCGACTTCTATCTGATTTCCTTCTTTTTAAAAGGATAAATTTGAATGAAAATACTGTCCAGACAGCCTGCCTACTGTGAATCATAAGCAGAAAAATAACTCTTGAATTTTTTTGTTCCCCTCTCAGGGCATTCTAAAAAAAAAATTGGCTTTTTGAAAATAAGAAATTGTATAAATAGACAATATGGTAAATGAGTTTCAAGAATGACTTCATGAAATAGGCAATATTCAAATGCATAATTGCATAATATAAATTCATATATATATATATATATATGTGTGTGTGTGTGTGTGTGTGTGTGTGTGTGTGTGTGTGTGTATTATATATATAGATAGATACAGATATATGCATCTGAAAGGGTCCTTCTATCATCTATATCTATATACATATAAATATATGCATATGAATATGTTTGTGCATCAGTTATCTTTACACCCTAAAACATGCTAGAAATACAAAATGTCTAATATGTGTAAACAATTATTCAAAATGATTCAATGATATTTTCTTATTTTTCATGAATAAATTTTGATAATTTCAAGTTACAATAAAGTCTAGTTCATTCCTTTTTATTTCTGTCAAAAAATGAATTTTTTTCAACACCACAAATATTGTTATTTTTAAAAACGCCTTGTCCTTTCAGGATATAGATAATTATGACTCTCCATATCTTTTCTTTTATCTAGTTTTCTTCATTCAGACTAGTTGCAAACAAATCTAGAAAGCCCAGTCTACCCTATTGTTGAGGTTGGAGTAAATGGTGTTGTTGTCAGAATAGATGCCTACTTAGGACCTGAATATATCAGGGAGATTGTTGATGAAGATTAGAAAAATGTGCGACCTAGGATTGAGCCTTGAGGGACACCCACATTCATATGGTAGGATCTGGAAGCATGCGTGTTCAATACCATTTTCATTAAATGGTCTTATAGGAACAACTGGATTAAATTAAACAAGCATCCAGTTATATCATAGCCCTGTAGCTTATGCAGAAGGAAAGCATACCAGACTCTGTCAAATGCTTTGGAGATATCTAGGGCAACAGTTTGAGTTTTGCCATTCTTACTGAGAGACTGATATATGTATTCAGTAATGGCCATTAACATACCAGCAGTAGCTTTGGTGAAGTGGAAGCCATATACTTGTCGGAGAATAGGCTATGAGCTGTGAGATGTTGAACCACTCCAGCATTGATAATAACCTCTAACACTTTGCCAAAAATTGGGAGGAGGCTGATAGAGTGATAATTAGAGAGATCTGAGAGTTCTCCAGAGTTCTTAAAATCAAGAACCACAGAGGAAGACTTCTAGCAGGCAGGAAAGCAAGAAGCAGAGAGGCAGTAGTTACAGAGCTTGAAGAGGATAGAGAAAAGTTCAGGGGCACATTTCTTCATAAAGATGATTTGGATTCTGTCCCCTCTGCTCACCTTATGGAGATCAAGCTTTGAAATTATGTCAGAGACCAGCAAAGATGTTATGTATACCCCACTCAGTTGAGCCTCAGTTCTAGGTGGGAAGGCAGGTGTGCCACCAGTAATCTTTGGAGCTCAACTCAAGGGCTGTTATATGCTATTTCATTCTATCAGCAAAAAACAGCTTAGCATCATTCAGGATTCTCTTGCAGTGATTATGAGCAGAAGCAAAAGGGCAACTATTATGGTCAGACATGTGGCTTTGATAAAGACATAAGTGATTCCTGTGTGAAATGGCAGCTGAACAAGCAGGAGAGAACCAGGGGGACAAATGAGGCTTAAGTCTGAACTTCCTGGCTAGGATGAAAGCATCAATGCCAGCTTTCACCCAGGAGGAGACCTCAGAGGTGCAGTCTTCAACGAGGAGACTAAACATTTTTTTCAGAGGATGTCACACAGAAAATCATGGAACAACCCAGTCTGCTCTTTAGCATACATAAAAAATTCTGCTGGCAGGAGGTTCTTGAGAAGAGAGGAAGTGGAGAAAGATATTAATGGAAACTACAGCATGATCAGAGTTGTCAAGAAGCCAAAGCTTCATGGCATGGCAGGAACCAGGGATAGAAGTGAAGAAGACATCTAGAAGAGAAGCTTGTTTTTCAGTAATATTAAAGAAGTGTGTGGAGGAAATCCACCACTTGAGTGAGAGATTGAGTGATTGCAAAGTTCAGGGTATGGCTGTCAAAAATATCAGTGACAGATTTTTTCAGCCACTTGGCATGGAGGCATTAAAGTCACCGAACACTAATAGATTAAAAACAGGTGAGAGAAAATGGCCTTATCTATATTATCAGAGATACTGTCTAGTAAGAAACAATCAGGTGAGAATGTGGAGCAGTAGAGAAAGGAAAATTAGTTAACTGAATTTAGTAGAGCAAGACGAAAACAGATGTATAAATGGTCAGAAAATTCAAGAGAAACCACCGTAACCAGAGGAAGATATTTGCTGACACAACCTCCCATGCCAGGCATGCAAACACTGCAGTTCTTCATAAAGAGAGGAAGGTAACCAGGAATCTGGAAATCAGAGGAGGGGATTGTTGGGTTCAGGTAAGTTTCACAGAGAGTTAGGATGTCTGAGTATCTTTTGCGGAGGAAAGATTCCACAATGCAAAAGTTGGTATGTACACCACAGATGTTGGTGAAAGAAATTTTAAGGGGTTTAAGGGATTTTTGTATGACTGGTTTAGTTGTGAATATTCATTTTGTTTTTTGGTAAGGAGAAGCCTCAAGAAATGGTAGCAGACAGTCATCAACTGTGACATATGTAGGAAGGGTACTGGTGCAGACTGCAGCATAGTTTGCCCTGAGAGTTGCCCACCAGAGGTGCTTACAGGGACACCCATTCATGTGTATTATACCACTGTAAGAACCCCTATTTTATGCAATTGTTGATCAGAGCAGCTGCTCAGGACGTTATGCAAAAGTTAGGGCTTCTATCAGTTGGAAGTAGCAACCAGAAAACTGCCAACTCAGTACCCTCAGTGGGAAAGATGTTGCCACCATCCACTCATGTCATTGAAAAGTTGCAAAGAACTAAGGAGAGGAAAAGAGCAGGGAACACTTTCCTAAACAGTAAACAGGGGATGAGACTCTACTATTGTTCAATAGAAGTGGGAAGAGTATGAACCTGGCAATAGGGAGACCTATCTACTCCAACTGAAAAAAAGAATTTAAAAAATTATAACTTTTTATTTACAGATATTTATTATAGCAAGTTTTAACTTGCTATAAGTAAGAAGGTTCAGGTTCACCATAATTTGGAGAACTGCCAGTTAACATAATTTTAATCTAAACTTATTTATAAATGGAACTTTGCCTGTGTGTGTGTGTGTGGGTGTGTGTGTGTGTGTATCCGTTACTTATAGTCTCTGAAACGGCTGAACCGATTTTCTTGAAAATTTACACAGTTGTACTATAAGTGTCTGCGAGTGTTCTTAGCTAGGTTTTGTGTCAAGTTACCCCCGATAAATATCGAAAATCGATAATCGATAATCGAAAAAATCGGGTTATAGAAGGAGTGGTCCGATTTTAATCAAATTCCATACACTCATAGACAAAGACATAAGAAATGATATTCAGAAGTTTCAAGGTTGCAGTTCTTACAATAGTGCAGAAAATTTGATATCGATACCAGGAAATCAAAATTTGACTCACATCCATTCATTTTTCTTTCAGTCTATGGTTTAGCTTTAACTGGAAACAACTATTGCTTTTTAGTCTTTTGTGCCAACGTCCAAATAGTCTGAGCTCTATGACTATGGATTAGTTTTAAAGCTTTCATTACACCCGAGCAACACAGGGATATACTGCTAGTCTGAATATAACACAGATAATCAGAAGAGAAAATTAAAATTACATTTTATAATTTGGCAACTTTGAAGAAGATGTCCAACTTGAGTGAAAAGACAACAGCTTTCTATGAAACACTTCTTTGCAGAGTGCCATTATAGTGACAGGACAACCAATCCCCCCAAAAATATAGAGTAAGGGAGAAAAGTATAGAGTAAGGAAGACACTCTAGTGGAATCATAGTAGTGAATTTCAAAAAAGACGAAAAAGTAGAAAGAAAGACATACATGGGCAAATATTAAATCAGACAATTGTTAGTACACTAGAGAAATAAAAGACAAATTTAAATTTGAAGAATTGACAGCGTAATTTTAATTTGAATATAGCACTGTTGTCATATCTGCTATTCATCTCAGAGTTCTTGTTAGACTCCAAAGGAGAATCTGTAATATGATCAGTCCTGACATGGCAACTCGACTCCAGCCACTTTCTCACCAGTGGCATGTGGCTTCCCTCTGTCTTTTCTACAAATATTTTCATGGCTTTTGCTCTGGCAAGTTTAGGTCACTGGTGCCCAATCCACAAGAATTTACTCGATCAACCAGACTGGCAACAAGGTCCCACCTTTGAAAAATTATTATTATCTATGAAAGTTTTTACATGCTAAAAAATAATTTTTGGCTTTAAATAACCTGAAAAAGTTTGATAAGCTGTAGAAAATATATCTGTCAATGCATGGCGCACCTAATAGAGGATGATTTTTTTGTGCAAGATCATTTTTATCCTAACTAAGAATGCCTATATCATTAGCATGGGCCTCCTCATCATTAGCAGCAGACAGGAAAGCAAGAATGATTCATTTGCAATCTAGTGAAAAATATTTAAATGATCAGTGCCCATCTCTTCATATCTAGACTTGTATATGCAAAGGGCATGGTTTTGAAAGAGATTATGTTAATTGAGACTCTCATACCAAAATTATTACTAACAAAATTATTACTAACAGCACAATTATTACTAACAGCACAATTACTACGCTTGCTCATTAATTTCTACTATCTTCAAAGAGGTAATAACCACCAAGTTCAATTCATAAATAGTTGGGGATTCTGATATATTTTTCCAAGGATTCTCTACAAGGCTTCTGGTTAGCTAACAAAACACTCTCACATTCAAACAATTACAACTAGATTGTGTTTGATTCACACTAACTAGATACTTTTGATTTTGAGCCAAGTTAAACTAGGCTTAGAAAATATTTATTAATGTTTATTAACATAGAGAAATTGTTAACAAGCTAGTTTCAGGTCTTTAAAATTGTAGTGAATTCATTACTCACAGGAGAGCCTTAATTATGGAATTATGATTGACTAAACTACCCTAAGTAAATTACCTGTTTCTGTTTGCTTGCTTCCCTGATAGCTACACTTTCCAAAAAGTTTAAATGCAATGTCAGTTGCCATCTTCTATCTTCTTGATTCCTATCCATCACTTATTCTTTCTTCACCATCCTCTGTACCTTATTTTCTCTCTCACTGTAACCCCTGTGCACCAATGGCAGTCCTGCCTTGCTTGGGGTGAAATGAATTCCAAAAAAACATAAATAAATGTAAATATATATAATCAATATTACTTCATATTAAACTTTGCAATTACTTTTTTTTTTCAATTAAAATTATACAACTTTTCATATGTAAAACATTTTATTATTAGAGAAAAACTAATATTTATGTTTGTTATGGAGAAACACACCTATTGCTCAGATGGACTCTCCCTCCTATATTAATAAGAGTTAACAAGAAGTTCTTGGGGGAAGTTCATAGGAGTTCTTTAGACTTCTATTTGAGCTCAGTAAAACTACTAGGCAGTTGATATTAGTCGGCAATTAGCCGAATACTAAGGAGTCAGCTTTCAGTAGAAGATTACCAAGTTCCTAACATTTTGGGTATGTTAAGTCAATTAGCAAACAAGTATAGCATGATTTTAACCTTCAGTGCAAAAACTATTCCACAACAATGTTAAAGATAAACCTGGAGTGATGTTTAGCAGATATCAAGAGTCCACTTCCACTTAGGTAACTGAAATTATTATATTTTCCTAGTAACAAGGACAATCCAGCCTCCAGGAAATATTCCAATTTTAATTTGCAAGATTTAAAAAATTAAAAATATGCATTACTTTTATAATTTACTTTTTGGCCTTTAGGATGAAAGATAAATATTTTGACTTATTTCATGAAAATGATGTCTTTGGCTCTGGAAAACATAGTATTTCAATTTTTCATTGCTATGGTGCGATTTTCTGCTATTTCAGTATTATTGTAATAGTTTTTATTTATTTGGCATTTTGTTGGATAAATCTAAAATTCCAAACTATATATTTTCAGTTTCTGATAATTTTTTTTAATTAAAAATTATATTACTTTTAGATTAGACATAATTTAAAAGCTTTTGGGTTACAAAGTTCAGATAACAAATACAAATTCATACATCTCCATCTTTTTTATTTATTTAATATATAGTGTCATTATTTTTCTGTCCAAAAATAAGGGTAAATAAATCACTTCATAAAAATGCAGTAATTGCTGAATGATATTTGAGGAGAGAAGGAAAAATAGAAAAAATTACAAAAAAGCAAATAAATAACAAAGAGAAAGAAAAATTATAAAAAATTAATAAGACACCAAGGAAAAAAGTGTTAGGGTAAGAAAAAAATCATAGGAAAAGTTACACCTTTTGCTTTTGGCTGGGGAAAAAGTTATAACTCTGGCTTTAAAAGTCTTAAAAACTAAGTAATATCTTCACTTATTTGATTTATAATAATAAGATAAAAGTAAAATTAATTAATCTTTCTGTTATGGTGCCCTCCTATGAGGAATGGACTTTTCCTCTTGTTATATGTAATTACCTGCATGACTTCTGGAAAGCAGTTAATGAGAGCATTTAAAGAGAGCAGTTAATGACAGCTTGCAATAAGAAGCGTAATAATACCTTTAGACTTACTAATGTTTATATTACTTATATCTTGTTTTTTTTTATACTAATATAGTGTTTTGAACCTACCTCCTGTGTTCTGTGTCTTACTTCCGGCACAAACAAGTCACTACAACTTTGTGGTGAAGTTTCGCCACAGCTCCACAACAAATTGGCGATTAAGAGCCACAACACTTTAGCACTCAGTAGGTAACTATTTTCATCAAGCAAATTGTTAGTCCTGTCAATATAAGTTGTACATGAATTTCTTGGCTGCATAACACCTAAAATAATCTTGATTGAAATTGAGAGCCAGGTTACTGCAATTTCAAATATATAAAATTAATATATAAAACACTATATTTTGAGGGAGTTCTATATACAGTAAAGGAGAAAGTAATATTTATAAATGATGCAGAGTGCTCAATGTTAATAAACCAAATACTGTTAGAATTTACATAATCTCTTCTAAAACAGAAGTTAAATGTTATGACATTTTAGCCTCACTAAGCATAAAATAAAAGGTGGGGTTCATTCCCTAAGGAAATTGTTTAGAAGCTAAACAGACTATTTAGAGCAAAGTCATGTTTCCATGGTCAGAAAGAAGACATTAATTGGCTATTTAGTCAAAAGATATTCTGGGGTCAGTTAAGAAAAATTCTGGTTAATTGAAAATTATTTGGAAGATAAAAAAATGCATTTGCTGTTTCAGATCAAAGTGTAGAGAAAAGCTGTATATTTAGGTAGACCAGCCTGTAAGCAACAGGAAAGATGAAGTTTAGACACAACATCAGTCTAGCATCAAGCTTATCATCCATGTATTTCTTTGCCATTCATCCTTGTAGTCATTTATTTCATGTCTTGAAAACTAAAGGAGCTTTACTCTCTGAGAAACAAGAAAACAAAATGTGTGATAGATTTATGTCTAATTTCAATGCTTTGAATTTCCCTAATGGTTTTGCAACATGACCAAGGATGCATTCCAAAAATGGTTTGAGTATTGAGAGAGACAGGAAAATTTAATTTGAAAACAAAGAAAAGAGTACTAAACTGTTACATGACATCTGTCCTCTTATATGGTAGTTAATAACTGTATGGGGGTAGAACAAAAAGAAACAACAGAGATTTCAGAAATAAACAATTGTATTAACATAAAAATACAACAAACGGTAAATGAGTGTAAATGTCTCTTGCTGAAAGAAAGAGATAAGAAGAATCATAAAAGCTGTCTGCAGAGGCATAAAGTAGGAAAGACAGGGTTAGTTGTGACTTACTGTGGCAACAGTCTTTGGCAGGTAGTCTTTTGAAGATGGGTGGTCACATTCCGATGAGCGTTGTGAATCTTGTCTGTTGTGCCAACTGACTGACAAAGATGTCCCTTTGATGGGCTTTTATATCCTTTTCTTGCGCTCAGATCAGATTCAATTTTTATTTTGTTTCTTTAGATGAGAGTGGGTGTTATTTGGTGGAAATTCTGGATTGTATTTTTCTTTGAGTGTGTAAGTAAAACAAAAAATATATGCAGAGCCGATGTGCAATGGATGGAATTTTTACTTCAGTCTTGGGTTTCGGATTGTGCACGTACAGCCAGTGGTGAAAATTTGTGTAACATCAGAAGAAGATCTGGTTTTAGGGAGATTATAACACAATAAATGCTAGACAATCTCTTCAAAAAGAAAGGTGAGTCTTGAAGCAACAAAAATGTGGATCCACAGAAGGATGCTGAGGATACCATGTACCAAAGACATGAGCAATGATGAGGTTTTGGAGATAATGGAAACAAAAAAGAAATTTATGCTTAACATCAGGCAAAGACAGCTGGTGTTTCTAGGATATGTAATGAGGAAGGAAAGCTTAGAGAATCTGATAGAGGGAAAGGGAAATGAGGAAAACAGTGTGAGACATACTTGATGGACTTAAACAAATGGATGGCAGAGCAGGATTTGAGAGAAATCACAGGACAAAATATATTAAGATCAGTAAGGGACAGAATGATGTGGAGAGCCATCACCACCTACATTTTGAAGGGACACAGCACATAAAAGTAGACTTTCATTTGAAACTCTTAGATGCAGCCTGGCAATAACACAACAGCAGGATCTAATTTACTACACAAAATATTGTTGTGCTACTAAGGATGACCCCCTTTAAGTGCACAATTTTGGTGACCTTGTGCCATACAAAACTCATCTATGTAGATACAGGGTGTAATATAAATATCTCCCACATTAGCTAGATGCAGACACTATTTCCACTGATGAATTACCATTATGTGGGAGGTATTGCTGTCACATCTTATATTATAAAATCTACAAAAATATAGAACAGTAAAGAAAACTAATTTAGTAAAAAGAAAAAGAAAAATATTGGGGAGTGATAAAATAAAACCAAAGAAAAGAATTAGAAATTGAATAGCCTCCTCCTTAAGGACATGGCTCTCCATATTACCCTTATCTTTGATAGCTGCCTTGATTATTCTCAGAAAAGATGGTAGATTAGTTTTCTGGTATCTTTTTTGGTTTTGAATTAAGTTATTTTTCTCCATGGCTGGTTGTTAACCAATGACAGAGATTCCACAGATACTGTACTGTTATTTTACTAAGCAAAGTATTTACAAATCAATTTCTTAAAAAATAGGAAATAAGAAAAGAGAATTGAACTGCTATGCAATGTCAATTCTCCAATTTGGCAGTGAATAATAGACAATTTCTTACAGGAGAAAAGGAGAGATAATAGAAATGTGGTTCTACAAAATGATGCTGAGGAATTCATGAAAAGAACATGTGAATAATTAGGATATTTCAATATTTTATAATCACCTCACATGAAGCAAGGCAGTACTGCCACTGGTGCAGAGGGGTTGCATAATAGGAGAATAAAGGGAAAGGAGAACAGGTGAGTAAGAGAAGGACAGGAACACTGGTGTGAAGTGTGTGTGTGTAAAGGGAGAAGAACAAGGTATGGGGTGTCGAGGAATGAATGGGAGTCAAGGAGATAAGAGATGACAGTTGACATTACTTTTAAACTCTTGGAGATTGTAGCTATCAGGGAAGCAAGAATATGGGAAGGGAGTTCCACAGGGAAGAAATGTGAGAAAAGAAGTTGATAGAGGAGAAGTTGTAGTGACACTTGAGTGTTTTCACTGTAAAAGGATGGAACCTTGTATCTTGTCTAGTAGCTCGAATAAAGTTATGTAGAGGGGACACCAAGAAGCAAAGCTTATTAAAGAAGAATTTGTGAAAGTATTTGTAGAAGACACAGAAAGAAGCCACATCTCATCAGTGAAAGAGTTAACTGGAGTTAAGTTGGTAGGTTGGGGTCAACTACATTGCAGATTCTCCTTTGGAGTTTGTCAAGAACCCCGAACTGAATAGCAGGGGTACCTGACCAAATATGACAGCAGTATTCAATTTTATTGAAATAAAAAGAACTCTTATACTTAAAATCAGAGAGAAGCAGCTGTAATTTCTGGGACAAATAACAAGGAAAGAGGTCATACAGAATCAGACCCACAAAGGCATAGTGGAGATAAGGGAATCAGAGGAAAACATTGAGTAACTAAACTGTATTTTTAAAAAAATATAATTTAATTCTGAGCAAAATGTGACTGCTACTACTGCACAGAGGTTACTGTAAATGAAAAGACTGGTTACAGGGGTATTGAAGAAAGGATAAAAGATGAATGGGTTTCAAAAAGAGAGAAGATAGCAATTTACATTGAAACTTTTGGAGATTGTAGCTATCAGAGAATCAAGTAAATGAGAGTCTCACAGATGGGATATGCAAGAAAAGATACTGTTAGAGTAGAAAACGCAGTTACATTTAACTATTTAAGCAGTAAAAGAGTAGAGCCTTGATGCCAAACTAGTAGCACATAAATTCTATGGCAGAGATTTACCTCACCAAAGCAAGAGAAGGCAGGCTCTCTGCACATGCATTTGTAGACGTCATAGAACTGCGAGGCAAGCCCATGCAAGGCAGTTTTGAAATGACATGGTGTATGCATCATCAGCAAAAGTGATGCTGTCACACGCAAGAAATTTTAGTTTCTTGCCCAAGACCAAAGACGCATAAATAGAGCCAACTTCTGTTTCACAGCAGTTGGATATTGGTGACTCATGAAGGTTACACTGGTGTTCGAGAGAAAGTGCTATTGTGGATGGTGCGCAGGTAACGGAGTCCCGGGTGAAGCAGTATTCCAGTTTCCACATAGAATAATCAGTGAGAACAGATCCAAGCGGTCATTGTTTCTTCTTCCAACCACTCTTCGTTAAACAATACTACGAGTTATTTTGGCGAGTATCACACTTTTAATGAAAGACACCAAAGTCTTTGATATCTGGTTGATTTCAGAGTTCAGTGGTGATGAAACTGATATGCCAATCAACGAGTGGATTGAAAATGTAGAGGTGGTCTGCGAACTTTGTGCTTTGGACAAAAGTGAGCATTTTCTACCATTACAACTCCAAGGTGATGCTCTTGCTCTATGCAGGCAGCTCAACAAGGAGAAGAAAGCAGATGCGCAGCAGATTAAATGGACCCTCATGACCGCGTATGCAACAGACACATTCGATGCATACGATCAATTTGTTACTCAGCAACTTTGCCCAGGTAGAATGATGGATGAGTTTCTGGCTGAACTCTATCACTTAGCTTGGCTGGTTGAGGGATTGTTGCCTGAAAAGTGGATGACATGTGTGTTTGTTTCGGGGTTGCCACAGTATGCTAGGCAACTTCTTAATGCCTCATCCAGGATAGAGACCATTACATTGGAGCAGCTTCTAACTCGAGCATGGGCTATCATGACCAAAAATGGAAGCTGTAGGGAATCGGTTGCTGCATCCACTAGTAAAACATATCTCCGTTGACTCACGAAGCAAGACTTTTCTGTGCTGCAAGTGTTCTGGGCCCAACCACATGGCAAAGGATTGTATGCAAGTATGCCAAGTTTCGGTCAGACAGTCGAGTGAAAAAGTCTTGCTGTGAAACCTGATGCTTTAGATGCAATAAACTTGGACATGTATTATCAAGATGCCAGGAAAATACCCAAGGGAAGGAGACGTCAGCTGTGGGTCGCCATTATAAATGGTAGGAAGTAGAAGTGCAGACAGCCCACGGGAAGACTTTGAAGTGCATAGGGTACAGCAGAATAAAACTGGAAGTTGGGCAGGTTCAGCCCGTGAATGTTGAGGTCCTGGTTGTGGATGGACAATTGTTTGGCTTTGACCTTCTCCTTGGGATCAATGTGATCAAAGAGCTAGGAGGTGGTCACCTAATCAAGTTAGGTAAAGCATACTTTGGGGAACTGAATGGATGTGCTGCAATTTCAATTGATGAGCTCGATTTCAGTGTGATATTCAATCAAAGGCAAAAAGTGTGAACTGCATCATGGAAATAGGTGAATGGTTGCTCACCCAGTGAGCTGACGAATAATATACAAGAATACACCGTGACAGACCATGCCCAGGATGTGTATGAGAAAAAACTCTTACTATGGCAGCATAACGGATGGTTGTTGCCATACCCTGAGGAGGTATCTTGGTCCATCCAAGGGTCTAATTTCCTTGATGGCAGTTGTGCAAGAACACAAGCAAAAGGTCTGGCCAGTACTTGAATACTGAGAATTGAATGAATTTATAGAAGCATTCACTGCTGACACTGAAGTGTGTGCACAAAAGCTCAGAGAATGGCAACAGCAAGGAGTTGCTTTTAGATCTGAGACATGCCTACTTACAAATCCACATTGACAAGGAGCTGTGGCCATTTCAAATGGTCATTTTTAAGGGCAAGCAGTTCTGCCTTACACAAACGGGTTTCAGCCTAAATGTGACACCACTCATCATGAAATCTGTCGTTGGCTCTATAACATTCCAAGTTTGTGTAATCAAAAGTGTCACATCATCTAATGTTGATGACATTTTTATGAATGAGATCCTGGTTTCTGCAGCGTCCGTGTGACAGCATTTTTCAGATTATGGCCTAGTCTGTAAAGACCCAAAACGGTTACCAGATGGAACTAGGGTCCTTGGCCTGCAAGTGTAGGGAGAGAACAGTACTCTTTGATGGGAATGGATTCCCAAATGAAGCAGTGTTCCAGTTTCCACATAGAGCAGTCGGTGAGAACAAATCTAAGCGGTCATTGTTTCTTGTGTATTGGTGAGAAAGTGACTGAAGTCAAGTTGTCAAGTCAGGACCAATTACATTGCAGATCCGTCTTTAGATTTTGTCGAGAACATCAGGATGAATAGCAAGAGCATCTAACCAGATATGGCAACAATATTCAACACATGGGTGAATGGTAGATTTTAAAATATGCAAGATGGATTCTGATAAGAAAAGATTTTTCTAATGAGCTTGTTGAAATGAATGGTAGAATAGGAACTGGGAGTGAGTGTGAGAGGACTAATTTTGCTTTGAGTTATAAAAGTTGTGGAGAGCCTTGATCACTTATATACTATAATACTAAAACTTTTAATATCTGCTACCAGGGTGTTTCATATTTCATAATATGAATAATTACCTTTGTAAACTTAAAGTAAATTATCTCCAACTGTTTACAGTATTAAACAGTAGACAATAAATATAGTTCTAAATACTAACTATTAATAGTAGATAATAAATTGTTGCGGTAATAGTAAATAAGAAACATAATAGTAAATGCCCCGTGGCCCCGGGGTAGAGTCGCCGACTGACGCCAATTCGGTCGGGTTTCGAGCTTGGGTTATGTAGCAATTGGAGTCTAACCGTACTGATGAGCTGTGATACAGCGAAACAGATCTGTCTGCAGATGACAATATATATATATATGTATATATATATATAAAGAAAAGAACGGGTGTGCATTGTGGTACAGTGGATATTGGCTTGGAACGAGAAACCAGGGAGCCGAGTTCGAATTCCCGTTAAATCCATTGTATTCACTTACACGCAAATACCTTTGGGAAAGGTATTAATCCGTCACTTCCTTCCAGTTATGGGTTAAATAGCAGGACAGATTGGGTTCTATAGCCTTGGTCAGCAACCAGTCTACCACAGAAAGCAATGGCAACCTACTGTGGGATAATCATCTGCCCAGTCAGTCATGTCTCTTTCGAGACATGATCGCCCAAGCGTGTATCACGTATGGCACTTAACTGACTGAATAGTAAATGGGTGGTATCTAATGTGAAATTGGAAAACTGAGTTCAAATTCCAGATTGTGCTTAAACCATTTAAAAAAGCATAGATTTATTATTTTTATCTTCCCTATCTCCTTGTTAAATAACAGAGTAGAGTCACCCTTTAGCTTTATGTGACTGCCTGTCTATAAAGTCAGTTAAGTGCCATACATGGTACATGCTTTGGGCAATCATGTCTCGAAAGAGACATGACTGATTGGGCAGAAGATTATCCTGCAGTAGGTTGCCACTGCTTTCTGTGGTAGACTGGTTGCCGACCAAGGCAATAGAACACAATCTGTTCCGTTATTTGACCCATAACTGGAGGGAAGAATCAATATACACTGCACCACTATGCACATCCTGTCATTAGACAAGTCTCAATTCAAAACTATGGAGAAGGCAATAATATTAATAAAATAAACGAGTTTGTAGAATCCATGGTTGTTTATGTTTAGAAGAGACAAGCAATTTAAAAAAAATAATGAATATGTGACTGAAATAGATATTTAGTGTAGACATTGATTCATACCTGTTCCTAGGGTGTTAGTGTAAAATAAAACAAATTATTTGTTTCTTTAATCCTTAATTCATACACACCTTCCTTCAAAAATGTGCAATGAGTGAAAAGCACTCGTAAATAGCAATGCACATTGGAGGAAGTAAAGAATGAAGTTGAGAAATAAACAAAAATTAAGTGAAAAAGTAAAACAGGTAAGTATTTAAAGAAAAATGATTAAAAGACAAAATGAAAAGAAATTGATTTAGTAATCCAACTACACTGAAAAACATTTTTTTCTATTTGTAAGTTCTTTGTGTTTGCTTGCTAATCTCTTGATAAAGAGGACATTTCATCTTTTGCCTCAAGTTGCATGTGAATAAATAAAATCAATTACAAAAGAGAAAAAATTTACATATAAAAAAAATTATCTTTTTTTTAGTTGGTAAATGTAACAAAATCTTTAATTTAAGTTCAATGAAGAGCAACTTAAAAAGATATAAGTAAAATAAAATGTTTTGTTTTATTATCAGTTTTGTTTTCTATTTTGTATTTAGAATTTAATTTTGCTTGATTTTTTCAACAAAAGAATATTTTTGCATACACATAAATTTATATATATATATATATATATATATATATATATACATGCATGTGTGTGTGTGTGTGTGTGTGTCTATACATATATATATATATATATATATATATATCAACCTATCCTCTGAAACATCTCAGACAGTCTCTCAAAATTAATCTTTTCCAAAGAAATCTAATTAATTTCTATCTGATTGGCAAGCATAAATGCACACGTGCAGACACCTACACACACACACACACACACACACACACACACGCACATCATTTACATGAGCACACATGTAGGTTCATATCTGTATAACTATAGAAGATAATGAATGTTTGCAGATATATATATATATATAAGTTAAAATATAGGTAAAATTTGTAAAAGAACACAATATATGACAAAGGTAAGTTTTCTTTTTGTCTTTTTTGTCATTATAATATATATATATGCATATACACAAGCCAGCTTAATAAAATCACATTTCAATCTGGTCACAACACATTACATTGCATTTAGACATATGGTTCTGTTAACATTTCGGTCTCTTGAGGAGTGATATCATAGAACAGCATTACAAATTTACAAACTGCTTCTGCTATTTGGTGACTGTTATTGCTGCATAGCAATTTTTTTGTTAACACAAGGTAAAATCATCTTTGATGGTGGATGTCTTTATGTTAATGTCTCTGTAACCTCTCTGAAGATGGCTCATGGGAGCCAAAAGCTTAGAACTAATATAACTAAAAAAATATCCAAATGTTGGACAATTTTTGTCTTTATTTTCACCTGAAATTAAAGCCAAAATATGATGTTTAGAATGGCACATGATTAAACATAATAGACATTCATTGTCTGTTATATTTAGCAATATATGTTTAGAATATATATATATATATATATATCTCTCTCTCTCTATATATATATATATATATAGATAGATAGATAGATAGATACTCTGCTCTCCGACTAGAGCGAGATGTGACACAAGGTCTTTTTTAAGGCGAGGACCCGACCGCATACAGATGGGCATAGGTACAAAAATTCTCCAGTCCCTTCAACCGCAGGTTTAACTGGCTCTGGTGACGAGCACCTGGTCCAACTCTCTGCTGCAATATGTATATATATATATATATATATATATATATACGACATTCACTACCATTTAATTGCCAGTATAAATGTATATAGACATGTATATACAGATATATTTAAATGCATGCAGATTTTTTCTTCTCTTCCTTAATTACATGACTTTATACAGGTGTAATATAACAATCTGGCCCCACCCGAGGAAGTGATGCAAGCGATGGTGTTTCCCGTCGGTGGAGGGGTCGGCGAGCGGCAGGGCGGGTGTTTGTGAAATACATCCTGTCGAGGCCGGAGCGGATGTCGTTTGATCTTATTTCCGACAGCGGCGGAAATGACTACAGAGGCAAACAGAACAGGTGTCTCTGGGAATTACGTGGGCGTTGCGTGGGCGAGGCAGGACCGGAAGGAAAGTCCCGGTTCTAGAAGACTATATAAAGACCTCGACACACGGATTCGCCAGCAGAGAACGGCCAGTGGAAGCAGAGAAACACCACGGCAAGAATACACTCCTGTCAACCCATTCTATGTGCCTCTCACCCTTCCGTTCTCTATTCCACACGGTTCGTCATTATTAATAACAATATAACCTTATATTTTTATATATGCGTGTTTGTTGTTTTGTCGTCATACGGCGATATATAACATACGGTACGTTGAGTAAATTGTTACCAATATATATTTTTAATTTTGCATGAGTGTTGTTTGTTTTTGTTGATTGCACAACATAGTTTGTTAATTATGTACTATCTGTGAGAAAAAGAGCACCATGCCACAATTTACTCTGCCAGAAATTTTGAAATAGCGTGCTCTACTGCTAAACGGTCTAGTGGCTGTGGTTGAATCCAATGTTGATTTTATTGAATAAATTTACTTTTGAATGTTTCAGGTTACTTATTTTTGTGCAATTTTTGGTAATTTTTCTATTAAAATGAGATGTAAATGTTATTTTGATTTTTGTGTAATTTAGATGACAATTCATCCATCACCTCCTGTGTATATATATATATGTATATATATCCGAGTGAGTACAGAATGAAGAAAGAATTTTTTTCACCATCCAAAACATTAATTTAAAACAGTGCTCGATATATAGTATAGAGCTGTGAATATTTATTATAAATTATGTTTTAGAACATGTACATAATTTTTTCTATATATGTCCTCTGACATATATAGAATATATATATGTCAGAGGACATATATAGAAAAAATTATGTACATGTTCTAAAACATAATTTATAATAAATATATATATATTTGAAAACTGATTCCCACTAGAACATGATTGAACATAACTATAAATTTCATACATGTGTTTTTTGTTTTTTTTATAATCATGTGGCCCCCAACCAAGACATTTTACTGGCACTGTTGTGCAGGAGGTTACATAGAAATTTTATGAGAAAGAGTGACATGTTACAGAAGGTGTCAGGAAGAGGGTATGAGAAGGAAGAGAATACTGATGAGAGTTGGGTTGACAGAGTAAAGAGCATGAGAGAGAGGATGCAAGTTAGTTTATATTTGAATTCTTGAAGATTGTAGCTGTTGGGAAAACAAGTAAGCAGAAGGGAATTCCACAGGCAAGAAGTTCGAGAAAAGAAGCTGCTAGAGTAGAATTTGCATTTACAATTTATCGTTTTCAGTGTAAAAGGGTGGGACCTAGTTGCTAATCTTGTGGCTTGAGGAAATTTATATATAGGGGGTACCAGTGAGCTAAGTTCATCAGAGCCGAAGCTGTGAAAGTATTTGTAATACACAATCTTGTGTTAATGTTTAGCACCAAGGTTGTTTTTCATTATTATATATTTTGGTAAGCAGGTTTTTCATCATAAAGTGCTTGATATTGAGTTGTGGATAGAGCATTGATAGGTACAAAGAGTTTGTCTCTTTAATACAGTAGATTCATGCTGACTTCAAAGTTTTGTGAGGACACCATTATGATGTATTCACTTGTCAGAGCTGTTTGCTGTTAAGTTCCATATTTTTTTTTTTGTTTATATAGAATATGGTGTGATATTGTGGGAGTGGTCTTTGTGATTGGTTGGTTATTCTTCTTTTTCTTTTTGTTAATAATTGCTAGATTTTTTTTTCTTTAGTTTTCTTTTTTATTGTGTAGTTCTTTAATTTATTTCTATATTTAGTGTATGTTTAATTGGGATGGACCCTTTTGTTTTATTGACCTCTTTTTTATTGGTTTGACCTTTTTCTTAATGTTTTTGTATATTTTGTCAAGTGATGTTTTTTTTATAGGTTATGGTTTGGTGTTATTGTATTTGTATTTGTGGGCTTTACATGTCTTTCTTTTTATTTCTTTTTATTTCTTTATTCTATTTTCATTTTTCATTTAATGGTTGCTGTATTATTTTCTGTTTTTGTTGTGATCAATTGTATGTATTTTTATCTTTCATATTTATATTATTTGTATGTTTTCTTTTAATTACTTTTCAGTCCATTATCATGGTTTCCTATTTGTAATTATATTTTCATCTTTAATTTTTAATCTTTTAATTTTAATTTTCTATTTTCTATTTTATTTATATTGTTTGTATGTTTATTTTTTTTTTTTGTTGCCATTTATTGTTGTTTGTCTAGCAAAGTAGGTACTTATTCTCATGTTTGCATTTTACCATTATCTCATTTGTTGTATAATATTTTACTTTGGTTATATATATATATATATATATATATATATATATAGATACATATATATATATATATATATATATATATATATATATATATATATAAACATGCATATATATATATATATATATATACACATATATATACATATATATATACATATATATATATATATATATATATGCATTCAAGCATGTTTGGTTGATTAATTAAACATATTATGTCTATTTATTCTTATTCTAATCCTTTCATATTCACAAATTTATAAAATAATTGAAAGAGTAAAAAATAGACATAATATATCTAAATTATTTAGCCAAACATGTTTAAATGAAGATATATTGTCTAAGTATACATAAATATATATGTGTGCATGTGTGTGTAGATATTGTGCAAATATGTGTACAGTTACATGCACTGTTAACAGATTAAACTTGTCAGCACTTGTCAGCATTTGAGGTATTAAGCATTTTTTAATATAAAGCCAAAGATGTGTAAATCAACAAATAAGCCACTTGAACTAACAAACAAAAAATAATCCAAAACAAAATGTAGAATAAAGGAATTAGCAAATAGACAATTTCAACCAGCAGGCAGCCCAAAGATAGGATCTTATTGAAAGAAGAGAAATTCAAAGCAACACAAAACTGTGAAATCAAATTAAAAATTAAGAATGGGAAAAATCAGAAGAAGCCAAAGAAAAAAAATGATTGCATCAGAAAGAAGTGGTTTTCATGTCTCTGACTTTGTGAAATTTTCAACTGTTTTGCTTTTCTCTAATTCAAATTAAACATCAATATTTTTTTTATTGATTTCTTGTTTTATCTCTTGAAACAAAACAAAACTGCAATTGTTTTCTTTCCAGCTAATTTTATTTTTTTATTTTTCTCTCTTTAAATTTTTACTCTTTTTCTTACATTTTTTATCTTTTCTTAAGACATTCTCTTTTCTAAACTTTTATTTTATTTTCCTGGAGCTTGTTTCTTTCTCTCTTTGTACAATTTTTCTCATTAACTTATTTCTACTTTTTTTTCCTTTTTTTCTGTTTACACTTCTGTAATATTTTCTTTCTCTTTCTAAAATTCTTATTTTTGTTTTAACTCTTCCTTTTTATTCATTTATTTCTTGATTTTATTTTTACACAAAAAAGAAAATAATTAATGAAATAATGTGTTGAATTAGCTTCTACAAGTTTAAAGATAAAAAATATCTGATGTCAAGCATCAGCAAAATAAATTCAATTCTGCCAGAAAACTCAGAAAAAGGCATGAGCCCTGAAATTATTATTCAGAGTAATGATCATTAAAAGAGAAAACTAAAAATGAATCCCTTGAAGCAACTTGCCAGAAACCAAGTGCAAGTGTCTTGTGCTGTAAAGTCTGAATAGCAACTGCTTTTTTATGCTTATTTTGCACTAAACGAAAAAGGCATAAACTCACTTTTCCTTGAGCTATATCTTATTACCAGCTATCTTGACAGAAAGTATTATAACTGTTATACAATGATATTTTGAGATAAAATAATAATCATATATATGATAAAAATATAATTTTACATTATGCTAAATTTATAGATAAAAGTGAACAATATCAGGTATAGACTTTATGTAAATATAAATGTAGTTACTGAGGTCTACACCAAGTGGCAACAGTGTTTCATGCTTCAAATGGCTTTTAGATTGTCTTCAAGCAATGAAATAAGCTTCAAGCATGAAATAGTTTATATCAAGCCTTGAGCATCACTCAGTGTTGATCAAACTCTCAATTTTTTTATAGATGTACTTGTGTGTGACATTTTCATGATATCTTATGTTCTTAGGTATTTGGCACCCACTGCCATTGTTTGGCAGTGGACCAAGGCAGTTGTATTGCTACATAAGCTTCCGTTGTTTTATTGAGACCTATAAACTAAAGTTGGCCTGGCTATATTTTTTGTTGAAAATCAAATTATTATGTCTTTACTCCAGAAGAATGCTTTCTTCACATTTGTTAGACTACACAATGCATATAATCTGAACTGACCTTTTTTATTGACCTTAGTAGGGACATTTACTCACTACTTGTCATTGAAGAAGAGAAATGAAATAAATGTTTCTTTGTTTGTGATTCAATAACACCAGTCCAAAATATTCGAAGAAGAATGGCTTCACAAAGACTCACAGGCTACACTCACTCAAAACCTTGATATTATATGGCATTTCCTCAAAAGGAAATATTTAGCATTCACTGACAGTCACTCTTTGAATACAGCTGACAGTTTAGATAAAATATTTCTGAACAGGTTCTGTACCAGGCATGATATTCATATGCTGATTTGATGAGTCAATTTGAATATATGACTCTAGTTTTTAGATCACTGTTTCGGTTTTGTAGCAATATGTGGTGTTGTGTGAAACTACCTCTTAAATTATGCTTAGTCAATATAAAATACTATAAATATGAGCATCTTATCAATTCAGAATGAGAAATCAGAGAGATAAGTTTGAATTTCAGTTGAATTTGCTGTATTCACTTATGCACAAATATCCTTGGGAAAGGTATAAATCCATCTCTTCTCCTCCCCGCTATAGTAGGACAGACTGGATTATACAATCTTGGTTGGCAACCAGCCTACCATAGAAAGAAATGGCAAATTACTGCTAAAAATTCATCTACTTAGTCAGTTATGTCTCTTTTGAGACATGAATGTCTAAGTCTGTATCATGTATAGCATCTGACTGCCTGCTCATATTGTGATTCCCACACTTATTTTTTCAGAGCTGCATTTTTGGAATGAAAATTTGCTTGCCCTTTCCCAAATTTTATGCAATAAAAACTATGTTTAAAATGTTAAAAACTGAGTGAAGGTTAAAGGGAGATAACTGTAGATTTAAAGTCATTGATAACTCTCTTCTCCAAATTGTGGACCCTAGTGACTATATTCTTAATATAATACAAAAATAAAACAATGATAAAATTGGTCAATAATTATTTATACTAGGACTCATGCATGTAATTACAATAATCTATTATAATATTTTAAATTTTGAAATCATATTTATTTTAGTTGTATGAATTTTCAAACTGTTTCTTATTCTTTATCTTTCAATCATTCCACTTTACCTGTTGCCCCTTTAAGGTGCACTACACCATTAGGCAAATACTGCTGTAGACAATTATCAGAGTAAAAGATTATATCCTCACTGGATGCCCATATGATTAGCATTTTGTTATATTTAGTTTAGGTGCAGAAATATCTACAGAAATCTCACCATGGAGTAAGTATTATTAAGATATTTTCACAGAGTATTAGTAATAGCTGTCAGTTAAATTCTCTGAGAATGCCCCATATTTGTAACCTTGTACCATACAAAGCTTTGTCAGTATTAAAAGAGGCTAAACACTTACTGATAAATGGAGTGCTGAATAGAGTCTAAACTAAAAATAAACAATAATTTCTGAAAGTTCAAATGACACTTTTATCACATCGTTTTATTAACTACTCCAGACAATTTTTTCTATTGTTTTTTTTAATAAACAAATAGCAAAAGCATGACAACAATAACAACAAAAAAGAACATTGAACTCTCTCCAGTGCTATAAAAAAAACAACCTTGAAATAAGTTTGTCAATGTAAGTGAAGTCAATTTATTTTGGACAAGTGCACGATAGCACAAACAATATATTGTTTGGTCGGAAGAAAGATGAACAGATGATTTCACACTGCACTGGATTAATGGTGACTGAAAGAGATCTGTCCACAGAAATTCATTGATAAATTTTCTATGTCTGGTCTTCCAACTTGAGACTAATCTTTGGTGAGACAGATAATGTTTGATCACTTGAGGTGCTGACCCTTATCGTCATTAATCTATGATATTTTGAAGATGACTTGTTTTTATGAGATCAAAAAATGCCACAATCTTCAATCTGAGAGTCACAAAAGGATGTGTCGTTGGTCAAGATGCTTACTGTTTTGAAGGGGTCAGTTCATTTTTTTTCTATTTATTTTCTACTTTTTAGATTGTTATCACTATTTTACAAGATTATTTTTATTTTAAGGAGGTGGATTATTTTAGCTTTAATAAATGATTAAGGATGTGCTGGTTGCATAATTGTTATCAGCATTGAAAATGAGGTTGATCAACCAAGTTCAGATTATGGACCAATGTGTTGGATTCACATTTGCAGAAATGTTCTTGAAAAAATCATGAATCTATTTTTTTTTTCCTACAGTTAAACAGTAGAGTAGACAGGAATCTTCAGTTTTAGAGTGATAGCCAATGTAAATGAAGGACTACCCTGAATTCAAAGACATAAAGTCCTTATTGACCTACAGAATATCTTTAAGGTCAATAAAATATTTACACTACAGTGGAACCTGCCTAATGCGACCATCTTAGTCAGCAACCACCTGTTGTTAATGACCGTGTTTCTATGCATGGATGATTTGCGAATGTTAATTGACCCTTAGTGAGTGACCACCTCCAGAACACAACCAGGGACTAAGATCAACAGTGAAAATCACTGATCAAGCAACTGCTTAAAAAAAAAAAACATCCATTTTGGTCACACACTGCAAACTTCTAAAGTCAGTCAGTTAAGTGCCATACAGGATACACGCTTGGGCAATCATGTCTCGAAAGAGACATGACTGACTGGGCAGAAGATTATCCCGCAGTAGGTTGCCATTGCTTTCTGCGGTAGATTGGTTGCCGACCAAGGCTATAGAACCCAATCTGTCCTGCTATTTAACCCATAACTGGAAGGAAGAGATGGATTAATACCTTTCCCAAGGGTATTTGCGTGTAAGTGAATACAATGGATTCAACTGGAATTCAAACTCGGTGCCCGGTTTGGGTTCCGAGCCCCCCCCCCCCATATCCACTGTACCATAACAAAGTAGGAGAAACTAAATGAGTAATCTATTTCTTTTTGACTTGATCTACTGCAGAGACACTTTTTCATTGTTTCCCTATTGTAGTGTTGTTTCAAACTGTCATTTCTTGTTGAAATGTACATTACCTGAGTTTACCTCACGGTCAAACATTGACCGTTTTGTACAACATGTATTGCATTTGACATGTATTGCATTTGACATGTTCAAGGTATTTATCAATATCTCTTTACTTAGATAAATTCAGGGATTGGGAAAATCACAATTATGTTACTTTCTCAAATGTCTATCTCTTTTGTTCCTTTATTTTTTGTGTATCTATCTACTCTATTTCTATCTGGGTATATCTATCTCTATTTCTCTATTTCTCTACCCCCACCCACACTGTCAGTTTTTTGTATGTTTAGTTTTTTTCTCCATGTATTATCGCAGATTCTCTTTTGCTATCAAACACTTTTAAGAAAGAAACTGAAACCATATATTATTTTTAAGACCACTTAATAAATAATTTTTGTTAATAAATATTTTGGTTTCTTGTTAACCATTGTAAATACATTTTTTAAGATTTTTAAATGCATTTTGCTGAATAAATTAGACCATTTTCTTATGTTCTCATTTATTTATTACCAGATTCAGTTAAGTGCCATACGTGAAACACGCTTGGGCGATCATATCTCAAAAGAGACATGACTGACTGGGCAGAAGATTATCCCGCAATAGGTTACCATTGCTTTCCGCGGTAGATTGGTTGCCAACCAAGGCTAGAGAACCCAATCTGTCCTGCTATTTAACCTTTAATTGGAGGGAAGAGATGGAATAATACCTTTCCCAAGGGTATTTGTGTATAAGTGAATGCAATGGATTCAACTGGAATTTGAACTCAACTCCCCAATTTCTCGTTCTGAGCCGATATCCATTGCACCACAACCAGATTACATGGTAAAATTCTAATATGTACATTCTGATGAGTGGAATATACGTTCCTGTCATAAATAGGTCATGACTATGAGCCTTTAGTGAGTGCCTACCTGATGTATGCGACCAGTTGTTTTATGGCAGTAAGAATGGTTGCATAAGACAGGTTCCACTGTACTTACATTGTTCAGACTGTTGTCCTCATCTTTGCTGTCATATTCTTAATGTTTCAGTGATTATACACTCCAGCTTTCTTTAGGTGATTAGAATTTCAAACAGGGTAGATTGTTCTTCTGGATATCTCAGTTTCTATTTCAACTATTTCTTTTTACTAGCTCATATCTCCAAGTTTTTGTTCCCCTTTGCTGTGGCCAGGGATATGGCCCAGTGGATAAAAGCATTGCTTGAAGTAATCCAGTGACTTGACTGAAAAAGTTGTGTTTCAATACCTGGCCACAGCAAAACTCTGAGAGTTGAGTTACTAAAGGGAAATAACAGAAACTGTGATATCTTCAAGAGGCACAACAGGTGTAACTAAAACAATCTACCCCAGTGGATGAAATAAAAAGACGTAGGTGGAGCGTGAACCGGGCGATAGTTTAGTCTATCTACTCCAATTGAAAAAAAAAAAGAGTGAAAAGATTGGAAAAGAGAAAGCCGGAAACCACATCCTAAACAATCTACTTCAATTGCAAAAAAAAAAAAAGAAAAAAAAAATAGAGAAAATAATATGTTGGCAACTTGCTAAGTTTTAACATAGTTAAGGTCCAGTCAAAGAAATTACATCTTTATGAAGTGATGTGCTAACTTCAGTAAACTACAATTTTCTCCCCAGTACTGGGTGGTAGCCAGTTTAGTTTGAATATTAATTTGACATCAAAATCATAAAGTCTTTATTGACTAATTTTGTAAGTCAATAAGGAGTTTAAGATAAGTAACTGCTAATGGTCTTGATTTTAGATTATTTACAATAATTTTCTTGGATAAAAATTAATTACTTTGCTTATCTTTATGTGATGGCTCATAAACAAGTTCACTTCCCCAATATGATCATCACGTCTTTGATTCTCATTGGGCACCTTGTACCATAGGATTAATCCTTTAAGAATTCAGTCTCAATAGATGGTAAACAGCAATTTATAAAAGGGTGTTAAGCAGATAGATAAGTAACAGAAAATGGAATTGGCAAACTGAATTCAAATTTCTGAGACTATTTGGTTTTATCTGGAACACTGCTCACTAAAGATCTTGAGGAAAGCATGTATCTATCCATTCTTCCTCCCCACCAGATATGGATTAAATAAGTAAGGCAGAGTAATTTTGCTTGTCCTGGTAGAGTAACTAATCACAGAAAAAAGGAAAACTCTGAATTGGAAAGCATATATTTAAATATTTAAAATAAGGAAGCTGTGGAGAGCACTCATCAACTGCATTCTGAAGAGACACTTATGTAGTGCTGAATAAGTTAGTCTTACAGAGTACTGAGGAGTTGTAACATTGCACTGCATTAACAAACCCAAAGTTAAGTATATGTTTTTTTCTCTGTCCCTTGTCCCTTCAAGATGTTGGTGATCATGGCTCTCCATAATTTCTTGTCTTTTCAAGCCTGTAATATATTTTGTCTTTATATTATCTCTCCTAAACCCTTACTAGGTTTGATTGGGTTGGTTTGGTTTGATTTGGTTTGGCTTATTTTATTTTACAGTATATCAACCCCTTCTTCTTCTTCATGTGTCGTGTCCTTTTAGGATGTAGGTGATCATGAACTTCCACTTGGCTCTCTCTCTTGTCGCTCTCAATAATTTTTCTCTTGTTATCTCTTCCAAGTCCTACTCCCTCAATCATTTGCTCAGACCTAACAAGTATGTCTCACGCCACTTTCCCCTGTCTCTTATTAAATTTATTCGACCTGTGAGTATCAAGTTCTTCAGGCCTTCCTTCTTCATTACGTGTCCCAGGAACCTAATTTGTCTTTTCCTGATATTTAGTATTAGTTTTTTTCTCGTTTGCATCTTTTCCTACACCTCATCGTTGCACATGAGCTTTGTCCATGGTATCCTCAGCATCTTTTTGTAAAACCACATTTCTGCTGGCTCAAGCTTCTCCTTCATCTTTGATGAGATTGTCGAGCATTCACTTCCATACAGAAGGATATATATCACATAGCAATTCAGCATTTTTTTTTTGTTTCTAATGAGATTTTCCTGTCTTTCAGTACTCTGGTTAGCTTCTGAAATGTGACTTTGGCCATGCCAATGTGTCTTTGGATCTCTGTGTTGCATTTTCCATCCTCTGTCAGAACATTTCTCAGGTATTTGAATTTTTTTACTTGTTTTATTTTAGATTCTCAAGCTTGCAGTTGACATATTGGTCTCCTCTTTTTGCTGAATATTGACAAGATTTTTAGGATGGGTTTGTATGCATTGAATATGTATTGAGATTTTGTTTTCAAAAATTTATTGCTGGCAATTTTTTTTCCAAAAATGTATTGTTGGTATTTTTACTATAAAAATCTATTTTCATACTTTCATACTTTCATAGTTTTGCCCATAGCTGGAACCTTAACAGGTGCTACCATCTCAAGCTCACTTGGTAGGTTATGCATTGTTTTTCTCTGTCCCTTTGTCCAGTGAGTATCAAATTTTTCAAGCTCCTTATGTTTGCCATAATTTTAATTCTCTCTTTCTGCTTTTAAGTATAAGTGTCTGTTGATTTCAGTTGATCATATACTCAGCATGCTTCTGTAGAACCAGTAATAATTGATTAATTAAAATTATATTTTTCTGTATTCTTGCAATTTAGAGTGGAATTGTTCAAGATTTCAAGAGTCTTCAGATGTTTGCAAGATTAATTCATATTAAATTATATTGTTCTTAACTAACTCAAAATGCTATTTTTCCAAAAAAAAATTTGCTTAAGATTAAAAAACAATAAACTTTCTCAGGGTAGAAATTACTATATTTGAATTATTGCAAAAGATAGTGAAGTGACCACAATCTGATGAGCTACAAAAAATTGTCAAGGGTTCACACTATATAAGCAATAATATCTCCTGATGAAATGCATTTAGCTTTTTAAAATAAATTTTTTTGTTTGACCTATTTGGCATTAATTGATTGCATATGATGGGTTTCCACTCAAAGATGATGTCCATCAGTCAGTGCCATATTTCAGTATCAGTTTTAAAAATGTCAGAATCATTTTTGTTGAATTTCAAAATTGTGGCCAAAACATAAATTTTCTTCTTCGTTGGCAAGGCACGTGTCAGAGGTTTGGTAGTACTGTGAGTTGAGATGTTCTCAATTGATTCAATAATGTCTACCTCATAAAACTTCAATTATAATGGAAGAAGCTGGCTGCAATGCATGCAAAGATAAGAAACGGTAATGTTCTAGGAAGAGAAACAAGAAGAGTGTAGAACTGATTTATTTTGACCGATCTCTGTATAAGACGTGAGTAAGGTGAAAAAAGTTTCTTGTTCACCCTTTCCTTCACATAATGTAAGGTGTACTTCAGTGTTGCTGCTACTTAATATTAAAATAAGAACATTTTTTTCAGGGTGTTGTCTTAGTTTCAAACAAAGATTGATATATAAGACACTAGCTGTATAGCCAGGCATTGCTTGGGGTTTTTTAGTGGTTATATTGAAATGGTAAGGTCAAGTGCTTATTCAAAAAGCTCCAGTTTGAGGTTGCCTTGATGTGTAAGTTAAAAAAAAGGAAAGTAGATACTGGTTTTTGTTGTATTTGTAAAACAGGATTCATGCTTACTCAATTTTACAAATAAACGAGAATGATGTATGTGCAGTTGGAAGAATGGGGTAGGCATTACAGGAGCCTGTAATGTGATGCGATGACATTGTGATGCAAAAGAAGTAAATGCATTGTCCCTGCAGCATCGAAGGGGTTGGGATCTTGTAGAAAACATGAAATTGTTCTGGCATATGATAAGGTTGAAGTAAAAGGACCTGATTTTTGTTGGAATACAACTTAGCATTTTGGAGAAATAAATGATCACAAAAAGCAACATTTTTCATTAATTTTTGTGTCAATTGAAATTTTTGTTTACATATCAAGGCATCAGATCTTGATTTACAATTTACTTGATTTTAGTTAAATTTGAGTGAAATGTCTTGGAGAAATGCATAAAAGTGTGCAAAAGACCACTGAAAATTATGTTTGTTGTTGATTTTTTGACAAATCGTGTACATTGATTTGAAAAATTTTTGTGTACACCAAAGATTTGGACCTTGATCTACAAGTTACATAATTTTGGTTGAAAAGGCATCTTGGAGAAGAAGAGTTTGTAAATTCTAAGCATTTCAGTGATTTCTGCCGTACCCTGTAAATTCATTCAAAAATGTTTGTGTACATCAAAAGTTCATGTCATGATCAACAATTGACCCAATTTTGGTTGAAATTGAACCAAAGGTTTTGGATGAGTAGGGTTTGTAAAAAAACTATTATGCAAATTTTTGTAACTTTGTATAATATTTATGCATTACACCCTAATCTTTATTTAGTAAAAATTTCATTGCTAGTTATGCATTACTTTTTAAGTAATACACATATTTATGCCTTTGTTGGTTCTTATATTATGGCTGCTACTGTATTTGTCTAAATGCATAACAAAATGGAGAGTGGAAGGGATGGTAAAATGTCAAATGTTATTAAGAGTTGCAAAGAAAAGGATGTTGTGAAGAGCTATGATCACTCACATCTTAAAGAGACACAGCATATAGAGAAAGAAGAATGCTTATGTAATGAATGCTGGACAATTACTTCAAAGAAGAAAGAGAGAATCGAAGCAAAAGTAATGTGGTTTTACAAAAGGATACTGAGGAAAACATTAACTAAATATGTGAGTAATGAGAAAGTTTCGGAGAGGATGCAAATGAAAAGGAAACATATATTTAACATCAGGAAGAGAGAGTTAAAATTTCTGGGATATATAATGAGGAAGGACGGTTTAGAGAATCTAATACTCAAAGGATGAATAGAGGAAAAGAGAAATAGGGAAAAGCAATTCAAGACATATTTGATGAGCTTGAGCAAGTCGATGGCGAAGCAAGGTTTGGGAGAAATCAGTCAGTCAACTAATTGCTATACATGATACATGCTTGGGCAATCATGTCTCGAAAGAGACATGACTGATCAGGCAGAAGATTTTTCTACAGTAAATTGTTATTACTTTCTGCGGTAGAATGATTGCAAACCAAAGCTATAGAATCCAATCTGTCCTACTATTTAACCCATTGATGGAAGACAGAGATGGATTAATACCTTTACCAAAAGTTTGGGTCCTGGGTATGATGGTAAACAGCATCCAGCAGCAAGGCCTCTGATTAGAAGGTTGTGAGAAGCATGGAACCACCTCTTAATTGCTGTTGTTCTCAGATCCACCCTGACCCGGAGTGGTAGCACTTGTTAGGGTCCCAGCTATGGGCAAATAGTTTATCCTCAAACTGGGGTCAAAACACTATAAGAGACTTTTCTGGAAATATATACATAAAAATAGACTTTTATAGAAAACTATACACTTCAAAAGAAAAATATTACCAACAATACTTTTCTGAAGGAAAAAATTATTACCATAACACATTTTTTGAAGGAAAAAATATTACCAGCAATACATTTTTGAATACAAAACTAGAAAACTTCAGTTTTCTAAATTTAAAAAAAAATTAAAAAATAAATAAAATTAAAAAATAAATAAAATAAAAAATACATTTTTCATCAGAATCTGACTAAATCAACCTTCTCACTATAATCGAACATTAAAAAAATACTTTAAGACTCTACCTTTTTGGCATTAAATAACCCACAGAGGTTGATATGCCATTAAACAAAACTTAAAGTCAAACCAAAAGTATTTGCACGTAACTGACTGCAATGAAAGCAACTTGAATTAGGCTCTCTGATTTTTTCTTTGAAGCAGATTATGTATACATACACCATAATGAAACCAAAAGAAAAGGTGTTAAGAGCAACAAAGAATAGGGATAAGTGGAGGCCCATGACTATGTCCAAAAAGAACAGGGCACATAAAGAAGAATAAGAATTAATAAGAAAAAGTCTGTATTAAAAATATTTGTTTTATTTTTATATTTATGTGTCATGTTGCTTCACATTTCTGTTTCTTCAAGTCTCTTCTTCGTCTCCCTTTCCAAACTAAAATGGCAGCATCTATTGTAAATGTAACATTTGGTTGCATAAAACTAAATTTTGCAAAAATCCTTGTAGATAAGGTGGATCGACATACATCTGAAGGTTAGAGATTACAATGGCAAAAACATTTTAATAACAAAAACAAAGATAAGGACAATACTGCACATTCAAATAATGATGATTCCTCTTTCTAGAAATTCAACATCTTATTGTTTCTGTCTTTTTAATAATATACATTCCCTAATACTGAACTATCATCTAATATCAGTCCTCCGATATGGCAGTAAATGCTGGACAATCTCATCACAGATGAGAGGAGACTTGAAGCTACAGAAGGATGCTGAGAATACAATGGATAGAACATGTGAGTAACAATGAAACAAAAAGGACACTTATACAAAATGTCGGGGAGAGGCAACTGAAATATCTAAGGCCCATAATAAGGAAAGAGTACTTGGAAAATCTGATATGCACAAGGCAAGAGGGAGAGTAAAAAAACAATGCATAACCTAACTTTGCAGCTTCCTTTTGCTGTCTTCAGTTTTCCGAAATGATCTCTTGGATGGGTTGCAATACAAGGATTAAAGAATTTAGTCTACTGTACTAATTTTTAAATAGTCATTGGAAATGAAGTCATACTATTCCAAAGGGTATTAGCATAAAGTGAATGCAACAGCCTTAGCTGAACTTTGAACTATAATTGCTGATTCCATTTTCCATAACAATAACCATTATGCTACCTATGTATCCTTTGATGAAGGTTTTCTACAGAGCTGTTAATGAGTAACATGATTCCAATGAATTAATTAAACAAAGTATTTCATTACTTTCATTCTTGTTCTTTGATTCTTATTAAATTTCAGAAGGTGAGAAATTTCATGAAATTCCTTTTCTGAGGAATTTACTATCTTCTTTCTTTTAAAGATATGTTGTTTTTATTTATTCTATTTGAACATGTTAATGTTTATTTCAAACTTGTGTCTTCATCACAAAATAAAAACCTTTGTTTTAGTATTTATAATCATGGATAAATGTCCATATGTTTGAGTGAGAGTAAGTAGGTTATGACTTATACTAAAGATCCATACATGAATTTTCAAGGTACTATATGAATCAGATCTATGAAGAATTTGCTGTGCAGCATAGAGTGATATCAATCCATGAACAATCAAAGTGGGAGTACCAAACTTTTCTTTTGTCTTTATTCCTTTAAATATGCTATATATTCTATTATCGTGACTATATAACAATGTCTCCCCTATTGAGGGGTTTTGGCTAGTTTTTAGCCTTTTAAAACTTTTCATCTTGCAATCAACACAATCACTTCTCAATACAGAAGAAGTGTCAAAACAAAATAGCTGCTTTGTAGTGATATTATAACATACTTATGTTATAAATTTAAAATAAATATTATATGCTCTACTTTTTATTGAGCACGTTTTTAAGAATAATGTTTTTAGGATACAGAATTTTATTCTATCGATATCAACCATATACTTGGTTATATATATATATATATCCAGGTAAAGAGAAACAACAATTTTAAAATTCCAAGTTCTCTGGCATTTACTTTTATTTGAAAAGTGCTCAATGCAACATATATCATGGAGTATAATAGAATTATCATTAAATTTGTTTTTTATTTAAAATTAATATAATTTACATTGCAACATGGAAATTTCTGTTTCAAGATTTTATCTTGTCAAAATTTTACCATTGAACGATTGTTGTGAAAATGATCATTTTCGCAACAATAGTTCAACATTGCCAGATGACGAGGTAAAATCTCAAACATAGAAATTTCCATGTTACAATGTAAATTAATTTTAAATAAAAAACAAATTTAATTATATATATATATATTTATAACTATATATATATAACTATATATATATATATATATATAGTTAGTTATTATATATATATAACTATATATATATATAGTTATGTATCAATTTTACATTGTGACATGGAAATTTTTATGTTTCGAGATAGGTTCTCATCATCAGGTAATGGAAATCAAATAGGTTCTCATCATCAGGCAATGTTGATGTGGTTGTGCAGATGATTTACAGTGAAATGTAAATCATCTACACAACCACATCATCTGCAAAACCACGTTATATTAAGCTCTATAATACTCATTATATTGAACACTGTTTATAATAAAATAAATGCCAGAGTACTCAAATTAAAAAAAACCTTGAACCCTCTTCACATGAAAATATATATATATATATGTATATATAATTAGATAGCTTTTGGTCATTTATTAAATTAGAGCAGTACTCAGTTGTATTAAAGTGTGTTCAATACATTTATATTATAGGACTTTTGAATATTTTTCATTTGAAAATGAGTTATTTCTGCAACCTAGGTTTTCGGTATTTTCGGGTGATTTTATAATATAATAATTATTTATTATTATTTATAATAATTTCTAAACAACCAAAAATTTCAGGGAGTAGTTACTTAAGGATCTTAGAACACTTTTATTCAGGTTTGTAAGAACCTAATAGGTGTAAAAATCTATAAGTGGGATTACATTATAGTGACACATTCGTAAAAATCCGTTTGTACGTTTGAAAAATGTTGAAAAATTAGTTATTATAAAACCTGAAGATACTAAAAGGTTGAAACCTAGGTTGTGGAAATAACTCATTTCCAAATGAAATATATAAACTTATAAATATAACTTTGTCTCTGTGTGTGTGTGTATGCCTGTGTGTGTGTGTATGCCTGTGTGTGTGTTCATTACCTATAGACTCCGAAATGGCTGAACCAATTTTCTTGAAAATTTACACAGTTATACTATAAGCATCTGCGAGTGTTCTTAGCTAAGTTTTGTGTTGCGGTACCCCCATAAATATCGAAAAGCGATAATCAAAAAAATCGGGTTATAGAAGGAGTGGTCCAATTTTATTCAAATTTAATACACTCATAGACAAAGACATAAGAAACGATATTCAGAAGTTTCAAGGTTGCAGTTCTTACAATAGTGCAGAAAATTGATAATATATATATATATATATATATATAAAGCAAGATGTTTGTGTGTGTGACTGTTTATTTGCCTGTGTGTCTGTATTTTTTCAGTCCTTTTATTTTTCAGTCCTTTTATTGCTTTGGGTTTGGCTCTAAGTAGGTATAATTGTAGTTCTTAGTCTCAGTCATGATACCATTTACTCAGAGGACTTATTTAGCCTTCAAAATTCAGTTTCCGATGAAAAAAACTTATTTGATATTGATACCAGGAAATCAAAATTTGACTTACATCCATTCATTTTTCTTTCAGTCTACGGTTTCGCTTTAACTGGAAACAACTATTGCTTTTTAGTCTTTCATGCCAACATCCAAAGAGTCTGAGCTCCAGGACCATGGATTAGTTTTAAAGCTTTCATTACACCCGAGCAATGCTGGGCTATACTGCTAGTATATATATATATGCTTGTTGGGATAGGTTTGTAAGCTTATGCATTTATGTAGTAAGTGTGTATGTAAAATTAATTTGTATCTATACAGAGATACAGATTCTTTCAAATTATTCATGAAATATTTTGTATCATCTATATGTCTATATTTACTTATTGCTTAAAGGATATGTGTTTGTGTGTCTGCAAAGTTTTCTTCAAATATGTGCAAAAAGAAGAGGATAAAAACAGAGAAAGCGATAAAGAGAAAAGAAAAAGAGTGTGCACAATTATGTTTATGCAATGTGGATAGAGATAAAGAGAAAAGAAAGAGTGTGTGCATATATATTTATGCACTATAGAAAGAGATATATAGAAAGCAAAAAGAGATTGAAAGAGAATGAAAAAAGGTATGAACCAAAATAATAGACCAATAACTCCAGCAATACACACATAATTATTCACTGTATGTGTGAGTGTATTTTCCTGAATTTTACAATATATATTCATTTCTGTAAATTTTTTTAGTTAGCCATGTGTGAAAGTTTATTGCATCTGCTTTCACTCTCAATAAGGCGTGCTTAAGCCTATTTGATTAAAATACTAATTAATCCACAAATTAATTTCTGCTTCAGAACACAGGATAAATAGAAGATCAATGTTTCTCAAACCTGTTTAAATGAACTTACTTGAACAATGAAAAACTTAAAACCAAATTAAGATATATCTGTGTTTGAATCAGTATGAGAAAAATGCAAATTGAACATAGAATATTCTGATTCTAGGAGTAGTTCCAATCAATACTAAAAATTGGTAAAAAACTAAAACATAAAACATGAGTCATGTTCTTAACCCTCTAGGGCCATCCGTATCATATTTGATACAGTATTTCCCTATAAGGAAACATTTGGTTAAGGAAACATTTGGTATTCATTGACTGAGCAGTCAGTACTGCTTTCATTTGAAATTTATAAAATATTTCTCTTAAAAAATTTTTCAGGAAAATATTTCTTTCAAGGCTTGATACGAATGGCCCTAGAGGGTTAAATAGCCCTGTCAGGTAGAGATTTTTTATGGATCTCATGCATGGTACCAAATGCATTCAGAAATATCTAAACAGTCAGAAATAGCTAAACCAAATTCTAAAATCAATCACTTTTTTTTCTTTAATCATTTCACTCTAAGCAAGGTAGAACCAACACTGGTGTGCAGGATGTTACAGTAAGAGAAGAAACAAAGTACTGGGGGTGTCAAATAAAAGATAAGAGAGGGTTGGGATTCAAGGAGATAGAAGATGGGAACTGACATTGCATTTAAACTTTTGGAGATTGTAGCTATCAGAGAAGTGAGTAAATGGAAGGGAGTTCCATAGATGGGAGGTTCAAGAAAAGAAACTCTTAGAATAGAAGAGGATATTACAGTTAACTATTTCAATGGTAAAAGGGTAGACCATGTGGTTGGGGCACCAGAGAAAAAGTTTGTCAGAGCAGTTGCCATAAAAATATTTGTAGAAAAGACAGAGGGAAGCCATATTACATTGGTGAGAAAGTGACTGCAGTCAGACTGCCAAGTCGGGACCAATTATATTGCAGATCCTTCTTTGGGTTTTGTTGAGAATCTTGAGATGAATAGCAGGAGCACCCAACCAGACATGGCAACAATGCACAGGTGAATAGAAAATTTATAAATGTACAAGATGCATTCAGACAAGAAAAACTTTCTGGCTTGACTCAGTGACCCAACCATCCTAGCAGTAGATGCTGATAAAGATTGATTGACAGTGTTAGGCCAAGAAAAATGGCTTTGAATGAACTCTATGTAGTACATTACTTTTTTGCCGAACTTTATGGACTGGCTCTACAGAATTACAAAAAAAGTTCTACCAAATAAGAGAAAACAAGTAAATTCAGGACTTTCACCAGTAGCAACAACTAAAATGAATATCACATGTACTTCTGCATCCTTATGCACTTCATTCCATACCCAGCTACAATATATATGTCTTTTTACTATCTCTCCTAATCTCTGTTCTGACAACCATTAACACAAACTCGTAAGGTAGATCATTCTTTGATTTCTTTTACCCCTTTTTCCCTTCAATATCTTCTGCCTATGGCTACAACTAAAACACCAGTGCCCATACAATCACCAAAGTTAAGCAACATTGAGCCTAGTCAGTGCCTCAATGGGTAATTGTAAGGGAATATCAGGTGCTGTAAATTAGGATAGATGGTGTTATGGATAATGGCTTTCACCAATTCGTAACTTGCATTTTGGGTTCTTTCTTTTGAAAGTTACTTGTTACCAACATGTTTTATCAAAAACAAATAATTTGCATTTATCGATATGCTGTATTTCATACTATTATGACTGATATTAAATGTTTAAAAGTTTATATGCCATCAGTATTACTGGTTATACAATATTCCTGCAAAAATTGTATTATGTCAAAAAAGATGTTTTTACCATGATGAAATATTTTGTCTATTAGTAAATTTATAATTTTTTTAGTATAACCCTTAATGTTGATTCTTCTATTGTTCCAAGCTAATATGTTGATTATATCTTGTTATTATGTTGATCATATCTTGTTATGTTACATTATTCTGAAAGAAAACTCAAGATTCTTCTATTATTCCAAGGTATTTGTTGATATATTTTGTTAGATTACTATGAGAAAAGGCTCAAAATTCTTCTATTATTCCAAGATCATATGTTGATCATATCTCGTTATTATATCCATTGTCTTGTTATGTTACATTACTATGAAATAAGGCTCAAAATTCTTCTCTTATTCCAAGGTTGTATGTTGATCATATCTTGTTATGTTATCATACTATGCAAGAAAATTCATGATTTTTCTATTATTTCGAGATTATAGGTTGATTTTATGGAAAACAATTAGCATTTTTGTGAAAATGAAGGACCTTCTATAAAAACTGACATAAGGAATCATTATATTTACTTCTTTTTTACAAGCAGGATTTCATATTAATAAGTGGCCAGTGGACCAAATAACTGCTATAAAAAGGCTTGAAATATAGGAATATTTATGTTATATTTTGCCTCAAATCCATGACTAACACATTCTGGAAAATCATTTGAGCTTAACCAAAGATACCAATTAATAACCAAAGAACTTAATTTCGCTGCAATTATGGCTGAGGCATTTTTCAAAATCTACTAAAATGGTTTGAAGAAACTCTTAAATGTAAGGAGTAAAAACATTATGCATTTAATGGTGGTACATTACATCTAATAAAACAGAAAAATATCTTATTTTAATGCAGAAACAAGAATCAATAGAGATACCAATTTTTTCGAGCTAGTGTAACAAAACAGAACCTAGGCCCACTGTGACAAGATGTCATATATAATCCATCAGTCTGGTCATATGAAACATTTATTAGTAAAGGAAAATGAGTTGGATAAACAGAATATTTTAATATTTGCTCATGGGTCTGTCAAAATCATTCTGTGGGTTAAAGGTTTCCTACCAAAGAACAACTAATAACTGAATCTAAATGAATAAAATTATCCTTCAATATCAGGTTTTGTGTGATCTGTTGATGTTCAGTGATTATGTAAGGATTTGAAACTCTGTTTTAAAATGGTTCTGCAATCTTTACATCATAACATTTTGTGTGAAGCTAAACAAATAATAGTAATAATAATAATCAGCAATAGCAGCAGTCCTTGTGTGTCTTGGTCAAGATAATTTTACAGAATCTTTAGGTTAGATTTTGAATTTTGAATTTTCCTCCTCCTAGACTTGTTGCAACTTCAGGATAACCCATAGCTGGGTGAGGTATAGATTCATATCTTTGCCAAGACTATTTGTGCAAATGTGAGCATAACAAACTAAGATGGAATTTGAATTTGGCTCACCAATTTACTTTCCAAGTAACTGTTACACTAACTGTACATCCATTCATTATGACATAAAGGAATGATCAAAATACCATCAAAATAAAAACTCTTTATACAGATAAGCCATATTAAAAAATATTTTGAGGAATAAAAAGAAAAGATAGTGTTAAGAACATTGGCTAAGGACAAGAAAATACCCAAACTTTTAAATAACAATCAAAATGAGAAACATCTAAGTTAGATGAAGATGCGGATGAGGACTGATTTCTCAATAGCAATTTTTAGTGATGAATGTAGAGCTATATTGGATGGATCTAATGATTTTCTCAGTACTTATATCCTTCATTTAAATAGTTAAATATGTTAGTGGGTTGGCGGTGTAATGGTTTGAGATTGTGTTTTATTTTTCATTTTTTACAATAATGTTCACCCTGTCAGTCATTTAAATGCCATACATGATACACGCTTGGGCGATCATGTCTCAAAAGTTACATGACTGACTGGGTAGAAGATTATCCCGCAGTAGGTTGCCATTGCTTTCTGTGGTAGACTGGTTACCAGCCAAGGCTATAGAACCAAATCTGTCCCGTTATTTAAGCCATAACTATAAGGAAGAAATGGATTAATACCTATCCCAAGGGTATTTGCGTGTAAGTGAATGCAATGAATTCACCCTGTACAAGGCTCAAATGCTATTCAAGGTATAGAATTACAGAATACAAGATAAAGAGAACAGATTATAAAGATATGTGGGAAAGATAATAGTTATCTCTAGACTTTGACAGATTAAAATTGTAGTGATTGGGAAAACATCATCTTTGGGAGTTGGTTTCAAAAATTATCAGTGAGAAGATATTTTTGAGTGGAACTTGCATCTGACCAATAGAATATGAAAGAAATGAGAATGGTTTGTTATGATGTGTAGAGTGATGAAGAAGATCTTCAAACAATTAATAAAAAGAAAAATGCACTACAAATAAAGTAAAATAAACTTTTGTTTATTTTCGTAAAAAAAGTAAAAGAATTATTTTTTTATACAAAAATGAAGTTGTCCGTAAAGCTGTAAAAAGGAAAAAGGAAAGGAATTGGGAATGTGAGAGGGAAAGGAAGGACGATGTGTTGCGAGCGAGATGAGAGAAAGAGAGGGTGAAAGAATGTTCACTGATATGTGATACTGCCTGTTGTGTGAACTGCTGAATTCTCTGTGTGTGCTCCAAGCTGTTCAAGCTGCCTCTCTGTGGTTTGAGCTGGCTGCTTCTCCCTCTGGCGTTGAAAGTTTCTGCTTCCTTTTTATCTTGGAGGTGAGGCTCTGGGGAGATCAAAAAGTGCGTTTCTTATGTCGAGCTCTGATTGGTCGAAAATCCATATTTTTGACCATGTGGTGTGCTTTTCACTACGTCCAAGCTTTTAGGTGCGCCGTCCTTGTTTTTGACCCCAAAGGGTACGGTAAGGAGTGACTGCTCATGCAATTGTATTTTTTTTAGATACACATGGTGTGAATAAATTTTATTGTTTGTGTATGTGTTGAGTTTGGAAAATAAAATAAGAAACAGCAGAGATGTGGATGGCTTGGCAAGTCTTAGCTGGGAAAGTTAGAACCGATGGAACTAAGAAATGTAGTTTTGTTTGTGGAAAAAGGTTGCAAGGTGGAATCTAATTCATCATTCCCGTGGACACGGACATGGTCCTGGACTCTGTTGAGATTGAAAAATGAAGACAACAGATCCTGCCTATATGTGGCAGCAGTAATCCATTTTCGGCCTGATCTGGATTTTGTAAATATAGAAGATTACAGGAGACGTCAAGAACTGATGGGCTTGTTATAGAAAAGTAACTATTATTTCTAGCATCTTTAGCAATGGATCATAGATACGAGATCAAATAGAGTGCTGGATTTAGCTTAAGTAGAGCACCTGTAGCTCAGAGGTAGCCTCGTTGACTTATGTCAGTTTGGTCAGGTTTCTATCCTGGCTGAATGCAATCAGATGTCTAACCTGATGAGCTGCGAAACAGGAATGTTTGCAGATGACTTTATATATATATATATATATATATATATATATTTGGATGTGTGTTGTGGTGCAGTGGATATCAACTCAGAGCGTGAGATCGGGTGCCAAGTTCAAATTCCATTTGAATTCCTGATATTCACTTACACACAAATACCCTTGGGAAAGGTATTAATCCATCTCTTCCCTCCAGTTATGAGTCAAATAATAGGACAGATTCGGTTCTATAGCCTTGGCTGGCAACCAATCTACTGCAGAAAGCAATGGCACTCTACTGTGGGATAATCTTCTGACCAGTCAGTCATGTCTCTTTCAAGACATGATCACCAAAAGCATGTATCACGTATGGCACTTAATTGACTGACTAAAGGCAAAAGGTCTACCTGAGAGAACACCTATTCATCACAATAAAAAAATGCAGGGTTTTTACATATAAGTAATAATTGTAAGTTTTTGGACAAAAGGATTTTTAATGTTACAAAATTGAATTATTATATCCAAGAAGATTTATATTAAAGCGCATGATTCTGCATGATTTCCTGAAAGATGTTAAAATCACCATGTTAATAGAAAGGCTTCAAACCTTTCCAGATATTGACCCAGTAGAAAGAGGTCTCCAGTAAAAGAAGTTTCTTTTTAAACATTTCACCCCAAGCAAGGCAATAATGGCAATACGACATTACTTGGAGTGAAAAGAATAAGACATTTGTGAAGAAAAAAGACAATGAAAGAACAAGAATTAGCAGAAGATGGCAATTAATGTTGCCTTTAAATTTTTTGGCAAGAAACTGAAAGAGAGATTTACAGAAAAAGATATTAGAATAGATCATTCAGTTGCATCTAGTTATTTCAACCATAAAACAATGAGACCTAGTAGCCAATCTAGTCAGTCAGTTAATTGCCATACATGATACATGCTTGGGTGATCATTTATCTTTTGGGACATGACTGACTAGGCAGAAGATTTTTCTGCAGTAAGTTGCCATTATTTTCTGAAGTAGACCAATTGACAACCAAAGTTATAAAACCTAATCTGTCCATAGCTGGTGAGAGAAGAGATGGATTAATACCTTTCTTAAGGGCATTTGTGCATAAGTGAATTAAATGAATTTGGCTGGAATTTGAACTCTGCTCTCCCTTTTCACATTCTGAGCTAATATCCATTACACCACAACACACATTTAATCAAGTAGTATGCTTAAATTCATGTGATCAGGATACTAAGGAGGTAAGCTGATTAGAAAAATTACCATGAAAATATTTATAGAAGAGACAGACAATAGTCATGTAATAGTATTGGGAAAGTGACTGGTGTTGAGATGCCAAGTCAGGATTAATAACATTACAGACCATTCTTTGGATTTTGTTGAGAATCTTGGCATATATAGACAGAGCGGCACCAGACCAGATATGGCAGACATATTCATTTCAAAACAAATGGTAAATTTAGAAATATGCAAGATGGAATTTGAAAAATTGTCTAGCACAACACAGTGAACCAACTTTCTTAACAACAGACCTAGCAATTTATTCAATATGATTGCACTATGTCATGTCAGTAGCTAACACTGCACAGTTATATATCTACCATTAGTCTGTATATTGAATACTTTTGCCATATCTGGTTGGGTGCGCCTACTATTCATCTTGAGGTTCTCAACAAAATCTAAAGATAATCAGTCCTGACTTGGCAGCTCACCTTCAATCACTTTCAAACCAATGTGATGTGGTTTCCCTCTGTCTTTTCTGCAAGTATTTTCATGGTTACTGCTATGACGAGCTTCTTTCCATGTTACCCCAATCATATATATTTATACATGCTACTAAATTGGCATCAAGGTACCATCCATTTACCATTGAAACAGTTAAATGTAACCACCACTTTTGCTCTAACAGTTTCTTTTCTCGGATTTCTCATTTGTGGAACTCCCATCTATTTGTTTGCTTCCCTAATAGCTACAATCTCCAAAAGTTTCAATGCAACATCAATTGCCATCATCCATCTCCTTGATTACCATCCTTCTCTTATCCTTTTCTTATTCCCTGTACCTTGTTTTTTCTCTCACTGTAATCCCCTGCACACCAGTGGCAGTCTTGCTTAGCTTGGGGTGAATGATTATAAAAAAACAATGGGTGCTTGTGTAAATGAATGGCAGATGGGGTGGGAAAGTTACTAAAGTCAAGATCCTGAGTCAGGACTGTTAACATTGCACACACTTCTTTGGATTTTGTCGAGAAACTCTCGATATATTACAGGAGCTCTGGGTTTGGTTTTGTTTTTGCTGATAAAGAAGGATTATTCCTAATTTGGGAAAGTCGATCAATAAGATTAATCAACACAAAATGTATGTTGACGTTAATGACATTTGCCTAAAAGGACATTTGCTACCTAAATACACACACTATATGTACGGATGTGCTTTGGGGTGCCGGGTTTGAATTCCAGTTGAATTCCTTGCATTCACTTACTTGCAAATACCCTTGGGAAAGGTACTAATCCATTTCTTCCCTCCAGTTATGGGTTAAATAACAGGACAGATTGGGTTCTATAGTCTTGGCTGGCAACCAGTCTACTGCAGAAAGCAATGGCAACCTACTGCGGGATAATATGCCCAGTCAATCATGTCTCTTTAAAGACATGATTACCCAAGTGTGTATCATGTATGGCACTTAACTGACTGATATGTATATATGAATGGATGTAAAATTTCAGGTATAACTAAAATTTGTAAAGAGACAAAATCAATCGGTTTGTGTTTATTCGCACATACACATACAGGGTGTGATGGATAAGTTGTTGCCATTCTACATTTTTAATTTTGTGCCTGTGCATTGTTACTGATTTTGTCAACTGGACAGTATAGTTGGGTCAGTTGGACACCATCTGAATGAAAATGTGCTCAATGGTACAATTCACTTCACCAGAAATTTGGAAACAGCATGCTGTACGTCTTGGCATTTGCACTGGAAGCTTTGATATGAACACTTCAACATGTTTTGGTGTCAATCTGAGGACAGTGTAGAGGATTCAAAAAGAGTTGAATGGGGCAAATGGTGATTAAGAAGGTACAGTAGATCAGAAAACTCATTCTGATCATTCTGATAAAAAAAAAAATTAACACATGTTGGTGAGATACAGGCTATGATTCAAACCTCTTTCCAAGTCAATCAGGTCCATAGCCAGAGAGATAGTGCTGCCTTGGGTCAAAAAAGGTGGCTGCTACTAAGACCCTATATCTTGCAATAGAAATCTGAACCATGTCATACAGGCAGAAAAACCTAGATAATATCTGCGACTACATCCCACATCCCCATATTGCAACATTCTTGAATATTATTTTTTTTTTTAATCACATCACCCCAAGAAAGGCGGTAAGGCCACTGGTGTGAAGGGGGCTACGTAAGAGTGAATAGATTGGAAGAGAGAAAGCCAGAAACCACATCCTAAACAAGGAACAAGGGATGAGCCTCTACACCTGTTCAATAGACGAGGGTGGAATGTGAACCGGGCGATAGTTCAGTCTATCTACTCCAATTGAAAAAAAATAAAAAAAGAAAAAAGAAAAGTGAAAAGATTGGAAAAGAGAAAGCCAGAAACCACATCCTAAACTGGGAACAAGGGATGAGCCTCTACACCTGTTCAATAGACGAGGGTGGAGTGTGAACCGGGCGATAGTTCAGTCTATCTACTCCAATTGAAAAAAAAAAAAAAGAAAAAAGAAAAGTGAAAAGATTGGAAAAGAGAAAGCCAGAAACCACATCCTAAACAGGGAACAAGGGATGAGCCTCTTAACCTGTTCAACAGATGTGGGTGGAGTGTGAACCGGGCGATGAATTATGTATGGAGCAATGTTGATTGAGAGACCAACAAACTCTGTGAAGTACCAAAGATGAAACAAAGGCAAGACTTATGGCAGCATTCACCATCTTAAACAAGGAGACCATCCAGAAGAGATGCCGGAGATTCTGATGTCATCTGGATGCCATGGTTGAAGCTAATGACAATTTTATTTAAATAAATTTATTGTTCAGTATTTTTATTGTTTAGATATTTTTGTGTAATTTGGTAAATATATCTGAAAAAACGAAATATCAGTGCTATTTTCATTTTTATATAATTTAGATGACTGTTTATCCAGTGCATCCTGTACACACACATATATATATATATATATATATATATATATATATATATATATGCAAATGACTATATATATATATATGGTTTATATCTTTTGTCTATAAACAAAAAATATTTGTTAGACTTACGAACCTTACAAACTAAAGTTATCAATATTTATAACAATGATAGATATCATAAGCTGAAACTCACATATATTGTTCACAACTAAAACAGTTTTACTAGCATCAATAGGTTAATACCAATTTTATTGCACTTATATTGACTTGTGTGGGATAAATATAGTCCATCAACTCTATGGTGGGTAATCGAATGACATAATAGGAAAGAATGATATAAACATTGATTTGTATATATACTTATTAACCTATCAACAGACAGATAGGTCTCAATTTATTTTCTTATAAGTAAGAATTTAGTACTTCCATTCCAGTATTTGGTAGAAATCATTATGAGAGAAATTATAAGCTAGTAAGTGAACAGAAAAAAATCTGTCCAAATTATTCTTCTTTTCGCATTTTTTTGCTTGACATTTACACAATCTCATTAGATAGATTATTCACTGTTTCTTCCGGTTGTTCTTGCATTCAATATGTCCTCTGAGTGTCAAATTCTTTAAACCCACTTTCTTAACTATGTCTTGGTTGCTTGATCGATTGGTCAGTTTTTATAGCTTACTTTTTGTTGGTTATATATTATGGATAGTAAAAAGTATAATTTTTCAGTGCATATTGCATTAATAATTTCTTTTAATTAGAGTAGATAGACTAAACTGTTGCCTGGTTCACACTCCACCCATGTCTATTGAACAGGTGAAGAGGCTCATCCTTTGTTCCCTGTTTAGGATATGGTTTCCGGCTTTCTCTTTTCCAATCTTTTCACTCTTACGTAGCCCCCTGTGCATCAGTGGCTTTACTGCCTTGTTCGAGGTGAGATGATTAAAAAAAAAAATAATTATTATTTTTCCATAGATATCCTACTATTTAACTCATAGCTGAGTGGAGGAGATGGATTCATACCTTTCATGAAAGTATTTGTGTATAAGTGAATGTAACAAACTTGTCTGGAATTTGAACTCAAACCTCCAATTCCCTATTTTAAGCCACTATTCATCACACCATCCACACATCCCTACCTAATTAAGAGTACCAGAAATTTCAACAAACTCTTTCTGATTCTGAGCATAATTGACTTTTTTCCATTACTAGTAACAGATATATATTGGTATCACATGTAAGTGAAAGAGAAAATAATAACCTAATGAAGATATTGATGTTCAACACAACTTCAAATAAAATGTTAGGAAAAAAATCTCCATAAATACTGGAAAGAGCTACAACAGCTATTGGACTTGAAAAATCTATTTTTCTGAATAACTTTATTAAGAGAGAGATTTTATAAATTTCAACCAAAAGTAGTATAAGCCATTCAATCAATAAATACCAAATGTTTCTTTACAAGAAAATGGCTAATATTACAATTACCATTAAAACTTCCTGGTTAAGCACATGCTCCATTGATGGGATTCTCAGGAAACTTTCTGAAAAACACATGTCTGTTGTCTCAATATATAGATTACAAGAGATCAGTTGCTAAACTTAGTATAATTAGTTAACATTTCCAGCACTGAAAACAGTTAAAATCACTGAAAACAGAATATCAACAAACTAGTAAAAAAATGAAACAATGAAAGAAACCGCCAACTTTTGTCATATGGAGATTAAGAAAAAGTAATAAATAATGTGAACGGGCTGAACTTTAAGCAAAAGTACAAAGGATGGAGATAATATGCGTAAATAAAATAGCAGAGCACAATAATGGAAAGTGAGATGCATGAACTTGGGATTTAGACTTTTTAAAATAAAATATTTCAAGAACCCTGATCAGTTTTAATGCCGGTGGTATTAATAAAAATGTTTATTTTTGTAACACTCCATTAAGTGTTGAGAAGCAGAACAATATGCCTGATTTATTTATAGGGAAAATGTTAGCTTATTATCTGAAAGAATATTACTTTTTGATTAAAACTTCAACCAATGAAACAATAAGATGATTACTTTTATACTGTGCATGTCTACTTCAATGATTGCATGTAAAACACACACACTATACACCTAAATATATAAATACATACCTCCGCTTTTTCTCTCTCTCTCTCTCTCTCTCTATATATATATATATATATATATATATATATATATATATATATATATATAGAGAGAGAGAGAGAGAGAGATAAATAGATAGACATCAATATGCACACAAATCCATATACAGATACAGACACACACACACATACGAACACATATATGGGCATATATAAATATATATATATATATATATATATATATATATATATGGAGAGAGAGAGAGAGAGAGAGAGAGAGAATGATAAATAAACATCAATATGCATGCAACTATATATACATGTACACACACACACACACATATATAAATACAAAATATACATTCAAGCTTATGCTGGAGAATATATATAGACACAGATACACACACACACATACACACACACACACACACACACACACACACACACATATATATATATATATATATATATGAAATTATGAAATTTGCACTACCATTTTTTTTGCAAAAGCAGAATTATATATATATATATATATATATATATATATACAAAATATAAATTCAAGCTTATGCTAGAAAATTTTGACCACAGTTCACTTTCTAAAATCAATCAACCATCAGATATTTGAGTTGAGATAATCTCTATTAGGTCAGATCACTAAATTATCAGCACAATCTTTTATATACCAGTTGTTTATATATATATATATATATATATAATACATATGTTCTTCATCATCTACAAATATATGCATACATAAATATGCATTTGCACATGTATAAATTGTAAATATATTTTACACATACAGGTATACATCTGATACATATTCAATATATTTATGTGTATGTATAGATATATATATGTGTGTGTGTATGTGTGTGTGTGCATAGTTATAGAATTGTGTAAATAAATATGTACAATCAAACATGCAAGTCAAATATTTTTAGAATCTTGAAAAATATTCACATTTTCAATTGAAGCTCTTCAACTGGGGAAATAATCTCCTGCAGAATAATTTGATTTAAAAAATATAATTTTTTCATGATTTCAGGCAAATGGTACTTTTGGAATCACGCTTTATCCTCTTCAAAATTAAATGTAAAGCTAATACACCCCTGTGAGATTTAAACAAAGAAGTGATAAATTAAAAATACACCAGCCTCCCCACAAATATGAAAACAGCTCATACGAAACTCTCTTCTATAAAAAAAAGTCGATTATATAACATATCAGCAAAGATCATTGTTTAAAAATGTTTATAAAACAAGGCACAAAATTAGTAAAAAATATTAACACTAGTCATGTTGTTTTTCAATTGCTTCCATACATACATTGTAAGTACAAACTTAATACTCATGGTTACTACTAGTAACTGCAGTATTCAGCTAACTGGAACATTTTGATCTATGCCCTTGTAATTTACTTTGTCACCTATCATCCGCCATTAAACTCTGCATATCAATCCAATGAAGTCTGTTGATGCCTGCCTACACATACAATTGGTGAGTTATACATGGTGTATCATAGAAAAGGCACAAAACAAACAAGGAACTCTATAATAAACTATAATAAACTATAAAGCTTGATGGAATTAACCACTGCATATCAATCCAATGAAATCTGTTGATGCCTGCCTACACATTCAATTGGTGAGTTATACTTGGTGTATCATAGAAAAGGCACAAAACAAACAAAGAACTCAACAGAAAACTATAAAGTATGATGGAATGGCTATAGATTAGAAGACAATAGTTCATCTGTTAATTAAAGTACTTATCTTTGTGCCTAAACATGGAAAACAGCAGCGAGGGAGAATAACTAAAACCTATGTGGTTCAATAAGAAATAATAATGGTTTGAGGTGTGAAAAATTAATTAATCTCATCAGAGACAAAGAATAATATTAGAAATGAATAATGTTAGAGTTCACTGAAAATAAAAGACAAACTACGACTCTTCAGATTAAAAATCTTGATCATTAAATATGAAGATGATAACAACCAATAAATATTGGTTGTTATCATCTTCAGCAAATGTTTGCATTGAAGAAACAATGAACTTTCTACTTTCATCTATATAAGTGAGCCCATTGCACTCATGTAAGCCTTAATTATTTCTAGCCAATGATGTAATGTATTAATGATATTATCCAGCTTATTTTTTTAATAGAGTTTGAACTATTACACAAAGAAAAGAATACTGGATTGCTATGTGATGTCAGTTCTTCAATACGGCAGTGAATGCTGGTCAATATCATCGAAGATGAGGACAAAACTGGAAGCAGTGAAAATGTGGTTCTATAGAAGGATGCTGTGGATATCATGGACTGAGCATGCAAGCTACGATGAGGTGTTGGAAAGAATAGCAACAAAAAGGAAATTAATACTGAGCATAAGGAAGTGGCAAGTGAAGTTCCTGGGACATGCAATGAGGAAGGAGAGCTTGGAGAACCTGATACTGACTGGCCAGATAGAAGGAAAGAGAGACAGAGGAAAGCAGCGGATAACATATTTGCAGGGTCTGATCAGGTGGATGACAGAACAGTCATTGCCAGGAGTAACAGGAGCAAACATACTAAGAGCCACAAGGGATAGGGAGACGTGGAGAACCATGATCGTCTACGTCCTGAAGGGACAGGGCACATAGAAGAAGAAGAAGAACTATTACTATTGTTTGGTTTTGTATTAATTAAGATATGGCACAAAGATGAAGTCTACTAATTTTTTTATTTTTGTGTTTTTTTTTAATTAGCATCAATCCATACAAAGCAGTAATGCCACTAAGACACAAGGGGGTACAGAGTGTGGAAAAATTAGGAACAAAACATTAGTAACAATTGGGAAGAGAAAAGAGTAATCAGGAGAAGAGTAGGTAGTAACTGACATTGCATTTAATTTTTTTTTCAGAGTAAAATTGGCAGAAAAGCATGGAGCTGGAAGAGAGTTTCATGAGCAAGAAGTGCAAGAAAAGAACCTGTTAGAATAGAATTTACAGTTACATCTATCCAACTCTATCATATATTGATGAGATCTCGATGCGAGTCTAGTGCTGTGCTTAAATTCAAAAAGTCTTGGTACCATAGCGAAGAGCTCATTCAAACAATTACCATCAAAGTATATATAGAAAAAACACAGAGAAGCAAAATGAGAAAAGAGACTGAAGCTAAGCTACCAGATTTGGACTAGTAATATTGCTGATTCTTCTTTGAATTTTATCCAGGTAATTGATAGAGGCACCAGACCTTATGTGGCAGCAATGATTATAAAATGTACATACAGAATATTCTGACATTAAAATCACATGGTAAGCTAAAGTTTAGTTACAATCTAATAGTAACAAAGAAAAGGATATTAGGTTAAATAAATAAACTGATAAATAAAGTTATGTGTTGTCCAATTGTTCCATAACCAATTCATCTTAGTTTAATCAAGCTATCCAGTTTGGAGGGAAAAAACAATCAGTAACAATTTGTTGTGATGAAGAGTTTGCATTTGGATGTTGATAAATGAGCACCAAATCCAATCCCTCGCACGGAAATCATTATTTTTCACAATTTCAAACAAGCCTTGAGAAGGGTCTTTAATCATGGACCAGCAGTGACCAGTAAAACTGATCGGAAATGAACCAGTAAGTGGCTGACAAAAATGAAAGGGATGAAGTTTAGTTATGTAAAGTGGCCGAGCAACACAATTAAGTGGGTCGCTAAAGCACAACAAATAGGTGTCAGGAAACTGTATTGACACTTTTCATGTGTATAAATGATGCATACATACATATATAAAATTATATCCATATATCTTTGTGTGTGCATATATATATATATATATATATATATAACCAAGTATGGGTGGAATAATATTCCCCATCCAAAGAAACACTATTTTTAAAAAAGTGCTCAATACAAAGTAGAGCTAATAATAATAATAATATTTATTAATAAATTATAACATTGATATGTTATAATATCACTACAAAAGTAGCTATTTTGTTTCGACACTTTTTGTGTCTTGTCAAGTGATGTTGTTATTTCGAAATCTACTTTTGTAGTGATATTATAACATATCAATGTTATAATTTATTAATAAATATTATTATTATTAATATATATATATATATATATATATACTAGACAAGTATAGGGTAGACATGGATGGAGTAAAATTCCATATCCAAAAAAATAAAAACACTATTCTTTAAAAAAGTGCTCAATATAAAGTAGAGTGAATAATATTTATTTAGAATTTATAACATAAATATGTTATAACACTACTGGCCATAATTATTAACCACTTAACCACTCCAGGGTTTTAAAAAAATGATGCATTTCATATTATTCTTTTAGTATTTATTGCCAAGTGAATAAGTGTAAGTGAAAATAGAATGGTTCTTTTGTTAATACTCCAAAATAACATGCGCATTAAATGAATTTATAAATATTTAATAATTACCTATATTGCAGTTTCATCCATAAAAGAATGAAGATAATTTAGGGTGATTCGGACGAATTCATCTTTGCTTACTTGCCTTGTAAAGTAATAATAACAAAAGAAACATTTTATTTTCATTTAGAATTATCCACTTGGCAATAAATACTAAAAATAATATGAAATACATGGGTGGCTTAATAATTACAGCTGGTAGTGTAATGTCACTACAAAAGTTGCTATTTTGTTGTGACACTACCTGTGCCTTATCAAGTGATTTTGTTGATTTCAATTTCTTAGGAAAGGTATGACTCCATGTCTTCTTCTCCAGCTATGAGTTAATTAGTAAGACATTTTTTTCACCAAAGTCATTATTATTTCCTCTCCCCAATAAAATTGTATACAACATATTCAGATTTGTGTATTAAATAACCCATAGATGTTGATATGCCACTAAAAACATAAACAACCAACCAACACTTAATATTTTCAATCAGATTTCAAGAAGTAAATTTAATGCAAGGTTTCTAATGAAAGTTCTTTGAATAAGTGAAAATACAAAGAAAGAACTCAGGATAAAGTTTTCTTTAAAATATTGCTTAGCAGCAGATCACAAAATGACCTGTAATTTGTTGTTAACTGGGGCAAGAAATGGCTTGTAAATTTTAACACCTCCAAAATTCAAATTACTCTCATTTAATCATCTGAAAAAACAATTTTTGCCTTCTGTCAGCATAGCTGATACTAATGTACAGGGGTTTGACTCTGTGTGACTTCTCAGGCTAAATGTTTCTGCTGATATGAAGAGGAAAAATTATATTGAATCAACTGATATTTTCATGGCTTTTGGTTAGACGAACTTATATCTCTTGTGCCCTCTCCACAAGAATTTACTCATGAAAACCAGATTGGCAACAAGGTTGACGCTTTTACAGTTAAATCAATCAAATACAGGTGACAATTCTACTCCCGCAGTTTCTGTTCTTGCACTTCCTGCCTCTGGAACTCCCTTCAATGTACGTGCTTTCCTGATGGCTACAACCCCTAGGAATTTACATGCAAAGTCAATTCCCATCTCTTATCCACTTGACTCCAGTCCTTTCTGTATCACCCCATGTATCTTGTTATTTTCCTTTCTCTCTGCTTTTGCAACTGTTTTTACACCTGTGTTCACATCTATCTCTTGCTCTTTTTCTGAAACCCCCTGTAACTGGTTCATCTTTCTCTTCACTCTTCTCCTGCCTAAACTTTTACTCTTTGATGTAGCCCCTTGCTCATCAGTGCCAGTACCACCTTGCTTGGGGTAAAATGATTAAAAAATAATGTTGTTTCTATGTGTCATGTTAGATGATTTTTATCTCCAGAATCCATCTTGAACAATTATAAAGCTACCATTCATCCATGCATTGAATGTTACCACCACATTTGGTCCAGTGCTACTGCTTTTTGATTTTTGATGCAAGGAAGAATCTGCAATATTACTGGCTCTGAGCTGTTATTTCAGCTTGTCTGTTCTTTTCTATAAATATTTTCAATGTGGTAATTGTTCTAGAAATAAACTGCAAAAAAAACGAATACATGGTCATCAGCAAAAAGAGCAGCCCAAAATGCCAAATAGAGGTGGAGGATACTAAAATCAAGCAGGTACAAAAATTTACATATCTGGGAAGTGTTTTAACAAAATGGAAAGTGCAACACAGTGATCTGAAGGCGAATTGGCATGGTGAAGAACGTGTTTCAGAAGCTGAGTAGAGTATTAAGAAACAGGAAAATTTTGCTAGAAACAAAGAAGAGAGTACTGGATTGCTATGTGATGTCAGTTCTTTAATATGACAGTGAATGCTGGACAATATCATCAAAGAGAAAGGAAAAACTTGAAACAACTGAAATGTGGTTCTACAGAAGTATGCTACAAATATCATGGATCGAACACGTGAGTAATGATGAAGTCCTAGAAATGATGGAAACAAAAAGGAAATTAATACTGAGCATCAGGAAGAGACAGCTGAAGTTCCTGGAACATGCAATGAGGAAGGAGGGCCTGGAGATCCTGATACTAGCAGACCAGATAGAGTGAAAAAGAGACAGGGGAAATCAGTAGATAACATACTTTAAGGGCCTGAGCAGGTGAATGACAGAACAGAGATTGAATGCTGTAATAGGAGAAAGCATGCTAAGAGCCACCATGGAAGTAGGGCCTGGAGATCCTGATACTAGCAGACCAGATAGAGTGAAAAAGAGACAGGGGATATCAGTAGATAACATACTTTAAGGGCCTGAGCAGGTGAATGACAGAACAGAGATTGGATGCTGTAACAGGAGAAAGCGTGCTAAGAGCCATCATGGATAGGGAGATGTGGAAAGCCATGATTGTCTATGTTCTGAAAGGACAAGGCACATAGAAGAAGAAGAGTTGTTCTGATGAGCATTACTTCCTTTGTAAATCAAGCAGTTACAAAAATTTAAATACTTAGGAAGTGTTCTAACAGAGGATGGAAAATGCAATACTGAGTTCCAAAGTCATATTGGGATGGCCAAAGATGCATTCCAAAAGCTAAGCAGAGTAATGAGAGACAGGAAAATTTCATTAGAACAAAGAAAAGAGTACTGAACTGCTATGTGATATCTCTCCTCCTGTATAGCAGCGAATGCTGGACAATGTTCTCAAAGATGAAGGAGAGACTCAAAACAAGAAAAATGTGGTTCTACAGAAGGATACTGAGGATAGCATGAACTGAACATGTGAGCAATGACGAGGTTTTGGAGAGAATGAAAACAAAAAGGAAACTCATACTTAACATCAGGAAAAGGCGGTAGAAATTTATGAGGAAGAAGAGCTTGGAAAATTTGATACTCACAGGACAGATAAAGAAAAAGAGGGACAGGGAAAAACAGCATGTGACATACTTGATGGGCTTAAGCAAATTAATGGTAGAGCAAGGTTTGAGTGAAATCATAAGGCAAAATATATTAAGAGCTATAAAGAACAGGAAGATGTGGAGAACCATAATCACTTACACTTAAAAGACGACTACATTGGCAGCAATTCTCATCATTTTTATAGTAGAAATGTCTAGATGTACCCAGAAGTTTGCAACAGTAGCTTCACTTAAATAACTGTAAATTTGTAAACTAATAATCCAGTTGACCCCAAATTGTGTCATGTGCCATTTGAAGGTTACTAATTCATAAAAATCATATGGATTTTTTATTAGTAGTGCCTCTATACGCCAGGTCTGGGATGTGTTAAAGAAAGGGGGTTTTGAGAATATGGTAGTCACAAGACATTGAAAGCAAGAGGGGCAGAAAAAAGTATGTTTAATAAGATATCAACTCCTTATGGGTCATTTAATGCTGAAATTGAATTTTCTTGGGTGCTTTGAAGTAATAAAAATATGACATATGTTATCAAAATTTATTTACACCTCTACCTAACATAATAATCTGTAGCATTAATAGAAAACCTCCATTCTCACAATCAAAGGCCTTGCTGCCAGTTGTAGTTTATCATCATACCAAGGACTAATGGTGAAAAGACAAACATTATTAAGAATAGGAACTTGTGGAGTACTATGGTCATCATGTCTCTTTAGGACATACCACATAGAAGAAAAATAAGTTGCTATTTCAATGCACTTAGAAAAAAAAGGAAAAAACTAGACCAGACTGAAATTCTGCAATCTTAATCTATACATCTATTCATGAAATTTTTCTTTTCTGATGGATTGCACATCTGAAGGCGATTGATAGTCTTTTATTCTTTTCATATAAGTTAAAAAGTTTTATATCCCTATTGTATATATATATATATATATATATATATATATATATATATATATATAAGGAACTTGTGTGAGATTACACACCAGGTAATCAGATGGAACTTGTATGTAATTCTGGGGCTTTTTACAGAATGACTTTGTTACACTGGAAGCTAGAGTAGAGTTAAGTGGTTTCTCTCATGAGACAGCTTATTTGATAGATTTAAAGAAAGATTATATGTCTAAATCAAAAATGAAATCAGATAGATCATAAAACACTGCACAGAACAGAAAGTTCTTACCTAAAAAATAAACAAATAAAAATTTAAAAAAAAAAGAAAAATACAAAAGAAGATGAAAGATGAAGCAGGGTTGGTGCCAAACTTGGAATTTTTCCACTTCTCCTATATTCTCTTTTATTAACCACTATCTTTCAACCACTTGTCGCTATCTCCACTTTACTTGTAATTTTGTCCTCCTGCTGTAATTTTGTACCATCTGATTCAATTTGTCTAATTATTATTGCTTTTATATCACTTCCATTGACAATAATCGAAAGATAATTTGTATAAACACAACACTGAAATATAAAGAAAACTACTTGATTTATTGATGAAACATTAGAACAGTTTTAGAGTTACACTCAACCTTTATATATTAAAATTGTCTGAGAAATAATGTATATATATATATATATATATATATATATATATATGTAAAAGTTAAGACAGACACGTTATTCCATGGTTAAGCGGGAATATAGGTCTATTTCAGGTGAATCTTCATCAACTTCTGTCTTTATTCTACAGCTGATGAAGGTTCACCTGAAATAGGCCTATAGTTCCGCTTAACCATGGAATAACATATCTGTCTTAACTTTTAAATATATTTGCTCTATATGTATTTATATACATATATATTTAGAGCTCTCCTAGAGAGTTATCCTACCACTTTATGTACAGGATACTCCTTTGGATTCTTCTATATCTACACCACTCGTTTATATATATATATATATATATATATATATATATATCTTAATCACTTAGTTGAATATAATTCATCTAAATGCAGGTCAACATTTATTATTTGAATACAGTGGTGAATATCTACTGACATAATCAATATTACAGTTTTATATTTTACTAAAAATATACAATGCATGCATGTTACTAACAATTTCCTGTTAACAGACCAATGGTACGATTCTCAAGAATATATATATATTTTAGAGTTATCCTCATTTATAGATTAAAATATTAAAATTGTCTGCAAGATAATGCATATATATATATATATATATATATATATATATATATATATTCGATTGTATGTAGAATGGAGAAAGAATATTTACAACGTCCAAAACATTAATTTAAAACAGTGCTCGATATATAATATATAGAGCTTTGAATATTAATTATAAATTATATTTTAGAACATATACATAATTTTTTATAAATAAAATATAATTTATAATTAATATATATATATATATATATATATATATATATATATATAGAGAGAGAGAGAGAGAGGAGTAATCAGTCCAGGAGAAGATTGGTAAATAATCCTATCAGATCCTAGTAATATTAGGTCAAATATTAAAATTGATCCAACAGAGAGATTTTATTTTCAAAGCAGATATTCATTTATTCATGTGTAAATTCAAATTTTACAATTGGTGAATAGCTATTTCAATATGTCTACAAGAGATATGCATTGTTTAACCGCAGTTGAACAAAAAATGCCTTTTCCTCACCAACCTTCCTTACCTCTTTTTTATCTTTACTAGCCTCTATTTATGGTATATTAGAATTGCTTCATGTTTTAAAAAACTTTCAAAACTCCATTTCCACGAAGTTTTGAAAGTTTTAAAAAAATAGACAGAAGCTCATACAATGCTAAGTCGCAATCATCACATGAAAGCTTAAAGAACTCTCCTTTACAAAAAACACACTAAAACAAAAAATGCATTAAAGTCAAACATGAGGACATAATAACAACACCAAAAAAATAACATCTATAAAATGGCCTGTGAAGAAGCTGAAAGTCAAAAATTATGGAACATTTTTCTATTCTTTATCTCCAGCAAAAAAGGAAACAGGACACATGGAAAAATTAAATACAAAATTACTAAATTAAACCAAAAATTGCTAAAATTTTCCTTGTCGGTCATTTTTAATGAAACATATTTAAATCAGAGAATGCTGCCAATACATATATATATCACCGACTGACACCAATTTGGCTGGGTTTCAATCCTGGGTAAAAAGCAATCGGCTGTCTAACCGTACTGATGAGCTATGATACAGTGAAGCAGATCTGTCTGCAGATGACTATTAGAACACTCTAGCTATTGGGGGTGTATAATGATAGTATATGCACTAAAAAGTCTGCCTTCTTTCACCGAACTGCCCATAGCCCAGAGGTAGAATCGCCGACTGACGCCAATTCGGTCGGGTTTCAATCCTGGGTAAAAAGCAATTGGCTGTCTAACTGTACTGATGAGTTGTGATGCAGTGAAACAGATCTGTCTGCAGATGACTATATATATATATATATATATATATATATATAATATTTTTTTATAATCACTTCAGCCCAAGTAAGGCAGAACTGCCACTGGTGCACAGGGGGTTACATAAGAGGTGAGTGATGAGATAGAGGAACAGATTACACGGGATGTCAAAGAAAAGATAAGAGAAAGATGAGGACACTAGTGTGAAGAGAACTGCGTGAGAGTAGAGTGGAAAGACAGAAAAACAAGATATAAGGGTTGTCAAGGAAAGGATGCAAGTCAAAAAGATAAGAGATGGCAAGTCAAGAAGATAAGAGATGGCAATTGATATTGCATTTAAATTCTCAGAGATTGTAGCTGTCAGGGAAGCAGGTATAAAGAAAAGAATTCCACAGAAGTGTGAGCAAAGAAGCTGATAGAGTAGAAGTTGTAGTAACATTTGACTTGTTTCATTGTACAAGGGTGGGATCTAGCCACTAGTCTAGCAGCTTGACTAAAATCACACCTCAGAAAAGAAGGGAATTGAAAATATGAAATGTAACAAAATCAATCAATCAAGAGTCACCATTAGGAGTTACTGTGCATGTACACAATAAAAAGAAATCTCACTCACAATTAATTTTTTTCTCTTTTTTCTTTTTTAGATCAGAGTTTTACAATATGGTGATAGGTAACATGCATATTATTGAAAATGACAAGTTTCTATATCCACCCTTTTCAGGAGGTGAATAATACTAACATCATCTTGGCTCTAAGAATAAAAGCCCAAAGTAACATATTGTTTCTTATTACCAAACTCTTACTTCTAACAGCAGCCATGAATCACAGCAAATAGAGAACAACATACACATTTACTACATGTAAACAGAACCAACTTTCCAATACCTCTTTGACTACTACCACACGCTACTAAAATATGGTAAGCTGCAGTATCCAATATAGTCTACGGCTATATCATGTTGAATACACGTCTGATCACCGAAGTTAAGCAACATTGAGCCTGATCAGTACTTAAATGGGTAACCATATGGGAATACCAGGTGCTGTAAATGTAAGGACCATGAATGGTCCACCGGTCCTCCAGGTTTGGGGGTTGGGTGCAGGGCTAACAACCCTACCTCGTATAAAACAGTTTGCTACAGAAACAGCAACAAAAAGTTGCTGCCCTATGCACCATCTGGATGATGCAGTATCGAAACTACTGAGTACTGTAGGATTTCTATATTTGATTTGGTGCAGATGTTCTATGTAATGTAGGTTGTTTCTTTTGTATGACTTTGAGTATTTCATTTTTTAATCTTTCCTTGCAATTACTGCTACAGTATTTTAGTAATTTCATCTCTTTGTCCAATAATAATAATATTGATATTTTAGATATGTGTGATATGTGGTCAATATTAATATGAATTTATCTTACATCCCCAACATTAATAATAAAAGAAATATTACATTCTCTTGACCACACAACCACCACACTTACTCACAGTTTAATATGGCACTTATCAAAACTTATAGTATTACTACACCTAATCATCCAACTTATCAGCCAATTAGTCTATGTTGGTTCTAAGCTTTTGGCTCACATGAGCCATCTTCAGGTAGGTTATTAAGAAGGTAACACAATAACATCCACCATCACCGACGATTTTATTTTGTGTTGACATAAAACACTGCTAGGCAACGACAATAGTGACCAAAAATAACAAACACAGCTTAGAACCAAATTAATAAAAAATCATACAAATGTTGGAGAATTTTTGTCTTTATTTTCAACTGAAATTAAAGCCAAAATATGACGTTTAGAACAGCTCATGATTAAACATAATAGACATTCATTGTCTCTTATATTTAACAGTAAATGTTTAGAAAATTATTTGCTATAATATATATAGTTTAGCTGTAGATTCTGTATATATCTGTAATACACACATGCATTATTAAATAAAACTCATGTGAATTGTAAGCTAAGCCTTTTGATGTTTCTCCTGCTATCAAGAAACTCACCAAAAGAATCAAAAGATATCCCATGTTAGTTTTATTTAAAGCATGTTTAAACCAAGGATTATTGTTTTTATATATATATATATATATACCAGTAAAATAGTTGCTGGTTGGATCCACGGATGATAGATAAGAAAAAGTGCTCAATGCACAATCAAACAAATGAACTGAATATGCAAAGCTAACAATATGTGAAAGAACAGAATACACACCAAATACTTGTTACCAAGTTTTTGACCACACTGGTTTCTTCACTTTACCTGAAGAGACCAGCATGGTCAAAATCTAGATAACAAGAAAGTTGTGTGTGTTCTAGTCTTTCGCACACACACACATATATATATATATATATATATATATATATATATATAGTTTAGTTGTGATGATGTTTAGTAGCAAGGTTGTTTTTTGCTGTTATTTTTTACTGATAAAATATATTTTAGCAAGTAAGTTTTTTATCGTAAAGTGCTCGATACCAGGGTGAAGATAGAGTGTTGATAAGCACAAAGAGTTTATCACTTTAGCTGAGTAGGTTCATGCCAATCTGAAAGTTTCATGAGGACACCATTATGATGTTCTCACTCGCCAAGGCTGGATATATATATATATATATATATATATATATATATATATATACATGGTAAATAAATGAATGACAAAACAAAAAAAACGATTAGTTTTTTTAAAAGAACTTAATCAGACCAAACAAAATGTTCATATGATGATGTTCTTTTAGAGGGAAAAAGACACCATCAGACTATAATGAACATTATTCTAATTTGATGAAGTTTTTTAGAAACAGGGATATATATATATATATATATATATGAGATGAATATATGGATTGAAATCTGATAAAATGAATGGAATAATTAAGGAACTGGTAGAAAAATGTGTCTTTAGTCTAAGATGTTTTACTTTAACAAGCTTCTTCAAATCCGTGAATTTTGAAAAGATTTTTTTTAAATTTAAAAGAAATTTCCTACATCATTTATCTTTAAAAACTCTCTGGTATTGCCATGTTTCAACACTAGTGAAAAAAATTTTTTTTAAAAAAATTGCTAAGAATGCCACAAAATCAACTTGAAAATGTTCATAAAATCTTTTTTTGGTCAGCATTCAAAACATTTGGCACTATTTTTGCTGACATTTTTTGGTATACCAAACTGCTCATGAATTATAAAAGCAATGCATTCCCTGGATATTTCTAGTGTCTAAGCAATTCTTTTGGCCAAAATTTATTGACCAGCTAAAATTACCTCATGAACATGATTAACAATTTCATGAAGTGATTCCATTGAAGGTATCCCTAACTTTACTGCAATTCTGATCTTGAAGTCTACATGTCAAAAGTTGGCACATGTTTTCTCTCTAGTTCAGTGTAAGAAAACATTTTGACACACTCATGGATCTTCTTTGGAGGTTTCTTCAGCACAAATAGGAACATCTTAGTGTTTAACATTTGAATAGATTACATACAAAATATTTTGATTTCAGCATCCATATAGATGTTGATATACAGCCAAACAAAATCAAACAATCATCCTATCTTAGTGGCATTGCTTTGGCCATACTGTGTATGACAATAAACTACTTTTGGCTGCAAGGTCTCTAATCAGGAAGTTTTAAGAAATGTAAAACCACCTCTTAGTTGTTGTTGACCCAGGGTGGTAGCACATGTTATGGTCCCAGCTATGAGCAAATAATCAACCCTAAAATTGTGGTTATTTAAAAGAAAAAAAAAGTTAAATTGGGTAAAGTTAAGCTTTGGATAGAAACTTGTCTAAGAAAAGGAAATCTCTTAAATAAAAACCTCCACACCTACTTTATATATAATAGGGTAGTGTGAACTCTCTAACCTTGGTAGGTGATTTTTCTAAAGATGCTGTCTAGATAAAAACACTGAGTTTTCAGTTTCCAAAACTGGTTGGTGTTAGTAAAGGTATACAGCTGTACAACTCGCTCCAATAGTTTCATTATGATTCAATTACGAACTCATCAAGAAAACCCAATTCAACCCATGCTAGTATGGAAATGGACATTAACTGATGATAATGATATAGGATTTATTTTTTAGCAATTTATATAAAAAAAACCCGCTTACAAAATATATTTTTATCGGTAAACCACTCAAAAAACTATAATCTTGGCACTGAGCATCATCACAACTCAGTACTATATCGTTCATTCAGCAATGAATTAGAACACTCTCAGCTATTGGGCATGTATAATGATAATATGCACGCTAAAAGTCTGCCTCCTTCTACCGAGCATCTGTAGCTCAGAGGTAGAATCGCCGACTGACACCAATTCGGTCAGGTTTCAATCCTGGGTAAAAGGCAATCGGCTGTCTCACCATACTGATGAGCTGTGATAAAGTGAAACAGATCTGTCTGTGGACAACTATATATATATATATACACGCATACATATTTTTATATGCAGCTATATCTATCTATCTTCTAACTACACTACCAGCCATAATTATTAGACAACCCAAGCTTTTTTAAAAGAAATGATGTATTTTATATAATTTTTAGTATTTATTGCCAAGTAGATAATTCTAAATGAAAATAGAATGGTTCTCTTGTGAATACTGTAAAATAACATGTGCATCAAATGAACTGTTCTGGTGTTCAGCTTTTGTGCTCTCTTCCCCATGCTAGTCTCTTCTTCTTATTGGCTGGCAAAAACAAAAGCTTCCTGGCTGCCTTGTAAAATTTTGCAAAGTGATAATAACAAAAGAAACATTCTATTTTCATTTAGAATTATCCACTTGGCAATAAATACTAAAAATAGTATGAAATGCATCATTTTTTTAAAAAAACTGGGGTTGCCTAATAATTATGGCCGGGCACACACACACACACACACACACACACACATACACACACACACATAAAAGCTTTTTTTATTATTTACCCTTTAACATTTTGTTTCACATGGTGAGATTTTTAAAATAGATGTTTCTCTTAGATTCTTCTGAGCATTATAGTTCTTTTTCATATTTTTCAAAAGAAAGCATATGAACAGTTCATAATAATTTAATTTCTTTGATTTAAAAATCCATTTACATACTTAAATTTTATGACCTTTAGTTTTTTCTTCATACATAAATTGCAATCTCTTCATATGGCTTTCATCATAATTTTTATTACATCCAATTGTATTATATATATGGATGACTATTTACGCCCTCACACCCTGATTGAGCACTCTGGAAAAATGGTAGACTTTGAAAAACAGTAGCTACTTTGGCATCTACGCATCGTTCATTCAGCAATGAATAAGAACACTCTCAGCTATTGGGCATGTATAATGATAATATGCACGCTAAAAGTCTGCCTTCTTCTACCGAGCACCCGTAGCTCAGAGGTAGAATCACTGACTGACGCCAATTCAGTCGGGTTTCAATCCTGGGTAAAAAGCAATTGGCTGTCTAACCGTACTGATGAGCTGTGATACAGTGAAACAGATCTGTCTGCAGATGACTATATATATCACACACACACTAACACATAGTGAATTTCCCCCCCAAAACAAAATATTGTAAGGATGAGGGGAAAATTCACTATGTGTTTGTGTTAGTGTGATATATATAGTCATCTGCAGACAGATCTGTTTCACTGTATCACAGCTCATCAGTACGGTTAGACAGCCAATTGCTTTTTACCCAGGATTGAAACCTGACTGAATTGGCGTCAGTCGGTGATTCTACCTCTGAGCTACGGGCGCTCGGTAGAAGAAGGCAGACTTTTAGCGTGTATATTATCATTATACATGCCCAATAGCTGAGTACAGTATATTTTCATTGTACCAAGTGCTTTCCATAATTTTCATTGTACCGTGTGCTTTCGGCCAATTTTCAAGAGGGTTTTCTTTTTAGTATTGTTAATTTTTCCTCATTTTTTGACTGTTTATTTTATGAAAATACTAATGGATTGTAGATTTTGATAAATTTAGTGTTTCTGCCATTTTTCGAATTGTCTAATATAGGTTATTATCATTCAATATCTTGATTGGGTGAGTGTTTTCTTTAATGACCTTCATCAATAATGCTACAACCACCAACTGTAAACTTTGAAAACTACTTCTATACAGTTTTATCAGCTGAAGCACCTTCACCATACACTGCACATATCTTTTTTGTTGCTTGCAAGACTCTTTTGCTTTTATGGTAATAATAATCAAGGGTCTAAAAAACATTTTTAATCTTTGTTTTCATAGAAATGCACAATTGACATGAATTAAGTAATTTTAAACTTTCTTGTTCAAAAGATGATTTGAAGTATGCTTTAATTGGAAATGTAAGCATATTATATCTATCAATAAATTTGACATGTTCAAATGTGTTGGTACATGAATGTCTAAAAATCCATATGAATTTTCTGGATAACCCAGTATGTGTGTGTGTGTGTGTGTGTGTGTGTGTGTGTGTGTGTGTGTGTGTGTGTGTGTGTGTGTGTGTGTGTAAGTGTGTAAAAAAGTTTGTGAATGGATATCTATTTCATTTGCATATAAGCTAACAAATAAACTGATATGTTGATATATGCAGATAGATATAGATTCTCTTTTTATGTTTCACATTGGGGAAATAATTTAATTGAGTTTTAAATTTATTTATTTTTGCTTAAAAATAATTTCCAGCTTTGAACTGATTCCAAATAAAAGCGATATGAAAACAAGTTAAAAATTAACAAAATATATTTAAAAAAAATAAAACTAGAAAAGGAAGAAATATGCCAAACATGATACATTAAAATTATGCATTTGTTTATGCATATCTACACTTATCAGGTAGATCAGCCTAGAATATTCATAAACTATAGAAGTAGAAAAAAGAGTAAAAAAAAAATGTTTAAAATGAAAAGACATCTTTTTTTATGAAGCAACATAATTTTTCAATACTTTCAGAAGAAGAGAGACATATAGAAATGCAGGAAAGGAAATATGGAGTTACTGAAAGAAAAGAGAGAAGAAAAAGGATAGAGAAAAGAGAAAAGAAGAGAAAAGAGAAAAGAGAGAAGGAGAAAAAGGACAGAGAAAAGAGAAAAGAAGAGAAAAGAGAGAAGGAGAAAAAGGACAGAGAAAAGAGAAAAGGGCTACAGAAACAGAGAAAAATAAGTCAATTATAATGACAACAATATGAGGCAAAAGACAAAAGAGATAATTGAAAATTGTGTTTAAAGATGAAAGGGAGAAAATGAAAGAAAAAAGAAAGAAAGAATGAAAGAAAGAGAAATGAGAAAAAAGAAAGAATGAAGAATAAAAAAGTGAAGAGAAAGTCAAACTGGAGAGAAACATAATAAAAAAATGAAGAAAGAAATAAAGAAAAAAAGAATAAATCAATTAATCAGAGCAGTTGCTATAAAAATACAAGATTTGTCTGGAATTATCCAGTAATTTCAAATATCATGGGAATAGGTTGTGCTCCCTCAGCAGAACTTGACAACTAGTCAGAGGGGAAATGATGATCTTGACATAGCATAGTGGTTTGCAAGCTTGTTTTGCTAGAATGTTTACAGCTGAGTTGTGAATTCAATCTTTTATATATTCTTCCCATCGTTGCAGTATTTCCTCTTTCTCCAATATGATTGTTCCATCCTTGGATTTTATACTTCCTGTCGAATAGCAGGTCTTTTGTTCTATCAGTTCTTTTATTACCTTATGCATGTCTGCTATATTATTCCTGCTCAATCTCTCTACTTCTGCACATTTGTCTTTGAACCATTCCTCTTTAGCCTGTCTGCATTTTCTTCTTATTTCCTTGAAGAAAGACTTGTACCTATGCTTCATTGATTACGCGAAAGCATTCGACAAAATACGACACAAAGAATTGATGGAAATGCTAGGCAACCTCGACATTTACGGCAAAGACATAAGAATAATCAAGAATCTCTACTGGCAGCAAACGGCCTGTATACGGACAGGTAACGACCTCAGTAGATACACAAAGATAGAAAAAGGCGTAAGACAAGGATGTGTCTTTTCACCAGATTTGTTCAACCTATACAGCGAGAATATTTTGAGGACCCTAGATGACACACCAGGATTTGTTATTGGAGGCCACAACCTGAACAACATAAGATACGCGGACAATACAGTACTAATTGCGGACACGGAAAGGAAACTGCAAGATCTCATACAGAAAGTAGCAGTGGAGAGTGACAAGAAGGGACTACAAATAAACTTTAAGAAAACTGAGTGCATGGTCATCAGCAAAAGATACAACCCAAAATGCCAAATACAGGTGGGGGATAACAGAATCAAACAAGTCCAAGAATTTAAGTACCTAGGAAGTGTTCTAACAGGAGATGGAAAGTGCGACACGGAGATCCGAAGGCAAATTGGCATGGCAAAGGACGCGTTCCAGAAGATGAGCAAAATACTAACACACAGGAAGATCTCAATAGAAACGAAGAAAAGAGTGCTAGACTGCTACGTGATGTCAGTTCTTCAATACGGCTGTGAATGCTGGACAATATCATCAAAAATGAGGACAGAACTGGAAGCGGCCGAAATGTGGTTCTACAGAAGGATGCTACGGATATCGTGGACTGAGCATACAAGCAACGACGAAGTGTTAGAAAGAATGGCAACAAAAAGGAAATTGATGCTGAGCATCAGGAAGAGACAACTGAAGTTCCTGGGACATGCAATGAGGAAGGAGAGCCTGGAGAACCTGATACTGACTGGACAGATAGAAAGAAGGAGAGACAGAGGAAGGCAGCGGATAACATATTTGCAGGATCTGATCAGGTGGATGACGGAACGGGGGTTGCCAGGAGCAACAGGAGCAAACATACTAAGAGCCACAAGGGATAGGGAGACGTGGAGATCCATGATCGCCTACGTTCTGAAGGGACAGGGCACATAGAAGAAGAAAGAAGAAGTTCCCTGTACTCCATTCCATGTCTTGATATCATTTTCTGTCTCTTATGCATCATATCCAAAATCTCTTCAGTCATCCACTCGTTTTTTTTTCTGCGCCTAATTTCCTTTGAGTCAATGTTGTTTGCTGATGTCACTATTGCTTCCTTTAGCAAGTCCCATTTTGAGTGTCCTTTTCCAATTTGTTCTTCGTATTTGTTCTTCGTACTTTCTGTAGGTTGAGGTCATTCACGAGTGTGTTGTATATCAGTTTTGGTGCTGCCCTCGGCTTCTTCAATCTCTGGAGTTTCACCTTTAGTTTGCAGATGATTGGGACGTGGGCACTTCCACAGTCAGCGCCTGGATAGGCTTTGCTTTGAACCACTGCATTTCTGAATCTGCTGTTTATGGTTATGTAGTCTATCTGGTGTTTTGTGTCACCTCCTGGGCTTCTCCATGTCCATAGAAGTCATGGGTTTTCTTGAAACCAGGTGTTAGTTATTACTTGGTCATTTCCTATGCACTATTGGACCCATTTTTTTCCTCGTTTGTTGTGGATTCCAAAACCAAAGTTGCCAGTTGTCATACCTTCTCTTTCCTTTCCTACTTTGGCATTCAAATCTCCCATGATGATCCTGATTTCTTGGCTTTTACATTGAGCCTTGGCATTATCTAGAGTGGAGTAAAAAGATTCTATTTCTTCCTCGGTGCTTTGTGTTGTTGGTGCATAGATGACTACAATTGCTGTGTTGAACGGTCTCCCTTAAAAGCAACCAATAATACACAAAGATGAGGACAGACCAGAAATATTAAAGTGTGAAGTGGAATCTGCAATAGCCAAATTGAATAGAAACAAAGCAGCTGGACCAGATGGCATAGTCATAGAGCTGCTGATAGCCCTGGAAGAATTGGTATAGAGAAAATTACAGAAATAATAAATTAAGTTTATAATAGTGATGTAATAGCAGATGACCTCAGCAAGTTGATCTTCATAGCACTACCTAAGAAGCCAGGAACAAACGAGTGCAAACTTCACAGAACCATCAGTTTAATGAGCCATATAACAAAACTGATCATCTGAATCCAGATGAATAAAGCGAGAAGCAGAATCAGGCCAGAGATAGGACAAGAACAGTGCGGTGTCATCAAAGAGACTGAAACAAGGAACGCCATATTTATGATTAGGATGCTCTCTGAAAGGGCAATACAAATGAAGGACTTATACCTGTGCTTAATTGATTATGTGAAAGCGTTTGACAAAATACACCACAAAGAATTGATGGAGATGCTGGGCAGCCTTGACATATTTGGGAAAGAGTTAAGAGTAATCAAGAATTTTTACTGGTAGCAAGCCACTTGTATATGGACAGGTAACAAATTCAGCAGATATACAAAGATAGAAAGGGGCATAAGACAAGGATGTGTCTTTTCACTGGATCTGTTCAACTTGTACAGCAAGAATATTTTGTGGACCCTAGAAGTTATGCCTGGATTTGTCATTGGAGGCCACAATTTAAACAACCTAAGGTACGCAGATGATACAGTGCTGACAGCAGACACAGAAAGTAAAATACAAAACCTCCTACAGAAGGTAGCTGAAGGAATCGTCATGTAAAAAGGGCAACCCAATATGCCAAATACAGGTTGGTGATACTAGAATCAAGCAGGTACAAAAATTTAAATACCTGGGAAGTGTTATAACAGAAGACGGAATGTGCAACACAGAGATCCGAAGGCAAATTGGCATGGCGAAGGAAGCATTCCAGTAGTTGAGTAAAGAATTAAAAAACAAGACAATTTCGCTAGAAACACGGAAGAGAGTATTGGATTGCTATGTGTTGTCAGTTCTTCAATATGGCAATGAATGCTGGACAATATCATCAAAGATGAAGGAAAAACTTGAAGCAACTGAAATGTGGTTCCACAGAAGGATGCTGCGAATATCATGGATTGAGCATGTGAGTGAGCAATGATGAGGTCCTAGAAATGATGGAAGTGAAAAGGAAACTAATATTGAGCATCAGGAAGAGACAGATGAAGTTCCTGGGACATGCAATGAGGAAAGAGGGCTTGGAGAACCTGATACTAACAGGCCAGATAGAGGGAAAAAGAGAAAGCGGAAAGCAACAGATAACATATTTCAAGGACCTGATCAGGTGGATGATGGAATGAGGGTTGCATGGTGTAACAGGTGAAGGCATGCTAAGAGCTGAAGGGACAGGGCATATAGAAGAAAAAGAAGAAGTGAGTTCAATCATCAATGGATACCCCATATTGTTGACTTTGTGCCCCATTTAAGCTATGCTTAGAAAATCACCTCTAACCAGAGAGGACATTACTGCACATGCATAAACAGGCACCCTCTCCTGTGTGTTACTTTGTTGTCAGTGAGACATTATTGAATGAACATGTATATTTTGTGTTTACTACACTGAAACAATCTGGGAAGTTAATTCGTTCTGTCTTGTGCAAGACATCATTTCAACCAAATTCATAAGCCACCATACTGCCAAGATTTGTTTGCCTGCAACTCTCTCTTCACCATTCAGTTTCATTTGAAGAAACATTCACAGCTGATATTCAAGAACTTGAATTTATTACTGTTGGCAAAAAAAAAAATGGTAAAGTAAATTTCTCAAGTGGTTAGTTTTTTGATCAAGCTATTACAAAAAGGATCATGGATAAATTTTAAATATTAAACAGCAAAATGAATGTACCAATAAAGATGAGGTAAAATGTCCTAAACATAATCCTTATCTGTCACCCACCCAAACCTTTGCCACTCCAAAGAGAAATATTAAGAGAGTATTATTCAAGAATCATGAAAATACTTTCACTTGCTAAGAGACATTTGTTGTCAAGAAATTCAAAGAGGTTCAGTAATCTTCAAGTAGAAAAATGACCAGGCAATCCTTGGGATACTGAAACAATTGTAGAACCAACATAATATGAATGAAAATGAAGACGATGAAGAAGGAAGAAAAGAATAAAGATGGAGAAAAAGAGAAGGATAGAGATGAAGAAAAAGAAAGATAGAAACAACAAAGATAGAGAAAGATAAAGATGAAGAAGAAAGAGAAGAGTAAAGATGAAAAAGATAAGGATAAGGATGAAGAGGAAAGAGAAGGATATAGATGAATAAGAAAGGGAAGAATAGGGAGGAAGAAAGAGAAGGATAACAATAAAGAAAGAGAATGAGAGAAATAAAGAAGAAAGAGAAGGATAAGATGAAGGAAAAAGGGAAGCATAGAGATGAAGAAAAAGAGAATGGTAAAGATGAAAAAGTGAAGGGTAAAGATGACGACAAGGAAAAATAAACATGAAGAAGAAAGAAAAGGATGCAAAGGAGAAGAAACAAAAAGACAGAGATGAAGAAGAAAAAGAAGGATAGAGATGAAGAAAAGGAATGATAAAAATAAAGAAGGATAAAGAAGACAGGGTAAGGATGAAAAAGAAAAAGGATTTGAATCAAGGAGAAAAAGAAGGACAGAGATGAAGAAAGAGAATGACAGAAATAAAGAAGGATAAAGAGAGCGGTAAAGATGAAGACGGGTAAAGATGAAGAAGAAAAAGAAGGATTGGGATGAAGGAGAAAGAAAAGGACAGAGTTGAAGAAAGACAATTGTAGAAATATAGAAGATAGAGAAGGATTAAAAGAAAGAAATCATCAAGTGAGTAAGGAAGAAAAAGAATCACGCAAAAAGATAATAAAAGATGGGGGAAAAGAAGAAAAGAAAGATACGAAGGATTTAAAAGAAAGAAAAAATAAACAATGAAATTTCAAGAGAGAGGTGTAAAAAGAGAAGAAGATTAACAGTGGAAAGGTAAGCAATGGAATAAATAAATAAAAAGAGAGAGAATAAATGAGTGAAGTAGAGAGTGTAGGAAAGAGAGAGAGAGTGGGGGAGATAACCCCACCCTTTTTTCTTATTGCATTTAATAAATAAAATTGGCTAAAATGTATATGATGGAATATGAACACTGGTAATCATACTTGGGAATTTGCCCATCACAGAATTTAATTGGCTACCCAGTTTCAAAGAATATTCAAATGCATTTTTTGTTCATTCCTTCCTTCATATACTTTTTAACGTTTTTCTTCAGCCTCTTTTTTTCCTTCTCCATCCATTCTTTCTTCACCTTATCTCTCTGCACATGCCTTTTTGAAAATACTCTCTCTTTTGATTCTTCATTTTGTTTTCTATTTCTCCCTTCTTAATTTTTCCTGTCTTTATTCAAATCTATTATTTTACATATGTGTTTTTGTACTTTTCAAAAATCTGGAATATCCATTTAAATTTTATTTTTTTCATCAGCTAATACATATTACTTTTTTCTTCCATTTTAATGATTTCAGTGTTTCTTTTTTTCTCAGATTTTAAATGGAAGTGAAAAACCAGAATAGAATAGAAATAGGCTAAACAAGAAGAACATTACAAAATTGAATACAGTTTTTACAAAAATATATCAAAAAGCAATGACAAGTAGAAAGCATATTACTTATAATTTATTATATGTCAACAATTTACATATGAAAGTAGGTAGTATTTTCAAATAAATGTAATACTTAACACTTTGATTCCTGGAGATTTATGAAAGTAGGTAGTATTTTCAAATAAATGTAATACTGAACACTTTGATTCCTGGAGATTTATGAAAGTAGGTAGTATTTTCAAATAAATGTAATACTTAACACTTTGATTCCTGGAGATTTATGAAAGTAGGTAGTATTTTCAAATAAATGTAATACTTAACACTTTGTTTTCTGGAGACTTACTATAAATGAACTACATTGTAAATCCTTCTTTGGATTTTGTTGACAACTTTGAGAATAGTAGCAGGAGCATCCAACCAAATATGGAAACAGGATTCAATGCATGGACAAATGGTAGATTTACAAATGTGCAAGATGAATTCAGATGAGAAAAACTATAAATTAAATTTTGATTACCTACAAGCATGTTTCTTTCATCACAAATAAATGTGTACAATGAGAACATATTTTCCTCTATCCAAAGAAACAAATTGATTAATGACACTCAGACATCTGAATTTGTGATCAATCACTTAATTTTAATCCATCTCATTAAATGATAAAATCAATTATAATTAATAAGTGACAAAGTTCAAATATAATTAGAACAAACATTTTTGTCACAGGATGTCAAGGATGGAAATTAAAATATTTTTTTAGAACATTCTTTACCCTCAACCCTGTCAATTTTCATTGTCTTTCCTAGCATTGACACATCAGAACATCTGTTGATATCAATGGATTTTAGCATGTTCAAGAAAATTTGACAAGAAACAACAGCTGAAGAAATTGAAGATCACAAATTCTAAAGGAAAGTTCATGGCAATTGTTTTCTAAGGATCTTATTCTATGTTCCATGATTCTTCAGGATATTAATGATCACGGTTCTACACTATTTTCTGTCTTCTGTAGCTCATAATAAATTTTGTCTTTTTGTCATCTCACCTAAACCTTGTTCAAATATTTATTTACTTAAGCTTAGTAGGTAGGATATACATTATTTTCGTCAGTCTATTTTACCAAAAGTATGTCCTGTGAGTATTGAATTCTCCAAGCCCTCTATGTGTCTTTTAAATTTCAACACTCTCTTTCTGATTCTAAGGAGAAGAGTCCATTTTGTTTTCATTTTTCTATTTCTTAATACTTTGCTTTGCTTTTGGAAGACATTTTTCATTATCCCGATGCGCCATTGGATTTCAGTGCTGAACATTCCATCTTCTGTTGAAAAGCTTTCAAGATATTTAAATTTTTGTTCTTCATTGATTTTGATATTTCCAGTTTATGAATTGCATGTTGTACTATTTCTTTTGCTAAAAAACAAGCATTCTCTCTTCTTGCAATTGATGTTTAGTCCTTTTTTCTTTCCTTCACTGATTCTGTAAGAATCCTTGTAGTTACATTTCTGTGTCTGCTATCAACACTATATCATCTACATATCTATGTTGATAAGATTGTTGCCACCAATTATGAATCATGGTAGGACTTCTAATTTTTCTCAGGATCACATTACTGTATAGGTTGAATAAGTCTGGCGAGAAAACTCATCTTTGTCTTACAATTCTTTCTATTTTTGTATATTTATTTAATTCATTATCTCCTCATATGTGGGTGATTTGCTCCAATATGTTGCTATTTTTATTCTATTTCTTGTTAAATTGTGCTGTACACTTTATTTATCAGAATTTGGATGATAAGTTTTGTTATATGGCTTATTAAGCTAAATATCTGGAGTTCAGATTCATTTACACCTGGCTTCATAGGCAGTGCTATGAAAATACATCTACTTAGGTTTTCCAGTATATCATCACTGTTGTAGATTTAATTTATTATGTCTATAATCTTGTCTATATCAAAATCATCTAAGGCTTATAGCATATCTATTATAATTCTGTCTTGTCCTGTTGTTTTATTTCTGTTCAATTTGGCCAGTGCTGATTTCACTTCAGGTTTTAATATTTCTCATACTTCAATATATTGACAGTTGTTTTCTTTTTTTTTTTGTGGAAGAATTCTCTGATGCATCTGTTTCATCTCTGAAACATTTTATCTTTTTCTAATATCTATATCCCATCCTTGTATTTTATTCATTATGTTGATGAGTATGTCTTTTAACCTGTTCACTTATTTTTTTATGCATATCTAATTTATTTGTGATACATATTATTTCTATTTTTGCACAGTTTTCATTGAGCCATACTTCTTTAGCCCACCTGCATTTGTCCTTAATTTTTTTGTGTAGTGTTCTCTGTTCTGTGCCATACCTTGGCATTGATTTTTGTACCCTTTTCATCATGTTAAGAATTTCATCTATCATTCATTTTTACTTTCTCTAATTTTCTTGGGACGATCTCAATTGTCGATGTTACTAAAGCTTCTCTTCATGTGTCCTACTTTAAGTTTCCTTTCTCATTTTGATCATTGCATTTGCTTTTAACACTGTTAAAATTTTCTCTCTCACATTGAAGACATTCAGGAGTCATCATAGTGTAGCTCTTTTCAATTTCCGTAGTTTCCCTCCAAATTGGGCTTCTCCATGTCGATATATGTTTTGGGTGTTCTTGAAACGAGATGTTGGCTACTGATCCCCTTAATATATTTCCTCATCCAAATTTGCCAAGTGATCAAGTTGCTTGTAAAAATTTGCTAAGTAATTCACCATTTCTCTCTTTGCTCATTTTGGCATTCATGTCTCCCAATGATAATTGTAGTTTCTTTCAATTTGCATTGAGCTTTGGTTACTGTCTAGCATACAGTAAAATGTTTCAATTTCTTTTTCCATAATTAGTACTACTGATTCAAATATAATTATTATGTTGAAGGGTTTTCCTTTCAGTTTCACAATAAGAATTCTTTCAGTTAGTTGACAGTATCCCAGAATATATTTCTTCATGTTTTTAAATTAAGGGTCACAATGTATAAGGCCCAGAGCTCACTCAAGGTAGAAGATTACTTTAAGAGCTAGTTCATGTTGATAGGAAAAGAAAATAATGATTAACCATAAACTTGAACCAGTTAAGATTGTAGTGATTACTGAAACATCCTATTGGGATTCTGTTTCACAGAGCAGTGGTTCTTGGGAAGAAGTAGTTTGAGTAGAATTTAATTCTCACTGATGGCATACAGAAAAAAATGTAGATGATTTGCTACAATGTAAGTGACATGTTGGGTCATAGCAGTAGAGGTTGAAGGTTACATTAAGAGATAGTTTATATAAATAAGAAAGGAAAATAATAGTTAACACTAGACTTGAACCGGTTAAGATTGTGGGGATCAGTGAAACATCTAATTGGGAGTCTTTCCACAGAGCAGGTGTTCATGAGAAGAAGCAGTTCGAGGGAAACTGATGGAATATTCAGGGAACGTGGGGGATTTCTTACAATGTAAGTGACATAGTGAGTTCTTGCAGTGAATGTTAGAACTTGTAGAACCAAAGAATTTGGGCACATTCCATGGAAGGATATTTATCTATCTTCCCACCGAGGCGGAATGTGTCACAAAGCCTTTTTAATATGGGGCATCTGGGCCCTAAAGCCTGGGCAAAAATTGTTTAATTTTCACCAGATCAGACTCTCCCCTTGGACAGAATTTTGACTGTCTTACTCTTCGTCCAAAGGCAGAGAGTTCGACAATGTATATTCTGCGCAAGACAGAATACAGTAACACACTTTCCATGGAAGTACTGATACAGCAGTTCTTGATTGGTCTAAGAAGTGACCCCTAGAGGATGTCTGCATTAACTAACTTCAGGGATTTTTCTGTTAGGAAGGTTTTTTATAATAGAGAAAACCCTTCCAGTGATTCCATAGTTGGAGATCTTGTGTATTAAACCTTTGTGCTACACCTTATGAAATGCCTTGGAGATATTTAATGCTATGTTTATCAAGGTGTGTTTATCATTAAGAGCCTTACTAATTCTGTGAATAATAATAATGTAGATATCAGCAGTTCATCAGGCTGATCAAAACTCAGACTGCTCATTGCTGAAGAAGTTGTTCTTATCTATGTGCTGGACGAATAGTTTATCATAGTCTCAAAAATTTACTGATAATAGAGGAGACTAATGGGTCTATACTGGGAAAGGAATAATCACTTCCCACATCATATGCTTGATACCTTCCAAAGACTTTGGGAGGTTTTTGACAATATCATCAAAAATTGAGGACAAAACTGGAAGCAGCGGAAATGTGGTTCTACAGAAGGATGCTGCGGATATTGTGGACTGAGCATGCAAGCAACGATGAGGTGTTGGAAAGAATGGCAACAAAAAGGAAATTAATACTGAGCATAAGGAAGAGACAACTGAAGTTCCTGGGACACACAATGAGAAAGGAGAGCTTGGAGAACCTGATACTGACTGGCCAGATAGAGGGAAAGAGAGACAGAGGAAGGCAGTGGATAACATATTTACAGAGCCTGATCAGGTGGATGACAGAACGAGGGTTGCCAGGAGTAACAGAAACAAACATACTAAGGGCCACAAGGGATAGGGAGGCGTGGAAAGCCATGATCACCTATGTCCTGAAGGGACAGGGCACATAGAAGAAGAAGAAGAAGAAGAAGAAGAAGAAGAAGAAGAAGAAGAAGAAGAAGAAGAAGTGGTTGAAAACCTTGCTAAGATTGGGTATAATTCCAGGTCAATATTCTTAAGTACAACCAGTGAAATTTTTTTCTGGGCCAGTGTCTTTCTTAAGATTAAGGCTTTTGATTAATCTAGAGACTTCTTGCATTGTAATGAAATTATTATATTACTGAGATTGGGCTCAGTGAGACATGGATAAATGGGGAGGAGATTGGCTTTATCATCTAATACCATGTTTGAGGCAAAGATCAAGGTAAAGAGCTTTGCCTCACCTGTCAAGGAAGATATGACCCCAGGGACATTTATAATAGCTGCTTTATCTCTGTTAAAGATTTGGTTCATGAATTTCTAGAATTTTTGACCTGGATAACTTGCACATAGCTACAATTTACATTTTCTAGAACTTTTTACAGCTGTAGACAGTTCTGAGTGCAGTGAGAGTCAAACTGCACTTTTCTTTGTGATAGATATTGAAGTAGTGATTCCAGTGCTCTACAGTTGTAGTGCATTTTGGAGTGAACCATGGATGATTATTTGGAAAACATTCCATTCCAAGAAGAACCCATTCAAAGATGAGGGCAACAATTTTGGAGGCAGTATGATTGAAGGCGGTTAAGAGATGAGCTTCTGTCATACATGATTGAAAGCTCTCCCAATCTGCCTTGGCATTGCAAAAAATCATACTATGAAATGGTAAACCTGAGGATTCCTTAGATTTGGCATCAATCCAGACATTGTCTAGAGAATGTGCCCTGGGAATTGAGGTGAAACTCTTGATAAGCATTTATCAGGGCAGGATGTTAGAAAGATTTAGAGGTGGTTCACCTGATATACCATTGTGTTAGGTATACAGGTGTGATCTTTGATTATCTGAATTAGTTCATAACTAATGGAGAAGACTTTTTAATATCTGCTTTCTTCATCAGATTTGTCTGAGTAGATGAACCACTTTTTGTAGTGGATATTGAAGTCACCACAGATATGAATGCAAGCCAAGTGAGAATATTATCACTTCTCTTAGATATTCAATTGAAGATTACTGAATAAAAACGAATGTATAAGTGCCACTTGGAAACACATTTATAGGAGATCAATGTCTTCATTTTTGTTGTCCCTGTCACAAGGAAACTCAGCTTTGATTTAGACTCTGAGTCTATAGCCATGGCAATTAGGGTGATAGTGTTTTGTCTTAAGAGATTACTAGCCTGGCATTCAAAGCAGCTGGAGGGAGATTGAGGCAATGATAGTTGTTTCAGGCAGAAGCAAGAGGTTCGGTTTGGACTGAACAAGATGTAATTTGAGGTCTACTATTTTTTTATGTTGGGTTTGCTAGTTTTGTTCGTTTTCACTTTAATTGATTTCATGTATGTATTGGTTGATGGAAATCTAGTAGGTAGTGAGGCAGACACACCCAGAGGAGTTGCATGTACTCATGCAACCAGACTGGCAACTGGATCCCACCCATTCACAGTCAGGTTAGCCAAATGTAGACGACAGTTCTACTCCTGCAGTTTCTTCTCTCGCACTTCCCGCCTGTGGAACTTGCTCCCATATTCTTGCTTTCCTGACGGCTACAACCTCCAGAAATTTAAATGCAATGTCAATACTCATCTATTAACCACTGGACTCTAGCTCTCTCCCCACCCCCATATATCCTTCCCTTTCTCTCCACCTATGTATCTGTCATCACACCTGCATTCTCAGCTTTCTATTGCTCCTTTCTAACTAGTTTGTACTCCTCACTCTTTTCTAATTAATCTTTTTACAGTTATATAGTCCCCCACTCATCAGTGGCATTTCTGCCTTGCTCGGGGTGAATTGATTAAAAATAAAAAAATAAAAATAACCTGGATTGAACTGTCTGGAGATACTGCCATAACAGTACCCTTCATCATGGTATCAAGAGGCCCCACTGGAGAGTACTTCATGGTCTAGATACCATTCACAAAATGGTAGTACAACAACCCTAATATTATACACCCACTAACAGCATAGCCAAAATAGTTTAATTCAGCAGGAAAATGTTCAAAATTGGTTTGGAAAGCTTTCTAAAAATTTTGAATCATGGTGTGGACACTATGTTCCTTTGATATGAAACTAGTTGAATATTTATGGGATATTAATATTTTTCCACATACAATTCATACTATTTAATCCATATGTGGGGAAAGGTGAATTCATGCAGTTATCAGTACTTGACTTAAGTGTTATGTCTGTTATAACATCTATAATAATCAAGATGAAAACAAGAGACTGAATAACTTATATTATTATTATTATTATTTATATTGTTTTTAATACAAGGAATGCTGAAGAATTTTTCTCTCAAACCACTTTTGAAAACAAGTACAAATGATAAAACATCAGAATGTGGGGGTAAGTCCATTTTTTGTCAGAACAAGAACTTTTCAGCAATCATCCAGTTTATGCTAATAATAAAAGTAAAAGAAGAGAGAGAGGGGGAGTGTTCTTCAGCCAGGTGAAAACCATCAAAATAAATGCTTACCTTGTAAATAGACCACCCTTATTTAATCACTGCTTCAGGTTCTTAATACAATGAATCCATTAATTTAGTTAGCTTCCCATCTCCTCATCTTTATTTGTTTTTCTTTCTATCATTTCATAAAGAAACCATAAATGTTGGCAATAAATACAAGTCTGTAAAGTCCAGGGGAGAGAGAGAGAGAGACAGAGAGAGAGAGAGAGACAGAGAGAGAGAGACAGAGACAGAGCAAGGGCAGGTAGGTAGAGAGGGTGTAGTTTTGAAGAAATGAACAGTACATACCCCCAACCACCATTTACTAGCCACTACCTGCCTGCCAGCCTACATACCTCTCCTAGCCTTCAACATCTAATGAGGCCCTTGATAAAAACTGAAGTGTATACTCACCCCCACCCACTGATCCTCACCCCCATACGCAAAACAATACAAATAAGATAGAAATCCTCATGGGAAGATCATTTGATTGGTCAGACCTGTTTTGAATATTGTCCAGTCGGTAATTAAATATTTACAATCAAGACAAGTTCTAATCTCACTTGTATCCCATAAACTTTTTTCCCACATCATCATCATCACTTGTTTTAGTATCGGTAATAGCACAAGCACTGTGCACATAATTAACTATTCTCATTTACTAAATAAAAGTGCAAGTATTATTAAATTATTTCCTTCAAATTCCCACCTCCTGAAGCTGTGCTGGTTTGTTACAGCATGCTTAATATTCTTCAAATAATTTTTCTACAAAATGATTATTATGTTTCCATGTTTATAAAGTTTATATAAATATTCCCAGAGGAATTCTTATCAGAACCAGCATGTTTATTTTATAAGCTGATAAATTCCCACCAGCACGACTATTCTAGACAGAAATTGGATTTGGTACACAAGAATGAAGATGATATAGATAGATTTTGGTTTCAATTATTATGGCACTAATAACCACTTTAAAGACAGTTTTTAATTAGTTTCACTTTATTGTTTTTATATGCTGACAAATATTGGAAGTCAGAAAGTATTAATGCACCCAGAGTTTTGTTAAAAGCTTTGAGCTTATAAAGTCCAAGGGTTTTGGCAAAGATGATCCTGCTTTGAACATAGTAGGGTTGTGCTACAGAATCACAAACAAAGAACTGTACCAAGAAACCACATTACTTGAGGACTACCAACAGAAGCAACAACTAAAATGGATATCAAATGTAAGTCAAAGATAAAATGATAATATAATCAAGATGTTAACATCTCGCACTACTTCAAATTAAAGGTTAGAAAGGAACCCCTCAAACCCATGTGGACGTAGCAATAACAGCTATTGAACTTGAGAAACTTGTTTTCCTAAAAAATGTTTTAAGGGAAAGATTTCAACCAAAAACATTACTAGCTGATTGGTCAATGAATGCTAAATGTTTTCTTGTAAAGAAAAAGCTCATATCATCATTATCGTTTTACAAGCTGAATTGCCAGTTTAATATTAATGATTTGAAAAGTTCATAATTTAAGAATCTTTAAAAAAACCTATTCAAAATATTAACTTTAGAGTCATGACGACTTATAGGTAGTAATGCCAAAATGATTTAACTATTTCATTCAACCACTCCATCCCACAACAGGGTGCTTATTTTACATGGTAGGCTTATTATTTTATATGGTAGGCTTATTATTTTACATGGTAGGCTTATTATTTTATATGGTAGGCTTATTATTTTATATGGTAGGCTTATTATTTTCTCTGTAGCATAATTATTATGTTCCAGAAAGCAAAAATCTGCCACTTATTTCACAAGTTAAAAGATTCCAACTAACAGGACTATTCCAGATGCCACTTGTATCCAGCCCAAAAACATAGCTGGGAATAATAATAATGACAATATTAACTATTTCCTTATAAGGAAACATTCAGCATATATTGACCAAAGAAATGAATACTTTTTTCCACGTGAATCCATCCTGCATATATACAAGTCAACCATCCGTCCGTGCATGGAGTACTGCTGCCATTTATGGTCAGGTGCCCCTGCCGTTCTCCTCAATGTTCTTGACAAGCTCCAAAGGAGAGTCTGTAATGTGATAGGTACTGATCTGGTGACTCGACTGCAGCCACTTTCCCATCGTCGAAATGTGGCCTCCCTCTGTCTCTTCTATAAATATTTTCATGGCTTCTGCTCGGATGAGCTTAAGTCACTGATGCCTCCTCAACAGGTGTTTACCCGTGCAACCAGACTGGCAACTGGGTCCCACCCATTCACAGTCAGGTTAGCCAAATGCAGACGACAATTCTGCTCCTGCAGCTTCCTCTCTCGCACTTCCTGCCTGTGGAACTCACTCCCATATTCTTGCTTTCCTGACGGCTACAACCTCCAGAAATTTAAATGCAAAGTTAATACTCATCTACTAACCACTGGCCTCTAGCTCTCTCCCCTCCCCTGTATAACCTTCCCTTTCTCTCCTCCTATGTATCTGTCATTGCACCTGCTTTCTCAGCTTTTTATTGTTCCTTTCTAACTAGCTTGTACTCCTCACTCTTTTCTAATTAATCTTTTTACATTTATATAACCTCCTGCACATCAGTGGCGTTTCCACCTTGCTCGGGGTGAAATGATTAAAAAAAAAAAAAAAAAAAAAGGTGGAAGTTTTTAAAGTCTTTCTCTTTAACCAGTTTTCAGGAAAATAGGTTTCTCAAGTTCATAACTTGAATATTTCATTATTTTCTCTTTAAATTACAGATTTCAAGTAAATGAAGCAGACCTCAAGTGAAGCAGACCTCTCAGCAGACTTCAAGTGGAATGACTATATAGAATCCATACCTAAATCGGATCTATAAGAGGATCGGGTCACTGTGCAGGGCCAGGAAGTTTTCCCACCTGAATCCATCTTGCACATTCATCTTGCACATGTATAAATCTACCATCTGCTCGTATATTAAATACTGCTGCCACATCTGGTCAGTTGCCCCTGCTATTCACTTAGAGGTTCTTGACAAAATCAAACAAAGAATCTGTCATGTGATCAATCCCGACTTGGCAGCTTGGCTGCAGTCGCTCTCTCATGGCATGATGTGGCTTCCCTGTGTCTCTTCTACAAGTACTTTCACAGCTTCTGCTCCAATGAACTGATCTTGCTAGTGCCCTCTATGTATGAATTTACTCAAGCTACTAGACTGGCAATTAGGTTCCACCATTTTACAGTGAAACCGATAAAATGCAACTGCAATTTCTACTCTAACAGCTTCTTTTCTCACACTTCCCACCTGTGGAATTCCCTTCCGTATACTTGTTTCCCAAGCAGCTACAATCTCCAAGAATTTAAATGTAAAGTCATCTCCTATCTCACTAACTCGCATCCTTTCTCTCAAGCTCTTTTCTCCATCCACTCCACCGCCATCTCACAAGTATTCTCGTCCTTCTGTTATCCTCTTCCTGACACCCCTTATAACCTACCCTTCTTTCTCATCACGTTCCCTCTATGTAGCCCCCTGCACAACAGTAGCAGTAAAACTGCCTTGCTTGGGGTGAAATGATTTTTTAAAAAAATCATTGATCTGTGATAGTTGTATATTGCTGACATTTTAGATATTTCAGAATTGAGTTAGGGGTCATGCGTGACATCCATAGAAATGTCTCAATTTGGTGATGTTATTGAAGAACATGACTCCGATTTTATTGTTAATGTTTTGTTTTTGTAGCAGCTAGCAATGTCAATGTTTGTGTGTGAGTGTGTATTGGTAAAGTTCAATTGGAGTAGATAGACTAAACTATCACTCGGTTCACACTCCACCCAAATCTATTGAACAGGTGAAGAGGCTCATCCCTTGTTTCCTGTTTAGGATGTGGTTTCCAGTTTTCTCTTTTCTAATCTTCTCACTCTTATGTAGCCCCCTGCACATCAGTGACATTACCACCTTGCTTGGGGTGATATGATTAAAAAAAAAAAAGTAATATTCCTTTGAATATTTTCATTATCTTCATGATGCCAAAAATGTTAATAGTTATCAAAGTCATAAAAAAAACATTTAAAATTTGTCTATATTTCTGAGATGAGGTATTGCAATTATTTACACTATCGTTAGGGTGCCCTTCTATGTGGAATGGACTCTTCCTCCTGCTATAAATACTAACTGGAGTGACTTCCGAGGACACAGCTGTGAGACAGTTGTGTGAGAATCAAATCACAGTGTAACTATACCATTCAGACTTACACTTTTATTTTGCTGATTACTAACACTTATTATTTTATATATTGTTCTGTTATTCTAATACACTGTTTGAACCTACCTTCTTGTTTCCTTGTCTTTCTTCCTGGGCTACAACAACTTGGCAACTAAGATTTCACCACAACAACTCTACAACACCTACTTACATTGTTTGAACTGTTATCCTCATCCTTGTTACTAACTCTCAAGGACATATGGCCCAATGGATAAAAGCGTTCGTTGGATACAGTGACATGACCCAAAGAGTTGTGAATTCAATACCTGGCTACAGCAGAGATGAATAAAATATTAGAGAGTTGAGCTAAAGAGAGATAACTGAGACATCTAGAAGAGGCATGACTCATAGAACTAGAATAATCTAACCTGGTGAACAAAATAATAAGTTCAGTTCAAACTTTCAATCAGCTGAAGAAGGTTGAAGCATACAACAGCCAAAATATTGTGAATATGGTAACAAAGATGAGTTCAACAGTCTGCACAATGTAAATAGTGTAAATGAAACACTTAACAGTCACTGACCAAACAGCATGTGTTGCTATTGGTTAAAATATATCAAATCTTTCTCTTAAAACAATGTTTTAGGAAAACAGGCTTCTCAAGTTCAGTTACTGTTTTGTATTTATTTCTGTGATGAGTAATTTTCAATAATCTTGGAATTATTTCGAACTTTTGTTCTCATCTTGGTTGATAGAAGTATTATAATAGACACAATGTTTTGACCAAGTACCCTCTGGTCATCATCAGGTGTCCATAGATTGGCTGATGTGGATTATCTCATTAATTATTGCAAAATACCCTGTGAAATCAGTTATTGTTCTTTTATGTTGGAATTTGGTACTCTCACTACCAAGTCCAAGGATCGAACTTATGACCACTAGATAATACTAACACATGTATAATCAACTACTACATGCACTATGCCACTGTTCTGAAGGACTTTAGTGGAGTATTTTTGGAGCCTTTTATATTCGGTGTCAAGTGGATTTTGACAACTGGATTATGTTAGTGGGTTCGTGTCACTTGTCATAATTTGTATCTATTTTTGAGATGAGTAATTTTCAATTATCTTGGAATTATTTTGAACTTTTTTCTCATCTTAGTTGATATAGGTGTTATAATAGACACAATGTTTCAACCAAGTACCCTCTGGTCATCATCAGGTGTCCATAGATTGGCTGATGTGGATTATCTCGTTAATTATTGCAAAATACCCTGTGAAATCAATTACTGTTATTGCTTTTTCTGGTATTGATGAGTATTTCCTTCCCAACCTTTTATTTGATGTAATGTAGAAAGTCAATACCTTGATTATGTCATTATTTATTCATTTTATCACATGTGGTATTCAGTTTAGTAGTTGCTGTTATGAAAGTGGTGTGGTTTCTGTTATTTGGTACAATTTTTTGTTTCTGATTTAGTATCACCAGTCCAGAAGATCCTTGCTAACACCTACAGGCTTCATTTGCTCCAAGTCATTTTTAATCATTGATTAGATAAAGCAAGTGTATACAACTGACAGTGCAGATATTTCTAAATGGTTCACACACCATGCATAATGTTAATATGAAAGCCTCAATCTGACAAGGCTATTTAAAAACATAATATCAGAAAAGCAGTTTAATACTGAGGAAAATTGATCGTAGGTTGCTAACATTGGGAAGATTCATCAAAAAGAAATCCCAATTACTATATCGATCTAATCATTTCATGATGCACCAAGAAAAGAGTAATGAACTGTTACATAATATTAGTCCTTCTATATAGATGGGAATGCTGGACAATCTCCTCACAGATGAAAAAAAGACTTGAAATTTGGTACAATGGAAGGATGCTGAGATTATCATGGACTGAAAATGTGAGAAATGACAAAGATTTAAAGAAAATCAAAACAAAAAGAACACTTATACTTAGAATTAAAAATAGTTGAAATTCCTAAGGCGCATATTGAGGAAAGAGGATCTAGAAGACTGACACTCACAGGGCATACTGAAGGCAAGAGGGACAGAAGAAAACAGCACAAAAACTACGTAGCAAGCTTGTGTAAATGTTTGGCAGAACAGGGATTAGGAGAGATAGTAAAAAGACAAAATTTACTTAGAGCCACACACACACACACACACAAAAAAAGAAATAGTAAAAAATGAAAAGAAAACTTTTCTTTATAATGTTTCATCTCCTGAAGAAATTTACAAAGGACAAGAAATTGAGGAGAGCTATAATCATCTACATCCTAAAGAGACATAGAAGAAGAAGAAGAAGAAGAAGAAGAAGGAGGAGGAGGAGGAGGAGGAGGAGGAACATTGGACAAAATAATCATGTTGTGAAAAAAATTATTTGAAAAATCTTAAATTAATTGTGTTAGTATATCTACTTTATATACAAGAATACTTGGTAGACCTGAAGAAGACTAACACCACCTTTAAATTTGTTGTTTTTCATTTTTGTTTACTTTTTTCAGTTCAGTCTTATCGATTATTACATAAAGTTTCCAATTATTAAAAAAATTTGGAAAAATTTAAATATTTAAACAATTTTAGTGGGGGCTCAGTTTCTCATACAACATTGTAGTAAATTGATCCTTCATTTTGAAACCACTCACGTTGGGGTCACTTTGTTTTGTTTTTTTTTTGGGGGGGGGACGAATTGTTTCTCTTGTTTTTGTCTTTTTCAAGTTTTCTTCATTTCTTATGATAATCTATGATAATCAACCAATTTACAGGTGGTGCTAATGTCATACCGGCAAGTGGCTTGGAAATGGAGGATCGATTTACTATAACGTTGTATGAAAAACTGAGCCCCCTGCTAAAGTTGTTTATTAAAATTTTTCAAAATTTTTTTTGTCAGTCAAAGAGTAAAGGGTGTAATCAATAAAATTGCACTGAAGCAAAGTAAAATAAATTGAAAAACAACAAATTTAAAGGTGGGGGTAATCTCCTTCAGGCCTGCCAAATACTTTTATATAATGAACAAAATTTATGGGCTGAACAATTAGTAACATTGATAATTAATTAACTATGACTCAAACTCATTGGGCCAAGGACCTGTTATTGCTCTTGTCACGATAATCACCATTATTTTACCTTAATGGGGAGAGGGTTTTTAAAGAAAGACATTTATTTGGACCCCACTCTCAAAATTTAGAAAACATATGATGTATGAAGGATCCCAGTTTATGAGTTCATTATACAAAATCTACTGTTCATGAGCAATGATATAAACATGAATATTTAATAATGATCTACAAAGCAAGTTCTAATCTTGGTATGAGCAGGAAATGAAACATATCTTGTTCATCTATTTTTGTATTTAAGATAATCCATATATTAATTTTCCAAAAAGTAGCTAAATATTTATAATGCACAAATATCAAACACATAGATAAATGTACTTATATAGTCACTCATATAATTTGACACAAAAATACACATTCATTTATAAATGCATTTTTATAGATTTATATATATATATATATATATGGTGTGAGAGGTAAATTGCCGCTATTTTATATTTTTTATTTTGTGATTGCATATGGCTTGTTTTGAATTTGTTGATTGCAGAGTATAGTAGTGTCATTAGGGTGGCATCTGTGAAAAATAGGGCAACATAAGGCTATTCATTCTGCCAGAAATTGTGAAACAACATGCTGTACTGCTTAGCATTCATACCAGAAGCTCTAGTACAAAAATTTCAGAGTATTTTGATGCCAATTTGAGGACAGTAAAGAGGATTCAGAAAAAGCTGGATGAGTCTAATAATGATATTAAAGTTACGAAAGCTGAGAAAACTCATTTTATATATATATCCCAACTGAAATCATCCTGCACATATATAAATCAATCATCCACCCGTGCATTGAATACTGCTGCCATATCTGGTCGGGTGCTCCTGCTATTCACCTAGGTGTCCTTGACAAAATCCAATGAAGAATTTGTAATGTGATAGATCTCGACTTGGCAGCTCAGATACTGTCACTTTCTCACCGGCACAATGTGGCTTCCCTGTGTCTCTTCTACAAATACTTTCATGGCTTCTACTCCAATTAACTTAGCTCACTGGTGCCCCCTATATATAAACTTACTCAAGCCACAAGATTAGCAACTAGATTCCACCCTTTTACTGTGAAACCAATAAAGTGTAAATGCAAAGTCTACTCCAACAGCTTCTTTTCTCACAGTTCCCATCTGTGGAACTCCCTTCCATTTACCTGCTTTCCCGACAGTTAATCTCCAAGAATTTAAATGTAAAGTCAATAGTCATCTCCTATCTCACTAACCTAACAAATTATATTACATTGCATTTGAATACATGGTTCTGTTGTCATTTCATGCTATCATGCGGTGTGACGTCATAGAACTGCATTGCAAATTTGCAAACTGCGTTTGTTATTTTTGGTAACTAGCGGAGTTTTATGTCAACACAAAATAAAATTGTCGGTGATGGTGGATGTTATTGTGTTACTGTCTTAACAACCTCTCTGAAGATGGCTCATGTGAGCCGAAAGCTTAAAACCAAATTAATAAAATATTATCCAAATGTTGGAGAATTTTTGTCTTTATCTTCAACTGAAATTAAAGCCAAAATACGACATTTAGAACGGCTCATGATTTAACATAATAGATATTCATTGTCTCTTATATTTAACAGTATATGTTTAGAATATATATATATTATTGCATATTGTGTGTTGCTGTTAATAAAATAGTGATCGATGTAATATAACAGTTTATAAACTATATATTGATAAATATACATATTTTTTCCTCACTGGTAGCACAACTCATAATTTTATGTACAACACAATACTGAGGTCATGATTCCAGTTTAGAAAATATGTATATTTGTATATTTATTAATATATATATATATATATATATATATATAGTATGTATTTTCTGAGTCTGTACCTGCTGAAATGTACTGTTCAATGGAAATTCTTGTGTAGCTCATGTTCTTTGTTGATAATATTTGTTGTAACCAATTTCCCATAACATAAAAACTCCTCTTCAAACATGTCTGACTTCCTTTTTATAACTATTCCAATGTTCTTTATGACCACCTGTCTCATAAGGTTGTGCTTAAGAATACAAGGGAGACAACTCTTTACAACAGACAATAGAATTCCTTAACAATCTTACACATGTTTTCTTTTTTTTACCAAGTTTTTGTGAAGGTCACAATGTTTAATCATAATTTTTATGACCTGGCTTTCTGTCTGAATCTATGCATAGGCACCAATTCTTCAAAATTCCAGCATTTCTGTCAGTGTAATATTTTCCATTTTTAGTCTCTTTTAACTTGTTTCTTTTAATATATATATATATATATATATTGTGTGTATTTTGGCAGCATTTTTTCATTAATACAGGTTTCATTGAATAATATAGACAAGTTCTGTCTATTTATTTTGTGTATGATCTGTTCATATGATCTGATTAGCTTGATAGTGTTGTCATGGAAAGACGACAAGAAATCGCAATAATTGTTGATTTTTTTTATCAGGTCTGAGCTTTCGGCTTACATAAGCCATTATCAAAGGATGAACATTTAATGTTCAGTGAACATAGAATATTTAAATTATTATTAACAGAGTGGAGTTATACAGAGAATATTAGGTCCATTTCTTGTGTCGCACATGGCTGTAGGCCGAGAAGGAATGGTGGTAGTGGGTTTTTGGTCAATTGAGTGTATAGTGGCATGAGGGATAACCAATATATATATAAATATATATATATATTGTGAAATAAAACAGACAATGAATGTTTATTATGTTTAATCATGAGCCTTTTAAACATCATATTTTGGCTTTAATTTTTGGTGAAAATATAGCCAAAAATTGTCCAACATTTGGTTATTTTTTTATTACACAGGTTCTAAGCTTTTGGATCTTTTGAGTGGTTGCAGGGACATTATCATTAAGACATCCACCATCAAAGATAATATTTTTCTGTGTTGACATAAAACATTGCTATGCAGCAGCAATAGTCACTGAATAGAAGACACAAGTTGTAAATTAGTAATGCAGTTCTATGAGATCACACCACAAATCTAAATGTTGGATAATTTTTGTCTTTATTTCTACCAGAAATTAAAGAAAAAATATGATGTTTAGAAAGACTCATGATTAAACATAATAGACATTCATTATCTGTTATATTTAACAATATATGTTTAGATAATTTTCTGCTGCCTCAATACACCAAATATATATAAATATATATGTGCATGTGTATTTGTGTGTTTTACATGTATTATAACTGTTTATGATGTAAGTGATCATAGCTCTTCAAAACTTCCTGTCTTTTGTTACGTTAAGTAACTTTTACCCTTTATCATTTTCAATTCAAACTTGCTAAATAGGTTACTTGTTGTTTCCTCTGATTCACTTGCCTTCCATGAGTATTATAGGCCCTTTTTCCTCTTTATGTGAAAACTATTTATTTCTGATTGAAAAGTATCAGTTTCCTTCTAATTCTTATTTTTCTAAAAACTTCCATTTTATAAGATGTTCAATCAATCATTTAAAAATAAAACTATATATTTTTTGCTTCAAGCATCTTATTTTTCCTTCACTATGCCCTGTACCTAAACAAGTAGTGATGTGGAAGGTGATTTGCAATAACTGATTTTACCATATTTTGTTTTTAAAAAACACATTCACTTAGTGGGCATTTTTTAAATGCTCATGTAACGGGGATTTTTGATTGTGCCGTTTTTTAAATTAGAAATTGTAAAACCATGGATGAAAATGTTACAATTTCTTCTAATTTAAAAATTGCACATTCAAAAATTCCCCATTACATGAGCTTTCAAAACTCCCTGTTAAGTGATCATTTAAAAAAAAAAATAAAAAAATGCTAAAATCAGTTATTGCAAATTGCCTGAAGAAACCATATGGTAGAAACCTAAGTCATGTAATAACTCGTTTACAAATGAAGAATATTCAGAAGTTCAACAATATAATTGTATTGAGCTCTTTTTAATACAACTGTGTACGGGCCTAATTTTTTATGACCAAAAATTAAGTAATTAAATAATCAATATATATATATATATATATATATACATGTATATATATAAAAAAAATTAAGATTAAAAATAATGAAGGCATTATTAATAAAAAAAGAGAAAACTTACACTTAATAATATCACTTATGAACGCAGTAACAATGATCTTACCATGTTCAGAACATACCATACACATGACTCTATAAACGTAAACTTTACACATATTTAGTGACAAGTAAAGCAAGATTCATCTGTGACAATGGCTAAAAGTAGAGCCAAAAGTGCTCCAAAAATGAAACCTTCGAACAATTTTTACATAATTTGGGTTCTGAATTAAAATAAATCATAACACATGAAAAATTACATAAAAAACTTATATATATATATATATATATATATATATATTGTAATTTAGTTATTACAATGGTTTATAAAAGCATAATATCACTGCACAAAATTTTCCATGTTTCAGAACAATACTGTTCTTCTTCAGGTAATATGTTAAAATAAATGGTGAAAATGATTTATTTTGAAAATATAAGATGAATTCATGGTTATTTAAAAAATTAGGGAGTGGTGGTTAAAGAAAATGCTTTAGATGTGTCAATATTGTTTAATCAAAAATGAGAATTAAGTAACCATGTAGTTTTCAGGTAACCATGTAGTTGAGCAAGATGGCCTGGTGTCTTGACATGTCACTTTTTAATTTTGTTTGGATAAAATACGTACATAGTGGGACCAAAAATTTTTTATATGGATAGACAATAATTTTTAACAGCAGGTTAGATTTTAGGTTTTTTTTATTGAAAATTAGATTTTTTTTTAGTACAACCTCATGAGTAAATGGGTTGGAATGTTTAGGTTAGAATTAGGATTAAATAATTAGGATATACTTAGATATATTGTAGTAAGAAAAACAATTAAGTACTGTGTGGGTCATTTATTTTAGTAAAAAAAAAATATTTTTTCAAATTAATTGGAGTATAAGTTATAAAGGAAACATTATAGTTAATTAAATTTTAAAGAAAATTATTTTGTCCGAGTAAGGTATATAGTGGGACCGCACAATACTTAAATAGGTAAACAATAATTTTTAACTGCAGGTTGGATTATTTTTTTTTAACTACTTCATGAGTAAAGGTGCTGGAATGTTTATGCTAGAATTAGGATTAAATACTTATGGTATGTTGTAGTTAAGAAAACTAATTAAGTATTGTATGGGTCATTTATTTTAGTAAAATAATTTTTTATTTATATTAGAGCATCTAAACTTATTTATAAATGGAACTTTGTATGTGTAGTGTGTATGTGTGTGTGTGTGTGTGTCTATTACCTATAGACTCTGAAACGGTTGAATCGATTTTCTTGAAAATTTACACAGTTGTACTATAAGCATTTGCGAATCTTAGCTAGGTTTTGTGTCGAGGTGCCCCTGATAAATATTGAAAATCGATAATCGAAAAAATTGGGTTGTAGAAAGAGTGGTCCAATTTTAATCAAATTTGATACACTCATAGACAAAGACATAAGAAATGATATTCAGAAGTTTCAAGGTTGCAGTTCTTACAATAGTGCAGAAAATCGATAATATATATATATATATATACAAACTAAATCTAAAAGTGAGCCAAAAGTCGACTGCGGTTTCACTTGCCAGATTGTCAGGACTTGGCTAACAAATTAGACAAAAACCGCAAATTAAATAGCACTGATCAGAAGATACCAAACCAAAAACAAAGGGTAAAACAATCTTTATTGATAACAACAACAACAACAACAAAAAAAAAATGAAATTAAAGTAAGTGATTTTTTTAAATGAATGCACTTATTTAGAATTTCAGTTTTGGAGTTAAGTAAGTTATGCGAAGGTTCAAATAAATCGATAGTCAATTTTTCTTCACCACAAAGTTGGCGAAATTTACCTAGGTAAAATTATTAGTGGTATTAATAAGAGTAAGTTAAAAAGACATGAGACACATAGTTCCAAACTTAAATGTAATTGTAGATGAAAGAATGAGTGCCCATTAATGGTTACTGCCAACAATCTAGTGTTGTGTATGGTGTTAGGATTTATAAAGATGAAAACGATATCAATCCTAAGTCCTACATTGGAGCGACCCAGGACATATTTAAAAGAAGATTTTACAATCATAACAGTTCATTCAAACACATAAAATATAGCCACAACGCTGCCTTAGCTATGTATATATGGCATCTAAAAAATACTACTAATAAAGACCCCATTCTCAAATGAGAAATAAATAATAAAAAAATGCCCTAAATATAAAGTAGGTAGTATGTTTTGCCAACTCTGCAGTGAAGAAAAATTAGCTATAGCTTCATTTGAACCTTTGCATAACTTACTTAACTCCAAAACTGAAATTCTAAATAAGTGCATTCTTTTAAAAAAATCACTTACTTTAATTTCTTTTTGTTTTTTGTTTTTGTTGTTGTTATCAATAAAGATTGTTTTACCCTTTGTTTTTGGTTTGGTATCTTCTGATCAGTGCTATTTAATTTGCGGTTTTTGTCTAATTTGTTAGCCAAGTCCTGACAATCTGGCAAGTGAAACCGCGGTCGACTTTTGGCTCACTTTTAGATTTAGTTTGTATTCTTTGCTCTACTTTTGTACTCTCGTATTGAGCTCTTTCTTGTTAAGGTTTTCGTCTTGGGTTTTTTTTTCTTTCGAACATGGCTTATGCTTTGTTTGTTTCTTTTTTTCTCATTCCCCTTTACCCATTTGGTAGTACCTTTTGGGTTTGACAACTTACTTTACCGATTTGTTAGCAGTAGGTTTTTCTGATTTTGGTCATGATTAGTGCTACTGTTTTACTGGTACGTTTTACAATATATATATATATTTATATAAGGCAAGATGTTTGTGTGTGTGTTTATCTGCCTGTATGTCTGTATTTTTTCAGTCCTTTTATTTTAGTTTTTGCTTCGGGTTTGGCTCTAAGTAGGTATAATTGTAGTTCTTAGTCTCAGCCATGATATCATTTACTCTGAGGACTAATTTAGCCTTCAAAATTCAGTTTACAATGAAAAAACTTATTTGATATCAATACCAGGAAATCAAAATTTGACTTACATCCATTCATTTTTCTTTCAGTCTACGGTTTTGCTTTAACTGGAAACAACTATTGCTTTTTAGTCTTTCA